>OW052065.1:15997629-16605609 GCA_932526445.1 Phragmatobia fuliginosa | reverse complement strand
AAAATTAGCCGCAATTACTTGCAATTAATTTTAGTATAATGCATTCGCTGATGCAATTTGCAGCCATATGTTTTTTTAATGAATTTTACGACATTTGAAAAAAAATTATATCACGAATTCAAAAAAAATGGTTGCCAGCTCTCAATCAGCCGCAACGTTTGGGTTGCCAGGTGTAAGCAAGTATATTAGTGTTAATTATTTACACTCACATGTTTTTTTAAAAACGTTAATACAAAATTAAAGTTTTATCTATACTAATTACGAAAATCCATGGTTGCCAGTTGGGAAATAGCCGCAAACAGAGGTTGCCATGATTTCAATGGACGATACTGGCTCCAGGTAAGTGGGAGCGCAAGAGAGAAAATGCACGAAGAGTGATGAAGATGAAGAGTATACTGTAGATAGCTCAAATCTTTTTTACTTATTATTTATGAAACATAAATTTTGAGCATGTTGACATTTTTTTTTGTGTGAGAAAAAACCATTTTTTTTTTATTTAGACAACTTTTGAAGTCAAAAATTTACCTGAGAAGTTGTCTACAGGATCTCTAAAGAAAATCGGAGTTTTTTTGTTTATTCCTTCAAAAAATTGAAGGAATAAACAAAAAAACTGCTATACATGAAAACATGTATAGCATGAATTCTGATTTTATTGGGTTAAAAACGACTTTATTATTGTAAATCTTATCAATACTATCATATTTAATTCAGGATATTTACTAGACATCATTTCACACATACTAATTTTTATTCCAAAGTTTTTTTTTTATTGAAAATGTGAAAAACATTTTTTTTATGGATTATATATTTAAAAATTATACTTATTTTAAATGTGAATCTCATAATTAAACATGTCTTTAATTTTTCTTAATTATTATCTGTATCGATGTAAATATCATCTGAATTGTCAGAGTCATCGTCTACTTCTATATTATCTATCTGTACATATATCTATCTGGACATAGGCCTCTCCAATTGCACGCCACTTAGTTCTATCCTCGGCTACTCGCATCCATCTCCTGCCAGCCGTCTTGCGCAAATCATCACTCCACCTGGCCTGTGGACGTCCTACACTACGTTTGCCGAGACGCGGTTTCCACTCAAGAACACGTTTATCAACGGTTATCGGTCCTGCGGCTAATATGTCATCTATATCATCTAAAGTTAATTCTTTTGATGCTGACAAGATATCTTCTACAGTCATTGGTGTTGGATCGCCAATAAACCATGTTGGTTTTAAATTACCATCAATAACCGTAGTCTTCTGGTTTAAAAATAATACAAGATGACTCAGTTGCATTTTGCCACATGCAAAATGGTTCTCAAAAATTTTTGCTTTAATGATTTCCAACAAGGTGGAACTAATTTTGAGTCAAAATAAGTAACTTTCTGAAAAAAAAATATCTTACCCTTGTTGCTGAATATTGTTTTTGAAAGATCCTATATCTAGCCTTATTAACACTATTGCATTTTTTTACGCCGTACAAAAGTGCGGTAAATTCCTGAACAACAGATTTTTTTCAATCATTAAAAACGTTAGTTGCATCAGTCAAAACGATCCGTTCATTTTCAATTTAATCAAATTGCTTAAATATAAAATTAAGTATCTTGCATAATTAGGCTGATTGAGTGTGAAAAACAAATCAGTCATGATATAAAGAGAATCCAAATAAAGTTCATAGTCACTGCAACGAATACTTCTTGATAATCGTAAAAATAAATTGACAAACTGCGTGTATTGGAAGTAGTACTGCGCGGTTTTTCCGTGGCCACCTGCAATACTCTTTATAACCTTTAAAAATGTCTCTCAGAGAATCTGGGAAGTCAAATTGTTCACAAACGTCCGGAGAAATTTCGCATTGTGTAGTATCCATAAATGCCGACAAATCTTCATTACATATGTTAAGGTCAAAGTTAATTCGTAATAAATTTTCTTCTAATGTTGTACGATCATCTCCAGCTTCTGATACATTGTTTCCTAACAATTCATTTTGAGAAACAGCTTCGTTTGACAAATTGAAGATAAGATAAATATTGATCGAAATGCAGTATCTGCAAAGCACTAGAAATTAAAAGATGAAGCCGCTTGCAGCGATTAGAGTGTTTACTATCAATAAAGTTATTCATCGAGCCTACAGCAAGTACTTCTGCCTTCACTAAGACATCGGTTAATCTGCTCGAGTCAATATATTTGCCAAGAGCTCTAAAAAATGCAATTTGTATGTAAAATGCACCCATATTCACAAAAATATTCAATATTTAAATCATGGCACCCTCTGTTTGCGGCCATTTTCCAACTGGCAACCATGGATTTTCGTAATAAGTATAGATAAAACTTTAATTTTGTATTAACGTTTTTAAAAAAACATGTGAGTGTAAATAATTAACACTAATATACCTGTTTACACCTGGCAACCCTAACGTTGCGGCTGACTGAGAGCTGGCAACCATTTCTTTTTGAATTCGTAACATTATTTTCTTTTAAATGTCGTAAAATTCATTAAAAAAACATATAGCTGCAAATTACATCAGTGAATTAATTTTACTAAAATTAATTTCAGGTAATTGCGGCAAATTTTTGATAGGCAACCTATCTCTAATCCATTGTTTACTTTATAAACATTCATAGAAAATTAGTTGTATCGAAAAAACAGATAGCTGCAGAATCAAGCGGTGGGATCTTGTACTATATGTAAACATTGGCGATTTGAAAGGAGTGGCCGCGAGTTTTTATTGCCATGTTCTTTTCTCCGGCTCTACCTATTGTTTGCGAACATGGCATAAATGTACATGTAGAATCTTGACCATCTTGACAATCTTGTCACAAGAGATATATTGCATCCTAAGTGAATAAAGAATTTTGAATTTGAATTTATGCATTTCCAATTAAATTAATATATATTTTTCAATTTTTTTTTTTAATTTTTATTATATACTATATAAAAATTTCATGAAAAAAATAGGTTTTAATTACATAGTAAATTAAGACGATGTGTAGGTTACGTTATGTATGTATGTTGCTAGTATGCTTACTATTAAATATGTATGTTGCTAGATGTGAAGAATGGACAAGAGTACCAGTAATTAAAAAAAATGTGTTTTTCCTCACAGATAGAAAATTAACAGTTTCTAAGAGAAGTTTCGGGTAAAATAACATAAAAAACATATAAACATATTTAAAAAAAATTTAATTTGTTCGTTAGTTTGTGTATTTCGGGCTCAATGACAATATTTGAATAATAAATTAAAACCGATCTAAACGAAATCATCGGTGATTAATAAGAATATCATATTCACTAATACAGTCTGCGGTCTATGCTGAGTATTTCTTTAGCGTATCAAATCACATCACATCAACAGCCTTTAGTAGCCTCAGAGAGATTAGCTTTTAACGTATAGTTTGCATTTAATATCTAAGTTTAAACGTAAACTTTACGGTATAATTAAAAACATTGCGTCTCTGAAGAAAAACTTTTAAAGAAAAGAAAGGCACTTATTAACTAACAAAACGTCGTAAATCACAAACTTTAACTTTCCTCACAGATTCAGGGTATTATTAACATAAAGCGCTATTGAAACGACTTTGTTTCGGTGTTTCACAAAGAAACTGGTGGTTATTGTGTTATGAATGCAGTGGTAAGTTTCCGTCGTTCGTTTTTACCTATGTCCTGCGGCGAAACGACCTTTCAGAAACAACGCTGACATAAAACAAAGTGACCGGTGGCTAAGCCGAGAAAAACATTTTCATGTGTTTTTTTAGGGTTCCGGTGCCAAATGGCAAAAAACGGAACCCTTATAGATTCGTCAAGTCTGTCTGTCTGTCTGTCTGTCTGTCTGTCTGTCTGTCTGTCCGTCCGTATGTCACAGCCACTTTTTTCCGAAACTACAAGAGCTATGCTGTTGAAATTTGGTAAGTAGATGTAATCTGTGAACCGCATTAAGATTTTCATATAAACATGAACAAAAAACAATACATTTTGGGGGTCCCCATACTTGGAACTGAAACTCAAAAAAATTTTTTTCATCAAACTCATACGTGTGGGGTATCTATGGATAGGTGTTCAAAAATGATGTTGAGGTTTCTAATATCATTTTTTTCTAAACTGAATAGTTTGCGCGAGAGACACTTCCAAAGTGGAAAAATGTGTCCCCCCCCCCCTCTAACTTCTAAAATAAGAGAGTGATAAAACTAAAAAAAATATATGTTGTACATTACCATGTAAACTACCAACGAAAATTGGTTTGAACGAGATCTAGTAAGTAGTTTTTTTTAATAGGTCAAAAAGCGTAAACAGCAATTTACCTTTCATTTAATCAAAGAACTACAAGAACTTTTATATAATGTTACTTGTTGATACGGAACCCTTCATGGGCGAGTCCGACTCGCACTTGGCCGATTTTTTATAATATTAACCTACCAGATGACTCTTCTCTGCCTAATCAAAAGTATGAGTAAAATCCAAGAGTGGAAGCTACCATGTTTTTTGCGAATGCAGACAGGATGGTGATGACGACCCACCCTATGGCCTATGGGCCAGTGACAAATTTTTTTATACGCGCCGAAGTATTGCCTCTCTTTCACTTCATATACATTCAAATAAATAAAGTGGAGGTGTCAGTTTTTAATACCAATTGAACATTTTTACTGAATGTTCTATAATATATGTTTTGACATTAGAGGTACTTTCATCAAACTAACAATTTTTAAAAGTCTGTCTGTTTGTTAATATCTGGAACGACTAGATCAATTCTGATGGAATTTTTACTGGCGGACCGATGAAATAAGGGGTAACTCAGGCTGTTTTTTTAGATTAGCTTCGCTTCGTAGCGTTACTCGTAATTAATAGCAATAGTCGCGCAATTTAATAAACATTGATGTATTTTATATATATAAAGATTAGCTTTTGCCCGCTGATCTGATCGCCTGAATGTCGGTTATTGCGGTTAAGAGTAGCCAATGTGCTTACTACTCTCGCTGTAATTTATTCAATCCGACTACAAAAGTATTATAATTTGTTTTTATTTTGCTATTTATCAAAGTGATCCGGTAAATTATGTGACAGTCATACTGTCATTTTAGAGACGAAGTTTGGAGTTAACAACTTTGAGTATAAACGAGAAATAAAACAGAAAACTTTTCGAATATGTTGTTGTGAGATACGGCAAAAGTTGATCCTTTACGAGTCGACAGTTCAAATATTTGCATTCGTTCTACATTCAATATTTACCGTAAAAATAATCAACGGTACAACATATTGAAATGAACGAAATATTTTTCACAAATTTATTTTGTAGTTTACATGTAATCACTTAACATGGTGAAAATCGGCCAAGTGCGTGTCCAACCACATATAGAATAGAGTTCCCTCGTCATCTATAAAGCCATTATGTTTTAAAACCTTGTCCAATATATATTTGTTAAGAATTAATCTTGAAAATTTTACATGTTTACTTAACTCGTTATTTTTGTACGAAGTTTTTCAAATAAGCATTTTTTTGTGTCGCAGGGGAATTTACAAACGTACAAGAAATGGACACAAAAAATACCTAGACTTAGAATAACAATTCGTAGAGCACAAAATATTATCGCGTGTAGTATTTGAACCCACACTTGGCACATTAGATTGTATACGTAGGTACATACAGTAAAAATATTGTTTAATTTTTGTGTCTGTCTGTTTGTTAGTGTTGGATATTATAATCTGAGGCACGACTAAACCGATTTTAACGATATTTTCACCGCAAAATTGCTGATGTTATGAGGAGTAACTTAGATCACTTCTATTTAAAAAAATAAGTAAAATCAATGCGTACTGAAACTCACAAAGAGTTCCAAGAGAAACTCAGCAAACCAGGCATCATAACAATTTAGAGACACTCCTGAATTTCTACTTCCCAACACTATTTCATCATAAATACGCTCTCGGGATCTTCACGTATACGCTATAAAATCAATTTGGCAAAAAGAGCCTCTGCACATAAATTACACTACTATGTCAGAGAGAGACCGAGGTGCAATTACCTCAGCAGACACGTACCAAGCAAAATTATTAGACTTCACTTGATACACCACTGTTTGTTTCAAATATTTGACTAACATTTCTGTGAGTTAGGGTTGCCATGCCCAAATTAAAAAAACTAGGATTTGAAGTTGGAAAAACCAGGACAATTCACTTTAAAAACAGGACGCAACAATAGTTTTCATTCGTTAAATTAATATGTAGTGAATATCAGGTGAAATGAAACTTATGTAATTCATCATCTTCATCTTTCTAGCCTCATTCCCAAGATTATTTGGGGTCGGCTACTCGTTCAAACGGTTTTACCTGAATTTCAGTTTTTCCACGGCACAGCAGCCTAATATAAAATTTTATAAGAGGAGCGCGAATTATATTAAATTTAAAAACCCAGGACGCTCCTTAAAAACTATTCAGGACATCCCAGGACACTTTAAAAACTAGGACATGTCCTGGGAAAACAGGACGGTTGGCAACTCTACTGTTAGGTAATGAAAATATTTCCATATTTATTTTAATATTGGTACGTTCGAATATGAAAAAGGAAAACAATAAACTAACTGGCAATATACTAGTATACTAATATACTAGTACATAGTCACACGGCTTTACTAAAGACTTTACTATGATAACTAGACTTCAAATTAAAGATAGTTATAAAGTAAACTCTGTATTTGCAGACCACATTATAGAAATACAAAAGAGCACGGAAAATTACAGAAATAAAGTGTACAAAGAGCGGCCTTATTGCCAAAAGCAATCTCTTCTACGAAACCTAAAGATGGATCAAAATGTTTTGGAGAGACCATAGAAGATGACTGTACATTGAGTTTCGGTATCAAATTTATATTTTTTTGTAACTAGTATATTTAAAAACGGCCAAGTGCGAGTCGGACTCGCCCATGAAGGGTTCCGTAGCAGCAAGTAACATCATATAAAAGTTTATATAGTTCGGTGTAACTTTCATCGAAGTTTTAATATTAGTGTTTTGAAATAAATGTTAATTGCGGTTTATGATTTATGACGTATAAAAAAAAACTACTTACTATATTTCATTCAAACCAATTTTCGTTGGAAGTTTGCATAGTAATGTACATCATATATATATTTTAGTTTTAGCCTTCCTAATATTAGCCATACCTAATATTAGTGAACCATTTTGTGGAATGTACTTATTGTTGTATTGTAACCTATTATTTTAAAGATGTCATAGAAACGAGAGTGAAATAGAAGCCACTTGAAAAATTCAGAGATGTGATCATATTTTCGTAAACCAACTACAAATCGTAAACAAAAATTTTGTAGTCGAGCTTATCGAGTTGTGCTTCAGATATTTAGACATCTGACATCGGCAGGATCGAGAATTGGCGAAGAAGAAGCGTTTGTGCAAGTGTAGCCCTAGTGGCAGTCAAAAAAAAAGTTACGTAGCCTAAATAATAATAATAATAATAATAAATATTTTGGACATCTGACACACAACATCATCTAGTCCCAAGCTAAGCAGGAGCTTGTGTTATGGGTACTAGACAACTGATATAAATAGATATAATTATGTTACGTATAAAGTTATATAACCAATCATTGAACCCCGGTTCTACGACTAGATCTACTAGACCAATTGTTCACTCAATTATGCACTTTATTCTTTAATTTTATAAAAACAAACATTACGCAACGATACATGTAGGTTGCGATAGTTTAGAAATAACAAAGAGTATCCATATCAGGCAAGTCCTTGAACAAACTCATAAGTCAAATATAAAAAAGTTAAACCATAAAGGAACTGTAAGAACATAAAACATCATTTACTTAATTAAGTGGTGTGTAAAACGTAGTGGATGGAAATAAAAATATTTCTTAATGTGTTCTGTTAAGAGTTTGCGTCAGCTTCTACAAGTCAACGACCCTTAAGGGAACTTGAAAAAAAATGCAAATTTTATTTGGAAGCCTTAAATTCAGAGTGGTTTCAGTTCCAGTGAACACATTTACAGAACCACGGTAGTCTTTTACACTGAGTTAGTAATGAAAAAACTTTCAAATGGGCTGGTAACCAATGAGATTGTTATAATATTGAAGTATTTTAATAAAAATGCCTCGTTAACACTTTTGCAAAGAGGCCGTTTATGTTTTATTTTATGATTTTTCTAAAACAATTCAGCATGGCTGAAATGTTTTTTTTTTAAATATATTTTCCTTTTTGTAATGGAACTACAATGGTATTTATAACGATTTGTTTCATTTGTTCGAATAATGTCATAATCAAAATATGTGTGTTTAAACGAGTAAATGTGTGTGTGTGTGTGTGTGTGTGTGTGTGTGTGTGTGTGTGTGTGTGTGTGTGTGTTTTTTTTTTTTTTTTTTTTTTTTTTTTTTTTTTTTTTTTTCGAGGGGAAAAATACAATTACGTATCATAGGGCTAAGATGTTATGCGCCCCGTATGTCGGGCTCGGTGTGGTACCTATACCGACTAAAAAACCACCTCTTTCGCCGGCCTCTAAATCCCTACGGGCCCGCCGTTAGGCATTACGTCACAGGGAGAGGATCTAGCTATTGCTCTTCCTACTGGTAGCAAAAATTATTTATTTTTCCCTTCAATGACCATTATTTTTTACTCTCGGTACGTCTTCTCTCTGTCTCACGTAGGTTCAGTAGTACTTCCGTTGCAAAACTATTTATAGCACTCCAGGCTGCCTCTGAAGAAAGCATTGCATCTACCAAATTTTCAGCTCTCATAGTTTGCTCGGGGACCGTCTCCAATTTGCTTCGCAGCGAGTCAAAACGGGAGCACACGAAAAACACGTGTTCCGCGTCCTCAAGAACTCCAGGACAGGACGGACATTCCGGGGAATCATCGTGTTTGAAGCCATAGAGGTACGCTCGGAAACAGCCATGCCCTGAAAGCATCTGTGTCAAGTAGAAATTGAGTTCACCATGGTTTCGGTTCAGCCAGACATCGATTTTTGGTATAAGACGATGCGTCCACCTACCTTTCACTGCAGCATCCCATTGCGATTGCCAACGTCTTATGCTGTGCTGTCGTTCCTCTGTTCCAATCTCATCTGAACTCGACCCAATCGATCGTCGTCGGTAGAGAGCTTGTCGCTCCTCGGCTAGCACCCGAATAGGAAATATTCCAGCGATGACGCATACCGCTTCCTCAGAAACTGTGCGGAAGGCACTGGCTACTCTTAGGGCACTTAGCCGATATATTGATGCGGCTTTTCTGCGCACCTCTTGGATTCTTAGAGCGTCTGCCCAAATGGGTATTCCATATGTAAGCACTGACGTGACCACTGAAGATAGCAGTAATCTCCTGCATTGCTTTGGACCTCCGATATTAGGCATCAATCGGGACAAACATGTACTCACCACTGACGCCTTGGCACTTACGTGCTCTACCTGCTGCTTAAAATTAAGTCGGGCATCAAGCATGACTCCTAGGTATCGGATAAACGGTTGTGACGTGATTTTGTGTTCACCAACCTTCAGCTGGATGACTTCAACTGTCTTTCTGCTAGTGATGAGCACTGCCTCGGTTTTGTGTTCGGCCAATTGCAGGTTTACTGAACTCATCCACTGGTTGATTTGTGCGAAAGTGGTGTCAAACATCAGACCTATCTCATCAAGATGCTTCGCAACGATCACAACCGCCACATCGTCAGCATAAGCTACAAGTTTAACATTTCCTGGCAGTGTTCGTTTCAGAAGTCCATCATACATGATGTTCCACAATAGAGGGCCTAAAACAGAACCCTGAGGTACTCCGCCAGTTATTCCGTATACCTGTCGGCCGTCCTTTGTATCGTATTTCAGGACCCTGTTTTTGAAGTAACTTGCAACTATCCTACAAAGATATCCTGGCACATTTTTCTCCATAAGGGCATGCATAATACAGTCCCAATTGGCGGAATTAAAGGCATTCTTGATGTCCAGGGTAGCCACCAAGCAATATTTTTTCGAACCTCCTTTCCATCTAGTTCCTGCGATCGCATCCCTTGCTGTGTCGACGACAAGGCTGATTGCATCTAGGGTTGAACGTCCTTTGCGAAAGCCATACTGGTTATTGGCCAGCTTCGGCTCAACTACTGATTCAATCCTTTGATGGATTATTCTTTCTAGGATCTTGCCCGCTGTATCCAGCATGCAGAGCGGGCGATAGGATGACGGTTCATCTGGTGGCTTTTTTCCTTTGGGGAGAAGTACTAGCCGCTGCTGTTTCCACTTGCGAGGAAAGGTCCCTTCTTTTAGGCATGTATAGTAAGCGTCCAGAAATAGTGACGGTGATGTTTTGATTGCTGTTTTCAAAGCAACATTAGGGATTCCGTCAAGTCCCGGAGCTTTATTGTTTCCCACTCTATTGCATGCTTCTTTTAGCTCGTCTATCGTAATAGGAGGGATGTCTTCGATTTTACACGGCACTGTCGGGAAACTGAATGCTCGTTGTTGAGGAAACAGTGCAGAAACGATTTTCTCCAAGAGTTTGGGGCATGTAGGTGACGGCATTGACTGGCAGTTCAGGCGAGTCATGGCTACTTTATAGGGTCTTCCCCACGGGTCCCTTTCAATCTCGTTAGTGAGTTCCTTCCAGCAATTTCTCTTGCTATTTTTTATAGCCTTATTTAGGTTTCTACGTGCCACTTTGTATTCTGCCACCAGCTCAGCAGAGTTATGTCGTTGGTAGCTACGTTGAGATAATCTTCGTTTTTTGAGACACTCTGCACGAAGTTCGCTAATATGTTCGTTCCACCAGTACACTGAAGGACGCCTGCTCATCCCGCATCTTCGTGGCATGCTAGCGTCGCAAGCCTGGGTAACCCTCGTCATGAGTTCTTCGGTCATTTCCTCAGCGCTTCCGGCAAAGATCGGGTCACCCTCCAATGCCACTACAAAGGCGTCCGGATCAAAAGCTTTCACTTTCCATCCGGCCGCGTTTGCACGCCTGTTGACTTTTCTGGGGTTCTGACCTTTCGATATTTCCCAAAGTATTGCTCTGTGATCGCTAGCTGTATAGAAGTCCATCACCTTCCAGGAATAGCTCTTCTTAGTTAGGCTGCTGCTAACAAAAGTGAGATCCACAGTTGAACTTGCCTCTCCTTTGGCGTACGTTGGGGTGTCGCCAGTGTTAAGTAGGACTACATCTAGTGTAGCCATAGCCTCGAGTAGTGCTCTTCCCCGTGCATTGGTGACCCTGCTACCCCAGTCAACTGCCCAGGAATTAAAATCACCGGCTATTGCAACAGGAAAGTGTTGCCGTGCGTCTTCAATTAGCTGATCAAGGAAATCTGAAAATTGTTCAATAGAGAGACTGGGTGGAGCATAGCAGCTGTAGAAGCGAATTCCTTCCACCCATGCTGCTACGAAGCCAGTTTTCCTGTTATTGACCACTCTCTGGAATGGGAGTCTGGCACAAGACCAGATGACAGCTTTAGTAGTGCTGTCTGTTTCCCAGGGTTGAAAACTCAGGTGTTTGTATGGTTCTGCCACCAGTACGAGGTCTATCTCCAATTCGCGTACGGTCTGCATGAGCAATTCGTGTGCAGCCTCACAGTGGTTCAGATTTAGTTGTAATATCTTCATGTTCGTTTGTTCTTCAACTTCTGGAGTGCCTCCTTGAATACGGGGCATCTACTAGTACCAGCATGGTGGGCTGTATTGTCTGCGTCTTTTTGTTCAGCGCATAATGAACATCTAGGCAGGCTTTTGCATTCCGCGACTTTGTGTCCTTGTTGTCCGCACTTAATGCAGAGCTTAGAGCGGTCTACCTTGCTTTTACATTGAAAAGCAAGATGTCCAAAGTGCCAGCATTTAAAGCATTGGATTGGTCTCTTCACTGATCTTACCCGGCAATTGACCCAACCAATCCTAATTTTGCCATATTCGCCAAGTACCTTCTGTGCTATTGGTGTTGCCAATGTCACTAACGCAGTCTGGGTTCCTCTGTAGGCCTCCTTTAGTTTTTTTACTGCGTCCGACGGTATTATGTTATCCTCTCCAGCTATCTCTTGCAGAACTTTCAGGATGTCGTCCTGTGTCGTCGTTTCGTCAAGGTCTCGAATTTCGAGGTCTTCTTGTGGCCCCTTACTAATGACTTTGGCGTCTTCTTTAACGATTTCCTGAATGGTCTTCTGCAGGACTCGTGCTTTATCGGTGCTTCCCTTGGTGAGTACGATACGGACGTCTCCAGAATTGGTCCTATCAAGCTTGTGTACGGTCAAACGAACCTGGTCTTCAGGGACCTCCTTCTTGATGCGGCGGAGAATATCAGCATACTTTTCCTTTTGCGCCGGGCGAATGATCAATGCATCAGGTCTAGTCGCCAATTGCCATGCCTTTTTCCGCTTGTTCCGCGGCATAGGTTCCTTCGTCTGCGGCAAAAGTTGATCTTTGTGCTGCTTCCGCTTGTGGCTCTTCGACAGGACCATTTTCCAGTCATGTAACCTATAGTCCTTATCGGGGTTCTGTAGCATCTCGTCTCGGTCCTTCAGCAAGTTGGGAGGAGGGCTAGGTTCTGAATCCTTCTTCTTTTTCGCCTGGATAGTTGTTGTGCCAGGGGAACGGTACTTCCTTTTTGCCTTCCTATTTGGCGTGTGCGTGCTCTCGATGACAGAATCATTGTCTCCCTCAGCGCCAGTGTCCATTGCTGTCATAGGGTCACTGGCTGCCTGCTCACTCGATTGCACAGATAATTCTGTACCCTTTGGCGTACTTGGAGGCAGACTCTGTTGTTTTGTCTGCTCCAGCGTCTCTAGTTTCTCCAGTTCATGGAATACTTTTTCGATGGTCTCCGCCTGATTTTTAATTGGCTTGTGGACGTTTACTCTCGGGTCTGCGTAAGCCCGCAGGTCTCTAATGAGCTTTCCGAGTATATCCAGCGCTTGGTTCTTCGTCATCACAATACCACTACTTAGTACACTTTTTAGTGCATTAAGCCCGTCTCCTTCAATTCTTTCTGCTTTATTTAGTGTTAAAATTTTCTTCATGTTATTCCCACGAGTACCTAGGGAAATATCAGTCCACTCCAGCAGAGCCCCGGTTGCTGGAGTAAGGCCACTAATTACACCTGAGGTGGGACCTGGTGCCCCAGGGGAACCGTTTTCGACGCCGTGTCCCCGGCGCCATTCAGCCATCGGCACGGTATCTTGACACCTTGGCTTGGGGAGTTTTGTCCGCGGGAGCTATTTTATTTCACTCCTACCCTCTGCTCTGTAGAACAGCGAGCATTCTCCTATCCGCTAGTGGAGACGCGCCCGGTAGCAGTTTCTCCTCAGCCCCGAGCTGTGTGTGTGTGTGTGTGTGTGCGTGTCTGTAAGTATGTGTTTGTGTGTGTACACATGATGTGTTGCCATTTATGGGAGAATGTTTTTTATAGGTTATCACATGGAACTGGTAACTATTGCTTCAGTCTCTGCATGGTTCAAGGTTCTAAGTCAACTGTGTATTATAAACGTGAATTTGTGTCGAGAAAGTGATCCGACTAGCCAGATTATATAGTTTGTTACTAATGAAAGTAACAAGAAGTATATAATTATATAGTATTTTAATATTTACGCATTAGGGCTGATTGAATAAAAAGCGGCCTTACCGTCATAGCAGAACATAAGCCAACTCATTTCGCGATGCAGTATTGTATCAGGCTTTGAGAAAGTGCATAATAAACACACATTAAGGTCTCGTAATCTGTGACGGTCCTATTTTTGGAAAATCAGGTTTACCAAACCAATTTAGTGAGCTGTCAATTAATACCGAGGCATTTGTAGGTGTTTTTTGAACACCAACTATGGCTTTAGTCACAATGTGAAAATCTGGTAAAGTTTGTTTCAATTATATTTTAGCTACAAAATTTACTATTTATATTTTTTATTTTTTTATTTATTTTTATTTAAGATAAGCAGCTAACCTAAGGTGCATATTCTTCATAATTACATAAATACTATATTACAATCCTGTAATTCAAAATTTTTATAACTAATAATAAAATTAAAGTAGGTAAGCTTATCAATTCTGTCACTATACCTACATAATATATTTGATCACATAATTTTATTTTGCTGTAATAATCTATTAGAAAATCTGAAATCCTATTGTAAATTCGATAGATAGATGGATAGCTCTTTATCTGCACACCATATTACACAGTAAAGGCGAAAACACACTAACGTGTCGGGGCGTGTCGTGACGCGTCAGAAACATATTGGTTTCATACATATAATATGGTTAGGGACTAATAATAAAGTTAAAGTAAGCTTATCAATTCTGTCACTATACATATTATATTTGATCACACAATTTTATTTTGTTGTAATAATATATTCGTAAATCTGAAAGTCTATTTTAAATTAGATAGATAGATAGCTTTTTATCTGCACACCATATTACACAGTAAAGGCGGAAACATACCACAACGTGTCAGGGCGTGTCGTGAGGCGTCAGAAACATATTGGTTTCATACATTTAATATGGTTAGGGACACATTTGTATGCCGTGTCGTGACGCTACACGACATACGAATGTGTTCCTAACAAAGAAGAAGAAAGAAGAAAAATAAATTATTGAAAGGTTGTACGAATGGCGTAGTTCAAGTTTTCTAGAAGGATATTTATGCAAAAGAAAATTATGTTATCATATAACGGTCACCATGTGGCTTCTTACTGCGTTTAGTGTGGTAGGTTTGATTCACATATGGGATATCATTTAGTTTGATGGACAAATTGTTCTAAGTTTGGGTGTTCTCTGTTCTATGAATGTGTGTTAAGTTAGCCGCGACACAAAATACATCATTAATGAGGAAGCTGCCTTTATCATTATTATCATCAGACTATTGCAGTTAACGTCGGGAAATAAGCCTTTCCTATCGAAATATAGCATAACAAAAATTTCACAGTTCACATCTGTTTTGCATTTATTCTTTTTTTTTCGTGCGGAAATCACCACGGGTACCACCAGCCACCGGGTGGTGGTTACGTCGGACTTGAACCGACTAAAAACCGCAGGCCATCTCGAGTACTTGAAGCCGAGGTATACCAGGTGCACCCTCTAAAGGAAATCCCTGGAACCCCGACATACCTCGGGTCATCTACAATCTGTACATGACCCCCTTCGGGCATTTATTATACCTATTTTAGTTTAAGCATGATAGAAATCTTAATGGCTTATCTATAAAATCATAAACCCTATCTTATCAAATAGTTGTTTTAGAGACAAAATCAAAACAAACGTCGTAGTTCACTTTTTTGAGTAAACTAATTTTAGTATCGATTTTCTTTAATTTTTTTTGACCTTGAATCATTCGTTATTTGCAATAAGTGACCACTATTATTTATAGGATTTTATTTTTACGTGTTTACTTTTAAATAATACTTTACAAATTAAATTAAAAATAAACTAATAAAATTATGTAAACCATTTTAGTTTTACTTTAGACTTCGTAACATGGACCACAATCATGTTTTTTTTTTCAGATTTTTCGAACCAGCCGTTTAGCTTTTGGAGGGTGGACTCTCTACTTTCACAAAAAATGCGTTTTATAATTGAATAAATCGCAAACCGATACCACTAATAAAAAAAATCGCCAAAACCATGTCGTAATGCTTTTAAAACACGATACTATGATACTACATATTATTGGGTAGAAGTATCGATAAAAAATTATCCCTATTCACGTGTAGGGGAATGACAAAGTCCAAAAAGCTTTACTGATGTGATAAATTTTCATATCAATGCAAAGTTTCATCTTTCTAGCAGTTAACGTTATAAGGTAAGTCGAGAACGGCCGGACGGACATGGAGAAACTATAAGGATTCCATGAAGTGGACGGAACTACAGAACCATAAAAAAATGTGAGTTTTACAACCAAGAACATCACGTAATATGTAAACAGAAACCTGTAAAACTCCAAACAATATACATACGTTTCCACTTTCCAATTTTTGTGTACAATACGTAATACCCATATTTGTCAAGGATGTGGCCAATAAGTTTAAAGGCAAATGCGTACGATTGTACAGAGAATTCCCTACTCTTTGTGTACTCCAAGGTAAACTGACATCACATTTCTAAATTGAGTCGCATCCTTTTAGTGAGCCACTTGTAACGAGGGTTGCTATGAATTGCGTTGAGTGCTCTACTTGATCGAATTTGAATGTGAAGATAGTGAGTTAATTTAGCTGTACGAGGAAAGAAATTGAGAAAATGGACGCTATAATCGTGTTTAGAAGTTTTCACTATAGTTTATATTTTTAATCAGCCAGTATAATTTAATGTACAATAATTTTGTGAATTGTAAATGTAGTGATGTCGTTCTTTTTTGTATCTTTTCTATTTTCAAACAAATAAATAAAAAATATAGTGTGGCTAGCAACAAGTTTAAAGTTTTATGCCATCAAAAGGAAATTTGCCCGTTTTGTTGGTCTAACGTGAGCGTGTGCAACTGCTGATCAAGAGGTCTCGGGTTCGATGTCCGGGTCGGACCAAATATTTGTAATATATATTCTGCAAATATTTGTTTTGGAGTTTGGGTGATTTCTATGTAAAATATGTTTGTATTTACAGATAATAAAACTCATCGTTTCACTAATGAACAAACTTTCACATTCTTTTTACCTCTCCTGTTTCTAATTCCATGTAATTTATTATACATGAAATATATATATTTAAACCATTTAAGCATAAGTATCGTGGTGCGAGCATAGAACTGCGAAATCCCGGATAAAATTAAATTCTGTATATAAAAGCGTCATTCACAGTAGTCACTTCAGTACACTATAGATTTACATTCGTACCAGTAAGCCGATTATAAATTAATAGTGGATTTATGCCAATATTTTCGAAACAAACGCATTGGTTTGTTAATAACACTTCAGTTCAAAATTACGTTTCCAGCTAAAACCCTATATGGATATGGAACACATAATATATTAAATTAGTAACATTATTACGACTATAAGCTAAACAATATAAATAAAAAAATCGATTCTACTGTACGCACACATACATCTCTATTTAAGTGCACGTGTATAACCGTAAAAGTGTAAAGAGTCATCCCAACAATTCCCTGCTACTTAGTAATATACATATATTATCAGAATTATTCCGGTCTGAATTTTAATTTTCCTAGCTTTTATTGAAATATTGTGACCTTGAAAATACTTGGTAATTTATATTTTGGCTACTGACATTCATTTGATACTACTCATAAGAACAGCACTTCCTAAACCAAGGTAGATAGGACTTCTTAAAACCACATCTTTCAAATTCCAGAGCTTGACGTTTTGAATGAATTTGACAGGAGGAAAGGGAAATAGCAGACAAAATATATAATTACCTTATGATACACACCCTTAAGTTAAATAACATGCCCACAGCTGTTTTCGATTTGAATAGACACTGATATTAGAAATTAATGTAAGAGAAACCTACCTAGCTATATCATATATTACGGCGAACATGTATATTTTATATATATATTCACCTTATATTAACTTGTTAATAAATGGTAATTTAACTAATAATTATTTTAATTAAAAGCTTGACGTTTCACAGTGCTTTGTGTAGATATCAATTTTATATTGCTACTGTACGTTACGATAACCATCGGCAAAATATTTTTTCAGAGTAGTTGAGTAGTACATAGTAATATGCGGGTATGTTTTTTACTGGGAAGAATACATTAGTTTTGGATAGTCAAATAATCAAGGCTGGCTGGCTCTTGAAGAAGACACAGCACGAAAATCATTAGGGAAAATTATTAGTTTAGAGATTATAAAAATGTACTTTGTAGTTGTTACTAAAACTAGTATCCACACTTAGAGTTTTCATAAAACTCCTATTTACCTGAATTTAAGTGGTTATGACTAACTATAACCCTAAAGTCAATATTATGAAGCGTGGACAATCGTGTGTTGCGGGAAGAGCCCGAGGTTTATTGGCTTCGTATTGTAGACTTTACCCTCTGTGTACTGTATATAATATCGTCAAAATTTTGAAAATTATTACCTTCACTCTTGAACACTACATAATTTATATACATGCTGAGTTTAAATTTACTGTACTAGTTAGTTGAGAAGTTCAATGTTTTGATTGTAACAGAAATCATAGCATAGTCTTACTTTTGAAATGTCACTAGTGACGTGATAATAAATGTATAATTTATTATTATCAAGCGGAATAGGAAAATCTATTGGATGGACTTTTTTATGCACGATTATCAAGCCCTTGAAGATTTTGTCAGTAAATTGACTTCACTTTAATTGATATTCTAGTAGTTCATTACTGAAGGAGGAATTAGGAAGTCTTATTAAAATTCAAGTATAGATTCAAGTACAGGTTCTTCTATATACTTGAATTTTTAAATGATAAAATATTTTTTGTGATTTTAGGAGTAACATAGAATACTAGTTATTGGCTAGTTACTAGTTTCACTTGGTTAGTTTACTTTTCATTCATTCATAATAAATAGGATTAGTGCGCGTGTCTTCCAGAATAGATATACCACAGACTAATTTGATGACAACAGTATATTTGAACATGTAAAAATAAAATAAATAATAAATTAAACATAAGGTCTGATATTGGCATTTCAAAATTACTAAAGGTAAAATATTATTGTTTCTATTGGCTTCGTCGTAGTCTGGTAAAAAATCAGCGTAGATTAAAATTTTACACGTACAAATATTAGTTTATTAATTTTGTGTTTGTTATGTGTGGTTGTTTGTTCCACCGTGGCGTTTTAACTACTAAATGGGTATCATTGAATGAGGTGTCAATTAATTAATAATAATTATCTAATTAGTAGGTGATATAAATTTTACCAAAACTTTTATGTAATCATGTTATCATAAAGTTTCCGATGACAACAATGTTAAATTATAAATGTAATAAACACAACCATTTGAATTTAGATCTTAACTGAATAATGTATCATTCTATGGATTTACATAGCTTGATCAGATACGTTTGCTTTTAAATGTTTTAATATTAAAAGTCACATAAAATTATGCTTTTTTCAAGAGGCCATAGCATATTAATACATGCAAATATTTGCATTAGACAGTAATTGAACTCGATCCCTCGCTTGTATTCGTGGGAGAAGTATAACAGTTTATAAGGATACACATTAATTTATTTTACTACACAATTTATTAAGTACAAACTGAAGATGAAGACTAAGAATTTTTAGTAACCTTTTATGAACTTGTATATACAGCTTTATACACTTTTGTGAGATGGCTGACTGAATGCCAATAGCATTCGCTACCTTCTTCTAAAGGTGTACATACAGGAATGCATGTTTATATAATCTAAAATATATGTAAAATAAATTACGAATTTCAGTTAAAAAAAGTATTGTAGCAGTATTATATTTATGTATGTAAACAAATATGCTGTAGAATTACTTCGAAATTGTTATTTTAAATTAATTAAATTGGACGACAAAGAAAACAGGAAGTAGTTTCAGTTTATTTTGTATTGTAGGTTCAAGAAGGAGATAGGCTACTTTTTTTATTATTTCAGGTTACCTTTGCGTTAAACATTTAAGTATACAGCCGATACACTCATTCGTATTCAGATTTTTTACTCAATTTGAATGTAACAACTGCACAGGTTGAAATGTCGAGAACTTTGAGAGGCCCCATGGGAGAACTTAAGAGCAACTTTGACTTCAGAAAAAATACAGTAAGAGAGACCAATAAAACCGCAGTAAAGTTGAATGCATACTTTTAACTGTATGTGTATTATGAAGTAATTTTATTAAGGTTCATAAAATGCAATATCCTTTTTACTAATATCTTTCAAGATACTAAGTAGTCAAATATTTTGAGGATCAAGATTGCGTTTGTTTGTGTTTAAATGCTTTTCTTCTTTTCTGGAAATATAAACTTCTCGCTTAACTGCCTTTAATTTTATTTTATATTTCATATACGTAATATAACGTAATAACTACCTAATTATTTAATTAAGATAATAAAAAAAACAAGTAAAAGTAAAAACTGGATGCACATACAAACCGCTGTTAAAGATATCACTGAGACAAGAGTTCATTAAACTCACGTCATATGGCTAGAAGACTGCCGAATGTGTGGATGGGAACCCCCTCAAGCTTTTAATCGACCGAGCAACCGATCGATGGATTTCATTTGTCGTATGGATGGATTTTTTTTGGTCAGCGCTGGGGATTCCCGGAATTAACGGCAATTTCTCTAAATGGTTCGATTTATTTTTTAGTCGATGTTTAACATTCGTACTTTACACTTGACTTGCACATTGTATAGAATTTTCATAAGGCAGTTTACATCTTTCTTTATTTCGTCATTTTCTTAGGTGTTTTGTGTAGTGTATTAAGTGATAAATTATTTAGAAAATAAATGGGTACTTCTATTATGACAGTGACAGTCTCTGTAGTCTTTGTAATGTTTTGTGCAAGCGAATACGGACATTATCATTTTGTGGTAAAGCTCGCGAGAATGAGGCACCGACCTTGCGCATTTACCGGTACCTGGGGGTACCAGAACCATTACCCGTCTGATGCTAAAGTTATCACAGCTGTCAACCAGAGAATTTCGAGTGAAGTTTGGATTATGCCCCGAACAAGTGGGCCATGAACGAAATGGTACTCAGTTGGCGCATATTGGCAATCGTTATTTGGGAGCAGTGTCCTCAAATTTACTTACAACTAGCTCAGGGAAGCAGAGATCTGATGCCAGAGAATTCCAATAATAAATATTCTAAAGATTCATATGACTTTAGGGTAATTCTATTTTAACAACAAAGAATAAAAGATTTTAAAACTTTACCTCCTACTTAAATATTATGCTAATAATAAAATCATCCTCAATTTTCAGTAATATAATTTTTTATTTGCGACTATGCGGTACTTGTTTTAAAAATGTCGGAACTGTATACCTACCAATAACCTGCAGATAACAGATAGATATTTTATTATTTATTAACTATTAATTATCAATAGGATATTCAAAAATGACAATTAATTAATTTGGCAAATTTGGAACTTCTTGTGTTCAGTTAATTTATGAGATTATAACTGACTTTTCCTAGTAGTAGAGTCACGCTGATCTTAGCATAAACGGGCTGGTTCCACCATGGTAGCACTTTCCTATCACAGAAGATTAACCTAAAATAACAGCATTCTCGTGTTTCGTTAATGAGTGCGAAAACGAAAGACAAATAATGCATTTGATATGAAACATTTTGATAAACGGTTGTTATAAATAACTAAAGAAACATAGACTACTATCTTCCATGCCAACGGACATTTACGTATGTATTTTGTTTTTATAAATTGGGTGTCAAAATGACTCTACTCAACTTGATGGAAAGCATCAGTATAAACTAGTAGTGGTGGTCACCAGGGTCACAGACAATGCAGACAGCGCAACATAGTGACCCACACTATAACGGCATAGTGAGATACTTTTTCACAGCCCGTTTGAAGGACCTGGAATCATAGAGGGAGGGAAATACCTGCACTGATAGAGAGTTATAAGTTTAAATGCTCGGCATAAAAAGGAATAAAGGACTTCTTCCTTTTATAAGGTCCTATAAAAATGAAAAAGTTGGGACCAGTTGGAAAAACTCTTTAGAACACATTTCAAGGTGGAAGCGATAGACGACTACCATGGAAATGATATTTCTTGGCAACTACAAAAAGGCTCAAAGGACTGGTATTGAATTAGCTAATTTATGTAAATGGCAGCCTCGTCATTGTTGTAACTGATTGGAATACTCGTAATACCGTAAAATAACTAGAATAATGTCAGATAAATAAAAAAAAAGAATTCCTATAACAATTTAATCACAATCCTTCAAAGTAATCTTCGTAATCATAATTCTTGTTGATGTTTTTCCTGATAATTCGGTGATTATAAGTCATGAACGTTGATAACTTAAGTTAACAATTAATCTTTGACTAATTATCATTATTTATAAAAGTAATGGTATTATCGTGTTATTTGAAAATAAAAGTAATTACGATAAAAATAATTTAACTAAAAGGTTTGTGTTTGTTTTTGTTAGTTATTAAAATGTTTGTTCTTCTTTGCAAAATTTGCATGTTAGATTTAAATCGCTGTACATCAAGCTAGTCTCTAATCCTCTAGTAAATATATACACACCTACCACAAATGACTAACCACAAACACACTACAAAGGGCATTTAAAAGCTCTCCGTTCACTTAGAGACAATAGCGAAAATTTAGCAAAGAGATTACAGACTTTTATTTTATTCTTCCTTTACTCCACTTCATCGTAAAGCACGATATAAATTTATTTGATGTGGTATTAACCATAATTTAAAGTTTAGTTTTATTAAAATAAAATGTGGTGGAGCGTTTTCGTTATTTGGAAGTCACGTTACGCAATCAGTCCCCGTTGTTATCATAAGATATCAGCCGTAAAACCTAATTGGAGATCTTTAATCGGCTTAAAAACATCCAACAGCATTCCTCAACCCAAACTCGGCCAACGTGGGGGCCTTAACCCTCTTCTGAGAGGAGACCTGAGCCCAACAATGGGACGTTATGTGTGAGTCGGACTCGCCCATGAAGGGTTCCGTATCATCAAGTAACGTCATATAAAAGTTCTTGTAGTTCGTTGTAACTTTGTTCGATGTTTTTATAATAGTGTATTGATTGAATGAATGGTAAATTACGGTATACGATTTATGACGTATTAAAAAAAAACTACTTACTAGATCTCTTACAAACTAATTTTCGTTGGTAGTTTGCATGGTAATGTACAACATATTTTTTTTTAGTTTTATCACTCTCTTATTTTAGAAGTTACAGTGGGGGACACACACATTTTTCCACATTGGAAGTATCTCTCGCGCAAACTATTCAGTTTAGAAAAAAATGACATTAAAAACCTCCATATCATTTTTGAACACCTATCTATAGTTTTGAACTTTTGTTTGTTTGTTGTTGTTGTTTGTTTGTTGAAAGTTTGAACATATACACGTATGAGTTTTATGAAAAATTTTTTTTTGAGTTTCAGTTCCACGTATGGGGACCCCCAAAATGAATTGTTTTTTTTCTATTTTTATGTAAAAATCTTAATGCGGTTCACAGAATACAAGTTTCAAAATTATAGCTTAGCTCTTAGTCTCAAAATAAAAGTGGCTGTGACATACGGACGGACAGACAGACAGACAGACATGACGAATCTATAAGGGTTCCGATTTTTGCCATTTTTATTTTTTATTTATTTTACAACTTTTTGCACTGTAAGTACAATGGCGGACTTAATGCCACAGGCATTCTCTACCAGTCTACCGACGGGTGGTGCGGAGATGATTGAGAAGGTGCACTACAATTATTGAGGAATAAATGAGTTATACGATTTATCTATTTATACGTAATCCATACATTTATACAGTATACATAAACATACACATATATATACATTTTCATATATATATATACATACATATACATACATATATAAATATACATAAATACACACACATACACATACATAAACATGAATACATATAATAAATTAAATAAAAATATTTTTAATATTAAATGTTAATTTTGTGACGACTCTGATAAGCTCCGAGCAAGGAGAGCTCGTACCTTTGCTTTGAAGGTTTCGCGCCTGGGTGCCATTCTGATTTCCTTGGGAAGGGCATTCCAGAGAAGGACAGATTGAACAGGGAAGGAAGAATGCACGCATGCAGAAGTGTGGGAGGGGCATGACAGAAGCAAACTGTTAGTGGAGCGAAGGCTTCGGTCATGGTTAGATCCTAGGAGTTGGAAAGATGAAGTTAGGTAGGTAGGCGTGTTAGGGGAGTTAAGAATAGTATAGAGAGTCGTTAGGGCGCGCAGGTGGCGACGCTGACGAATAGGGAGCCAGTTCAATTCAAGGCGATAGGAGGAGATATGGTCAAATTTACGCAGATTATAAACGAATCGAATGCAGTTATTAAGAAGTCGGTCGTATTTGTTGAGTAGGTCTGCATTCAGGTCGTAATAGCACACGTCACCATAATCAATGATGGGTACAATCAAAGTTTGCACCAACATCGCTTTAATCTTGGGCGGTAAAAAGTTTTTAAGCCATAAAAAGCCATTTGGCTACGGAACCCTAAAAAACAGCAGTGATTGGTTCGACACTGAACATTAATATCAATGTGTGAATGTGATTAATTAATCATTCGTTATGATATCAATTATACTCGTATATGATGTACTCCTACCCGATGTCAGCCAGTCTAAATAGCGACAAGGCAACTC
The DNA here is from genome assembly GCA_932526445.1 of Phragmatobia fuliginosa. NCBI lineage: Eukaryota > Metazoa > Arthropoda > Insecta > Lepidoptera > Erebidae > Phragmatobia > Phragmatobia fuliginosa. The sequence goes on along the minus strand of OW052065.1, from coordinate 16,581,344 downwards.
AGTAGGAGATATTAGAGTGCATATGTATGTGTGCAAACACAACCTGTTTTAACACTATCTGTTCCCTTACTTCTAAAGTCTATGCTGTACAATCGGAGAGATCTCAAGCTCAGGCCCTATTTTATTTATTGCAGGAATTATTACAATTCACAATATTTTACATATAATGGATTGCAATCCGTAAATATCTCCATAATAATTAATTTAATAGAGCGCTAAATATGTAATCTAAACGTCGATAACCAGTACTAAATAAGTACAGATGCACTCCATGTCTTTCATAGACATAAACGAATAGCAATATAGATATTTATTTTAGGGCCTTTTTACTGAAATTAAAAAAGTGCTTGTTAATATCGCGGAAATAGATTATTACCAGTTTTCAATTACTAAAAGCTGTTTCGTCCCCAATTAACAATAATATTGTGACGACTACCACATAGCGCGCGAGTGAAAATGTGATAATTATCACGAGAATTTCTATGTCGTGATTCAAGATTAGTTACTCTGTGTTTCAATGTTTCTGCAGTAGATGGCGGTGTTTGAGTATTTTTGCTCTCACGTTATTAATTCGAAATTAACCCTGTCTGTTTGTTGGTTACGCTTTCACAGCTAAACCGCTGCACTATTTTCAAGAATGTTTTGTATATTTAGATTTTATAGAGATATTTTTGTTCTTGAGGAAGAACCCAGACCTTACTGCGATAACTGACATACAAGCGGGTAAATAATGATTTAAAAAACCGAATTAGAATATAAAATAATTTGTTAAACTTTTAAAATAAATAACAAAAACCAGTTGGTGTGGGTGATGACAATAAACTTAGCAAATTGAAGTCGGAATTACTTTCTAATCCTCTCACTATATGTGAAGTTATCTACCACAATCTCACAATTATGCAAAAGTTTGTCATCTCAAACCGTGATTCCCGTGTTAATTGTCCCAACTCTTTACATTTGTTGGTAAGAAGTTTGTCTCTTACTTTAGCAATTGTCACAATATTAGTTACACAATCTTTGATCTCACCTAATAATGGGTAAACTGGGTGAGAGGTTTTCAACACAGATTTCACCGTTATTGGTAGAATTTTTAGCCTCATATACAGTGAAAGAAATTTTGCCCACTTGATCGAGTTATGTTACATTGTCTTTATTTTTGCTGACTAAGTTAATGATTTCGCTATTTTAATTTTCCCGTCGGTTATAGGCTCACAACTTTTCTAGTTTCCACTATTCTAAAGTTCATCATGAATATTATGATAGATCAATCAGACAATCAACTTTTTTCAATTTTATGAGACCTTTAGACCTCTTTAATGTAGTTTTATCACAGTCGGTTCGGAATTCCTGTCCAGAAACAATTTTTACTCACAGTTAAGTAATTTTACATGTACGTATATGTAATATATACAGTTAAATGAGGGAGCACATTAAAATACCTTGCGCATTCTAATGTGCCAATATGCTAACGCGCTTATCAAAGCATACCTTTACAAATTTCATGAGAAAAATTTCGATATACGCTAGATAGATGACAGCACAAATCTATAACGTGAAAATATTGAAAAATGAAATCGTAAAAAGATGATTACATTACATTATGACATATAACATAACATTCATAATATTGAAGACTTTTCTGAGAAAGGGATGCCCTTTCTTTAAATGGATATAATCTCTGTCACAAATCCGCCACTGTAACTCCTGTACCCGAAGATCAACAACAGTGACCCATGAACACACCGAGTTATGACCCTCGGGAAGTCCCATGAAATATTAAACTATGTTAGAACCTGCAACAAAATTGATCAAAAAAAAGTTGAAAAATTGTTACGTCTTCCAGGTAGTATTTGCGTTGGCACTAAAGATTGAAGTTAGTGGAGTTCATGTTTGTAATTGGTTTACGTTCATCAACAACCCATTATGTCTCACTGTTGTGCTCGGGTTTCTTCTCAGAAAAGGGTTAGAGTCTTGCGACCCCACGCTGCCAAGTGCAGGGTGGGTACTGACAAGACAACGTTCCGGGTACAAAATCTTGCCGTGGATGTTTTTTATTCGAAGGCCTCCTAAGGTTTGATAACTAGCTAATCACCTAAGGCCTATTTTTCATTATTATTTAATGATTGATTGATTAAAAAATTATAAATTTACAGTTAAATATTACAAAAAAAGTAAGAAGAATTTAAAAGTACGAAAATAAGTGTAAATTTAAAATGTCACCCAAAATCACATAATATGCTAAACTATTTAATATATCCGTCAAAATATATCTTGCACTTATTTTACTCGTCTTGTTTGCATGGGTTGACCTGACCCTCATCACGGGAAAAGCCAGGTTTGACGTTACAAACATAATATGTACCAATATTCATTCAGAAAAGTATGACCTAATTTATCTATTACGTGTAAATACCATAATATATATATATATATATATATATATTATTATACAATATATAATAGTATTTTTCTATATTCACATAACTTTATCCAACCCCCGAACTAAGCAGAGACGACTGATACATATATACTGTACATCGACAGTACTCAAACTCTGAAATAACTATTTTCAGATCATATAACATTCGTTCCGACCCGGGGAAGTCTCGTATATATTTAAATACTATATTTTATGATAATAGTAAATTAAAATATAAGGAAAGCTTAATACGAGTAAGTTCTAATTGTACGTGGAGGTGAGGGAACACATGAATATGATTTTTATGCAACTTAACCTTCTCGATTTCTTTAAGTATCTCATAAAAATCATAAAATACTAAATTGAATCTTGGAGAAGGACAAAACCGACATACACGCGGGTCCTTTCAACGTGTGTGTCGGTTTTGTCCTTCTCCAAGATTCAATCAATGTCTATATCAAAACTTGTTCAAACCCGTCAGTTTTGCCGTGAAAGCGTAACGATAATAGCCAAGTTAAATCCATATTTCGAACGTTATAGTCAGAACAGATAAGAGTTACATGATAGAAAGAGACGCAATTGTAGGTAAATATATAGGCGCTGTGCAATCTGAATTTAACTTAATGTAATGATACCAAGGGTATTTCTTTAATTTACTTTTCGGAGTGAGTCTTCTGTACTGGTACTATTATGTATTCTGTGGTTATAGTAAGTTAGTATAAATGTACAGCTAGACTGATATTTTGACTTATTTTATTAATTATATTTTTATATGATAAATATAATATTTCAATAGTTATTATTTTTTTCTGGAGAAAGACAAATCCCTAAAAAATATTAAAAAAATTGAAGGGGTTCTTGAGTTCTAAGTAGTGTAACTAACATGACTTTGTTTTATGTATAAGGAAAGATTATAATAATTTAAACTAGCGTTGATTTATGAATAAAAGATCAATGCTATATAAATAAAATTCTAATTAAAAGATTTACACACAGAAGACCATCCTAATAATGATAGTATTCTTGCTGTCGTATTTCGTTGGTGAGTGTGAGACCGGAGGCATAATAATTCTGCATCATTCAACCGGCCGTAGGAGGCCGGGAAATGATGCAGAATTTTCTGACCAGGCCGCCATGGTATGGGTCACCATGCTGCATCACAATGAGGATGGTGGCCCCTACTCCTGGAATTTACTCATGCTTTCCATCAGGCAGAGTGGAGTCACTTTGGTAGGCTTAAATATTAAAAATAAAAAAAAAATAAAAAAATATTTTCAAGTATATTCGAGTCCATTATTATAGTCCCGCATAAATAGTTTTATTTATAATATTCATTTTACCTGACTCTCAGCAGTAATATACACACACAAACAGGAAAACATGTAAACAGGTATATTTAGACCGTAATTCTGTGTCATGAATTATCTTGGTTATATTATTTCTTTAGTTGAGAAAACGTTTCCTAGGTTGCAGTAAATTGGAGTTTATGTGGAGGAGATAAAAGCAGGGTCACCAAATAGTGGTAAGTGAGGTTAGTTGAACGTGAGCAAATGTATCAAGCTGTTCAGTACTTTCCTGATATGTTTACTTAGATACCTGCCTATACTTAATTATCACAATTTTTTAGTAGAGAAATATAGATATTTTAAATTACCTTCAGAAATAATGTTTAAAGTACTTTAAACTCGCTATTCTTACGTAGCTTAGCTATTTTTTAAGAAACAGAACAGTCAAACCCTACGAGCTATGAAACCAGTCTCTCAAGTTCCAATACACACCAAAGGCTTACAAAATACTCATACGTCAAAAATGCAGAGGCCCATAGAAAAGTATATTGAGATACCGCGGTCTGCTGACTTCAAATAGTACTATTTCGTAGTTCAAGTAGTGATGTATTTTACATATGATAGATAATTTTAATAAATGAAAACTGACATGTAAGAATATCTTGTGGCAACAGTATGAGAAACTAACCATTATTCAAGACTTGATCGTATCGGTCATTTCGGTTGGAATACTATCAGATAAAGTAGACAAAACCCTAAGATATAATTTATTGAATAACTTCATATCTGAGATGCTGCCCTTGAACTTGCAAAATGATATTGTTCGATCACCTCTAGCTTGTTATGAAATTATTCTGCCTAGTTAGGACAGTGTTGCTTCATCTACGTGTACTTGTTACAATTATAAAACAATATAGAAAAAGATAAACGAATTATCTTAAGCTTAATAAGCTTCAGAGCTCAAATGTATCACCAACTTTTTTAACTCACCCCTCTCCCTCCGTTCCTGGATTGGGGAATTGATAAACTTACTATAACGATAATTTTGTATAGAAACGCATACAAATATTACAAAATTTACCACTGTTGTGCACCATTCAGTGCGGTTTTACCGATTTAGCGTCAAACCCGCTAGTACAGCGCTGTACTGGATTGGATAATGGATGATACTTTTGGATGGATGGATGACAATTCTCGACATGTTGCGACCTATATATTTCCTGGATAGGTTTTCAATAAAATTAGAACACTGGTTTTCTATGAGTTAAACCCATGATCCTCTCACGGCTATATTTACATAAAAAATTGACTAATTCCTATATCATCATCATCATCATTGTCAGCATATTTGCATCCACTGCTGGATGTATGCCTCTTGCATGGTTCTCCATACGCTTCTGGATGCGGCGTGTCTAGTCCAGGTCGGCCCTGCCGTCTTTTTTATATCGTCTGACCACCTGGCAGCTGATCTGCCAACACTTCTACTTCTTGTTCGGGGTCGCCAGAATAAAATTTTATGGTTCCATCTATCGTCGTTTCTTCGGCAGACATGTCCGGGCCCATTTCTTATGTAACCACATTTTATTTATAATTACCGTATTGCTTTTGAAGCGTGATGATGACTTTGAATTGCGCAATTTAGTGCCCAAATTGTGAAGTACCTAGCTTTATTTACGGTTACAATATAGTTCTTCTTATCTGCATACGACAAATTTTATAACTTATCAATAGTTTAGTGCACTTGAATAAATCATTCAATTTAAGCAATACTATAACTTTTGGTCATAAATAGTACTGTTCACGTATACGGATTTTATTATCAAATATATGCGCAATCACAAGGAAAACAACACAGATTCGAATAAACCAGACCAGAAGATAGTTATCATAAATCGTTATCACCATTATCGATACAACATTGACAATTGTATCAGTAATGTAATGTATATTAGTATGAGTAATTTTGAATAATTCCTTCAATTCTTATCTTTTTTTTATTTAAGCCCATCAAAGTGACTCTACTCTGCCTGATGGAAAGCATGAGTAGAATCCAGGAGTAAGGGCCACCATTATCATTGTGAGAGCATGACTGGACTCACCAATGAAAGATCACAGCACGCACGTTGTCATTTTTTTTTTTTAAAGACAACTCCCGCATTAGGAATATAAATTCCTGTGTCGCGGGGGACTTTACAAACATACATGAAACGGACACAAAGAACACCCAGACTCAGAATAACAAATTGTGAATCACACAAAGTGTTGTCCTACGTGGGATTTGAACCCACGACACTTGGCGTAGTAGGAAGCGGCGTGGCGACCGCTTAAGCCACTAGGCCAACCGTGCATTTTAGGTTGGTCTTCTACGTGATCGTAGTACTGCTACGGTCAAGCCGGTCCATTGGTGCTGAAATCAGCGTGGGGTTACTATCTATTTACATACAGAGTATATATAGAGTCTATAAAAGATATATTTTGAAATATGTAAAAACATTAAGTGCAGTAGTAATGGTACGTTATAATCTATTAAATTTGTAATTACATGTGTGAATTTTTGTATCCTCATCAGCAAAATCATTAACAGTTTAATTCTGGTAATAAGTCTACGCCTCGTTTGTCTGACGGTCAACGTTTGTGACTGCAAAACAAGATGCCTCGGGTTCGATTCCCGGGTCAAACCAACGAAAAATCCAACAGCAGGGTTTTTTTACAAGAAATACTTGAGGCGTTGGCCCCGGTTGTCATGAACATGTATTGCAATCGTTATTGGAAAGTCAGTGCCCTCAAATATGCTGTTCAACTAACCTTCGAATTCAGTTCACACTCAGGATCATGGAGGTCTGATGCCAGTCGCTCCGTGGAAACAAGGCTAGATAATGGAGAGATGATAGGCTAGGGTTTGGCGTATCATACCTGGTGCCCGGGGTTGGTATAAGACTTGTTTGTTTTTTGTGTAAGGTTTCTTCCTTAACAGTTCTGTTTCTGTTTAGTTTACTCTCGTATTATATAGTATAATTAAAGGTGTTAACACTTTATAAATTTACACATATTTTTTTTAGTTTCTCCTGTCATTTTGTCTGTAAGGAAATCTTGCAATTCAAATTTGATCCACATCTCGAATTGCAACTGAGCTGAAATATTTTATGCGTGAAATATATGATATCGATAGTATGTATATTAGGATGACAAGGAACAGATCTGATGTGGATCTGATAGGTGGCCCTATGAGTTCCGTAATAAACAACTTAACCTTAACGGAAATTGGGCTCGTTTGTTTTATCTAGACGAATACTTTCATCCGAATTAGTAGTAGTAACCAGGGTCTTACGCTAATTATTGTATGGGTCTTATAGTGGGACATGACGGATCGCAATGTATATATATAACATGTTTATAATATTCTTACCACTGTGGATCATATCCAATATAAATACTTATTGAATTGAATGCTAAATCTGAGTTGGTCATAAGAGTTACGCACTAAAACAAAACCACCAGATAGAGTTTGGTCTGGTGTGGTTCGTATTGACAAGTATTTTGATTCTATTTGGTAGCCAGGGTCTAATGCTGAAGAGAGAATGTGGCAGCTAGAGTTCCACAAAATACAAAATTACCCCTTCGAGTTTGGGCTCGTTTGATTCGTCTTCGTAAGTGATATGCTCCTAGATATTTTCAACAATAACACGTTATATGACATAAACATACTAAGACATATGTCAAGTGATAACTAAAACATAAAAATATTGTAAACAACTTTTTATAGAAATGCACTCAAAAAAATAAGATAAGGTATTCCTTGAATACTTTCATTATGTCATTACATATAATATATATAAAAAGGAAGAAAGAAAGATTTTTAGGCAAGTAAGTGAAATAACTTAATTCACTGATTTCACTATTTTAAAATTATATTAAAAAAATTCGGTTACTGCAAGCTTGTTTTGTCAAGGGTCGCGGTGAGCGACGCGGTAGTTCCTCGCGCTCCGCTCCCCTCGAATTTATATGCGTGGCCACTGAAGAGATATATACATAAGTACAATCTGACATTATCTGAGATTATCATTCCTTAATCTTTTCCTGAACTAGTTTTATTCGTGATTCTAATAAACTAGTTATTGGTTGAAATGTTGTCAATTTCATATATTAAAGGCCAGTTTCAACACTCGCTGATAAGTCTCTGATAGATTATTCTACACGTATCTGTCAATTAGATTTCGATTAGATTTCAGGTCTTGAAAGCGTACACGAACTCACCGGGATTGTAGCGGCAGCAGCAACAGCACAGTCAGCCCCGCTTTCATATGCATGAATTTATACAGGAGTGTTTTCGAAAGCAGCGGCGCGAGGAGCAAGCTACGAGTACACACTAGTCCACCATCAAAGTAGAATATCAGTTGCGTCATTTATATCTTGCCAAGCAAATATTATCTCAGCTACCCGTGAAGATATGTCAATTTAAAATTCGAAAAAACTGACAATGATTTCAGTCCCATTCGTGACCAATATAATTGTGTGTAGAGTTCGATTTAATATGTCAGAAATACATGCCCTACAGATTATAGTGAAGTTAAGCTATGAAATAATAACGAGCACAATTATAAATGCGTGTATGTTTTTAATAATAAGTTTTAGCATTGAGCACTCCTACTTCATAAAAACTTTGATTTCATACTCTGATCCCATAATTTTCGTTAAAAGGGTTACAAAGTATTTGCTTCAGAGTCCTCCGGTGCGTCTGTCTGTTTTTCTGTTCACGATAGTGCTGCACCGACTTAATTAAAATTTTGTACCTATATACTGTAAAGCCTGAAAGGTCCTCTTTCAGGCTTTACAGTATAGCTACTTTTTACCGCGATAACCGTCATAGACGGGGGCGCAGTCACGAGCGAAAGCAAATAAAAAATAAACTAACTAAATACATCTTTAATTATCATCCTTCGAACAATATATAAAAATTTGCAAACCTTACGTGCAAAGGAAAAGAAACCTTGAAACCAAGTCTTTACCAACCTGTCTGATCAACGTGATGTAACAGCCCTAAACCTAGATGATAGGGGACTATCTATCTAAGTCTCCCTCTCTATTGATAGGCATTCGCTTACCAACAGAGGAAGAGGACCTAGGTGGAGGATATACAACAGTTAATTACTAAAGACTACTAACGATGATAATGATTACTAAAAATGTACGATGACTAATAGCTGAACAAATACGTCATCAAAATATAGGATCTAAAACAAATGTGACAACGTTTTTAAGGAAAAATCAAAAAATATGAAATGATAAGATACCATAAACCAATAGATAAAGGTGTAAGGTTTTATCGTTTTTCATATATAAAAAGTAATGAATATAATTGTACTTTAGTTACGAAGCAACCATAGGTTTTGGTTGTCCTTTGCTTGTGACATTCGATAAAATACCTCAAAATGGAAAAAGTTGTGATTTTATTAGCATTTGCCATTTGCGGTGAGAAACATTTATTTCTATTAATATTTATTAAAGTATTTTGTTGAGATGTATTTAAATAATATTAATTAATATTTAATAAAAAAAGTTTTATGGCTCTCGAATATTTTAATTTTATTTTAAAGCCTGTCAAGGTGACCCTGATAAGGGTGATGGAAAGCGTGAGTTAAATTTAAGAATGGGGATACCACATTCACTGAGAATATTGGCAGGCAATATAGTTCACTATTTCATTGGTTTTTATTTCATAAATTTTTTTTCTAAAATAATTATATTTTCATGCAAACCTTATCTATAATAAAAACGACCTTAGTTACTCTAATTACGAAAAAAAATTGTTAAGAATATTTAATTCGTTTAGAACTGCATGTAAAACGATCAATTGAAATAAAATATATATTATATAAAACTTATTTAATCATTATTTGCAAAGGGTGTATAAAAATGTGTAATGGAGATATTTAATTTGTAACTTTGTTTGCAGGTTTAAATGCGTTATATCTTGACGACTCAATATCTAATCGGATAACCAATGCCGATGTTGCTCCAATTGAAAATTTTAATTACTCGGTAAGCAATTAAATGTTTTATGTGTATTTGATTATATCATTTTCCTTGTATAGAAAATCCACGGTGTTTTACATTTACACAGACTCTTACAAAACTTTGTGAAAAGTATAGAAGTTTTTTATGAATTTCTAAATGGAAAACATTTTTAAACTGACTAATTGAATTTTAAATAATAAGGTCAAGATTTTCGGAGAAAAGTGACTGAAAAAATGAAATTACTCATAGCTTCATTTATAATTGTACTCGTGTCACAACGTTGATTAAATATACAGATTTTTCGACAATGTCTACTTAGAAAATTAAGAAACAAAATCAACGCGTCCAATTTTTTTGTGACATGATAGTTCAAGATTCAAAAATATTGTGACACGAGGAATAGTATTTTATCATTTTCATATTTTAAATCTAGATTGTACAGAGTGTATTTCACATTGTATTTCATATGATATTTAGTCATTAAATTACATAATCTTCTAATAAGCCTTACCTAATGTACACCATAACAACTAGTTTCAATTCACTCTAACTATAATGTTCAAATTAATATGTACATATGTATAGTTTTCTCCTGTGTTCAATTTTTTTACGTGTTTAATCAGTAATTATTTTTCATTGACTTTTAAACTTTCGCGTTCCATGATATTTTTTTTTATTATTATTATTATTTTAAAAAAATAATATTAATTATTTTCATTGAGAAAGAACTTTTGATTTGCAGATTTCCTTGCAACGGATAGCAGATTTAAACCAACCAACACGTGGTCACGTATGTGGTGGAGCTTTAATAACCCTCCAACATGTATTGACAGCGGGAGTATGTGGATTTTTTGTGTTCAATCAGTGAGTATCATTGTATTTTTTTTATATTATCACTTCAATAGCCTTTAACAATCCATATATAATAATAATAACGACGTCAACAACCGCGAGTAACGCCTTGAGGCTTAGTATAAAAGTAACCTTAGTTAGTTCTAATAATCCACTGATTTCGTCAAATTCGGTTCAGTGGTTACAGAGACAGAACAAACAGACAGAGAGAACAACAATTTTAAACATTGATTTTTATGTAGGTGCCGTGTATGTTCTCATTTTCTTTTAGTATTTTATTTATTTCTATTAATTATATTGCATAGAATATAGATTGTCCACTATCATAAAACCTCATGTAAATTTGAAGAATTACGCCGAAATTATTGAACTCGCACTAGCTCGTGATTTTTAATATTGATAACGATATCCTATCTATTTACGTACGTCGAGTTATCTCTCTGATTTTGCCTGATTGTAAAAACCAATGACATTGATTTCAAGAAAAATCAATAATAACTTCATGTGATCAAATAAATTAAACGTTGATTATTTAATTGGGAGTGAGTTTATGTTAAGTGCAATGTACTAAGCCTAAATAATAGGTCACATCATATTTATATAATACTTTTTTTTTCTTGAATTTCTAAGTAGAAGTCATTCATTAAATTCGATTGATTTTATTTACAGACAAATTGTCAAATTATGGTGTTTTTATAAAGTATGTTTTAATACACATAAAAAACTAAATCGGAAATTGACCAAGAGACGAAAACAGTTTTTAAATATGTTACTTAACATCATCAATAATCAGTAATCAACATAATCGGAAACATCAATAATCGGAAACACGACCTATATAATAAAATAGTACCAACAAACCTTCCCTGCTTACTTCAAACGAAATAATTGTACCTACATATTATTGAACACCATAATTAGGAAGCGTAAAATATAGAATACTATAAAAAACAGTCATTTATTGAGAGGCCTTATAACAATATGACAGAACAGACAACCTTTGCGTAATGTATGTATGTAGCCAGTGTAGACAGCCATGATATAGCCAGCCGTAGCGCCTTTATCCAATACAAAATAGTGTGTTGTTTTTTGTGGTTGGAATCTTCATCTTCATTCCCCTTTTAGACCTACAAACAAAAACAATCGCCTGTCAATATACTCGTAAACTTCGTTAATTTCACAGACATGAACTTATTCTGTGTCATTACGCTATATTGGGCTATACATTTATTTATTTATTTATTTATTTATTTATAATGGACCTCCGACAAGGAATACACCTTACATGCTAGTTTTTAACAGAAATAACAAATTGTTTTAATGCTTGTGCTTCCTCAATTATGGGAGATCACAACATGCGTATTACAAAAATAAAAAAGGTACAATGAATAGTGTTTACAAACAGCATAATATTATGTAGAAAAGATAAAAATAGGAAAGTAATTAATAAAATTATAAAATATGACAATAAGGTAAGCAAAAATTAGAAAATGTGAGGCAGTTACATATTTATCACACACATTAAAATTTATATTCAACACACTTATGTTTATATTTATATTTAAATTTAAACAGAAGGTTTACATACAGACATACGTCAACAATTAAACATTTAATTGCACTATTGGATCTCGAATTTTTCTTTTGAATTCAACCAGACTATTAGAAAAGATGTATACATATATATATATATATATATAAATTGGGCATATGCTTTAACAAAGGGGAATGCCTGCATATGAATACTCCCTACCATGTAACTCTATAATTCTATATCTGTAGCAGTACGTTGAGACGCTACTTATCGCGTACTTATTTTATGGACAACTAGATGTGCTACCATGGTTGATTCAGAAGTGTCTATCGTTGGAGTCCTTAGTTGTATCATTTTTTTGCTTTAAATTGTAATCCATCTTCTCATCTCAATCTTGTTATTTTATAAAATGTATAATTATAATGATTTGAAGTAATCCGAATTGAAAAAACCGAATCGAAACACGTTGGATACTTGTCGCGTATAGCATTGCGTCGCATAGAATCATTTCGCGTCGCGTCATATTCATTATTTACGTAGAACATTACTTTGGAGATGTATATACATGCAATTTATGGCGGTATATTTGTCAATGCATATTTTATTTTATTTATCACTTTTTAAATTACTTATGAAATCGCCACTCTAATTAAATATTATTTTATGAAATAACTTTGAAAGTTTTCTTTTTACAGGGTTCTATTGCCAATAAACGTCGCTGAGTTTAGAGTGTTTGCGGGTGCAACTATGCTGACAAACGACACTGATGTTAACCGCATTAGAGCCATAGCTAACTTCACCCTTCATCCCGAATATATTCATCCCCCATCATCCATCAACAATATTGGTATTTTCACTGTAAGTATTGAAACTTTACTGTCATTTTTTTTACTAACCAAGCGGTTCTGCGGTATGTTTGACCTTTGAAAAAAGACTATATTTTCAAAAGCAGAGACTACTGAGTTTCCTGCTGAACAGACTGCTTTTTTCCAGTTCTAGCATAGTAATTTAATGATGGAATGGTAAACACATGATAGTAAGATGCAAGCTTCATCAACAACCTACAACGTCCCATTTGTATACTCTCAAAAGTCCGAAACCAATCTCTTTATGTTCTGTATATTAAAGTTCTGTAGAACTTTGATATCGCCTACTATATGGGTTGTAGAGGTCTGATGGCGATATTATTCTAAGAAAAAAAACAAAATTAAGCTTTATTGCAGTAGGCTTATTATTTAAGGCTAACCATAACTTAATTTTGGGGAGATACTTCCGGAACAATATCAGTTTCAGGAACAGTATCTATTTTTCAACATAATATTCTTATTTTCAGCTTGCCACGCCCTTTTTGAACACAATAGGAACACCATTAGCCTTGCCGGCAGCAAATTTTAATCCACCAGAATTCACAATCTGCCAAATCGCTAGCTGGGGATCTGACTCATTGGTAGAAACTGTAAGTATTTAATAATTATTTTTCATAATTCTAAATTCTTTAAAATTAAAGATTTTAGTAGATACACTAAGGCACTACCTTTAGTTTTATAGAAATAAGTATCCCTTAAGCCTACATAAGACATCCTAATTTTCTGTATCTAATCTTAAATATTAGGTAAAAATGAGTTCGAATTTGTATGAAAATAAAATGATAGATGCCAATTTAGGTAATTAAACCTAACTGCGCCACTGTCTTTATTTTTATTTTTAAACATCATACTTGATCCAAAAATAAGTGTCATCATCATCATCATCAACAGCCTTTAACAGTCCACTGCTGGACATAAGCCTCTTCTTTGAAAGGAGGTTTTGGCCTATACTATACCACGCTGGCCAGACGGGTTGGTAAAGGGTTTGTTTCAAGTTTTCCTTCTCTTGGCAGTGATGCTAGCTGCCTATTTTGTTCCTATAGTAAGTGTAGTGTAGTGAGTTATAAAAACTAACTAATATTTTATTGGATTTTATTTCAGGCCAGTGTTTCCTTGCGTTCCACGAACAAATTTATATACAGTCATGAACTCTGCAGGAGTTTCTTCAGTCAAAGGCCAACTGCAATCAACATATTCCCTAGTATGATTTGTGCAGCAACAGTAGACGTAGTTTCTTCAGGTTGTATAGTAAGTATTTCAGTTTCCTTTTTTTCACAGTAAAAAACTCAACATGTTAGTACCAATAGACAGAAAAGTTTAATGGACTAAGAGAACTAAAGTCCGCCATGGGGTCATGTTCCAAGTAGGACAAATAATTATGTAATTAGCAAGATCCCCTGTTCTGTACACTGTTGATACCTAAACGTATTACCAATTTTTATAGTACAGGTTCTAAGTTTAGGATTAGATGTCCGTATATTTAGTTTATCATTTGCCAAAGTTATTAGAAAAAATATATTCATCATCATCATCATCAGCCTATCGCAGTCCACTGCTGGACATAAAAAATATATTACTCGTACTATATTTTATCTAATTACCTTTAATCGTTACCTAATTATTATCGATTTTCAATGCATTATTTATTAAAATGGCTACGAACTGTTGTGATAATAACAATGGAATACAATTTAGACGCTTGCTTACCTGTATACTGAAATAACGTAAATTTGTACTATCGTAACGTGATAGAGCTTTTACTTATTTTTTCATTCTTTTTACAGGGGGATCTAGGTGTACCATTAGTATGTAATGGGGTCCTTACCGGAATTTTGTTCCAAACCAATCAATGTGCTGTTGTTGCAAACCCTGAAGTTTACACCCGTGTTTCGAACTATACACAGTGGATCCGGAGCATCAGTGGGTCACCGGGACTCCGACCAGAAATTTCTTTCTTAGGAGTTGTAGCTATTGTTATTGCTAAGTTTGTAAGTAAGGTATAAGAACTGAACTCTCTCTATAATTGTCTGCAGATACATAAATTATTTCTTTACGTTTTGTAATAAAAACGGGCAAAGCCAAAAAAGAAATATATATATACGTATTAATTACCTCTTACATTGTTGTACACACCTCAGATCGAGATATTTATTGTACATTTAAAATAATTACATTTAAATATGTATAATAAATATCATAATGACGTATTGAATTAGATTTTATTGTCGTATTTATATATATAATAATAAAATATTAATCAATATATTATACAAACTAAAAAGTATTTTTCCTGGAATATGGAAAAATTATTTTTTACTACGTAATACTTTAAAAATATATTCTTACAACAAAAATGGACGTTCAATAACATGTGTCTCAAAAGTTTTGTTTGTTTTGTATAGTCATAAGTTTTGTAAAATTTAAATACATCGATTTGAAATAAAGTACCTAGGCGTAGTAAAGTTATTTGAACTATATAAATTGAAACTTAAAAGTTACTAGTGACGTAGATAACATTATTTGTTATTTAAGTAAGACATAATTTATTTATTATATGTTTATATTCATAAAGTTTATTTCATTAATTTTAAGTACTTTAAATTTAATTATGTACCTATTAGTATCTAATAAAGAAAGTATTTTTCTTATTACAGTAGTATTATTGAAAAAGTTTTACATAATCTCATTGTATTTCAGATTTTTCAATTTCGACATGAATCAAGGAACGTAACGTCTAGTACAAATATATATTAACTGAGAGTATTTCTGTCCCTCTTTTTAATTTGTTTTGTATTTTGTAATAACTTTGAAGACAATGTAACCAAAAATTGTAAAAACAATGTTGGAAAAGAGTGTCCATGGAGTTTCTTGTCTGTTCTTCTCCATAGGATCTACGAATTGAAACAGACAATTAGCTTCACGACTGACTACTGACTGACTACTTGACGTTTCAAAACTGCCGTTATATGGTTTATTTGAAATAAAATGGTTTGATTTGATTTGATCCGATGATGTGTCCGTTTTATGTGTGTTTGTAAAGTCCACATAGGTTGTGTATTGTTAATGCAATTGTCATTTTTGAAGAAAAAATGTGGAAAATGCAATTATAATTTGAATTGAAGTTAAAAAAATCTAATTACACATTGAAAAACTCAATTGAGATTAGAAACTGTCGAACTGAACACTGGAGTGTACATATATTTGCATTAAAAAGCCGACATTCGATTAATCATATTTGAATTTGACATTAAATTGAATCATATTTGAAATACATTTCAAATAGATCGATGAATTAACACTACTCACACACTCACACACACACCAAGTTTAATAACTTAAGTACCAACTTCTTCTATCAGGCGACTTCAAGTTATAACAAAAACTTATAATTGTTCCTATTTAAAATAATAAAATAAATATTTCGGACATCTCATACACATCACCTAGTTCCAAACTAAGCAGAACTTAACTATGGGTACTAGACAACTGATATAAATACATCAACATACTTTTTTTTGTAAATACATACATATCATACATAGGAAACAAATATTTGCTGATCACACAAACATTTGGTCCGACCCGGGAATCGAACCCAAGACCACTTGATCAATAGCCGCATACGCTAACCACTAGACCAACAAGGCAGATTTAGGTTAACTATGATAGTTAGCTCCGTTAAAATTCATTTATAAACATTTGACAATGGCTATTTAAGTTATAAAGAAAGAATTATAATGAATGGTTGTAATTATTACGTAAATGTAATTAAAATCTTCCGTAAACAGTTGTAAATCGGTCCCAGTTTTAAAACAAATATGCAAGGTTAAATATGACTTCAATATCCATCATATTATGTTTGAATACCACTCCAATATAATCAATATGCTGTGATATGAGGTAAGCAAAAAACTGATCCGTTTGTTATTGCGTTGAACGCAACAATACTTAATATCTTAACTATAGACTTTGCTCACTTCTGCCTGACAGCCTGATCTAGCAATAACTTATTTGTTAAATAGAAAATACTATGACAACCTTACGCTTGGCGTTCGGTAGTAGTAACTTTTAATCGCTCACACGTAGTATCGTCGCCCTGTCTCGTCCACAGTTTAACCCAGGATTTGTCAGAAAGGCAAAGAAATAACTCATTAATGAAGATAAGCTGAAAATATTTTTACCTTCCATATCAAACAAACTGCATAGTACTATCTCCATTTATATCTCCACAATAGTACTAGCTACAGCGCAAAAAAACTTTGGCTTGATATTTTCCAAAATAAGATGAAATGAAGTGAAATTGGAAAATGTATTTCCTTTTTCAGTACAAAATTAACGTATAAATAAAATAAAATTAGATTTAAGGTCAGGCTCACAACCGACATAGTTTTGGTTTGTGTTGCTAACATTTATAACACGTATACACTTTAGCGACCAGTAAAATAAAGGTGAATTGTAAAAAATTACAAAACAGTCAAATTGAATTATGAGTACTTTTGATTCACTATGTGTGAGTGTATACTATAATTATCCAATATTATATTTTTTGTAGTTTTAAGTATGTGTATGTATGAAAAGCAAGTGAAAACGTTCCAGCGAATTGTGGAGACTTTAACCGCTTAGTGTAACATTACTCATGCTCGACACGGAACCAAAAATTACAGGGATAAAATACAGAAAAGTTATCGCCCATTACGATAAGCGTGTTTGAGGTCCAATTTACTTCTAGCAAAGTAACTAAAAGGTTAAAGGTGTTATAAATTTTGAACACGTTCATTAGGCCCACACGGATCCCCGCCCCGGCTTTTAGCCAGCGACACACGTCGGAATTTCGTAATAAGATTTCCTTAATTTAAGACCTCCAACACACCTATGTAGATATTCAATGACGGCATTCCTGAATCGACACACCTGCTGAAACAAGCTACGTAAATTTAAACTCGGTGTTAATTATGAACACCGAGTAAGGCGTATAGTGGCGAATTGATTCAATATTAGTTACTTGCCTCTATAACTTCATCTGCATAAGCACACAAAACTCATATAATATTTGCTTTGAATTCACAAAACTAATACGTGTAAAATATACAATGGCAGCTAAGGTTTGTAAGACTATCCGGGAACCGTTCATTCTAGGGGATATTTAAATAAAGTCATGCTGGGTTTTAGTTAGTTCCATCTGACATACAACTTCAACGTGAGCCCCTTTGGGGATTCCACTCGATGAAAATGAATTAAATTGGTATTACATTCGAAACATGACTCTAAAATAGTGATTGACATATGAAGTTAGTCTTTATAAACAACTCATAATCAATGTCACTATTCATTCATTCGTTTTGTCATATTGACAGCTTTCGTGTTATCGTATTTCGTTGGTGACCGACCTCCATTAGGCACGAAAAACATCTCATCAGCCATACTGCGTTATCCACATTCATAATAAGTATGCTTTTCATCTGACAGAGTTGAGTTATTTTCGCAGACTTAAATCTAACAAAAAAGAAATATAACATTACCTGAATAATATTCTTATTGAAACCTTGATTTGATTACATTAATTAAAACCAGCCCTTTGAAGTATGTGATATAGGCCGTGGATATAACCGTACAGCGACGTAATAAAATAGAAAAATTAAGGCATTTTTACCAATATTCGTGCACGAAAAATCGTGGCAGAATCATTAGGATCCATTGGGATTGGATCTGCACATCACGGGATTCAGAGTATTTGCTTCTATTCGTGGAGTTACACTAAGGGAATATGGTTTATGGAGCAGAAACATAAAAGTAACGAGGCTATTAAGTCCGAATCGTTGCACACGGTCGGACATGGCTTTATTTGAATGATTTTAGCGGCATGTTTTCGCTAGTTTTTACTTTGAAGTTTACATTGTCAAATCAAAGCTTCGGATTTAAAGACAACGTTTTTGAAATTAGAAACTTCATATTGATGACTTTGTTAATAAAAGAAAAATATTACTGAGCTCTTAGTAACTTTTCTCTCTGAACAAGCTGTATAGCAGTCAGCAAGGTTTTTTTTTACCTGCGTTGGTTGAACTATCATAAAGAAATTTTTAACTTTTATACTGATTTGTATTCTGGTTTAAATACGATTACGTCATATTTGCGATTATTAAAAGTACTACCGAATGAGTACATATTTGTGAATGAAACAATTTGCATCATCATCATCTATTCGAATATTATTTGTAGAAGTATTTTTAGTATAATCGTTGAAATGAAACATTTTTATATTTAGTAATCGAATAATTTATAACTATTTATCTCTAAGCAAATAAATAACATTATCAATCAAAATGAAAGTCATCTCGTTACTACTATCCACTAAACATTAGCACGAGCACTATTAATTACGCGAATTAATTTGAGCACGGATGTAAAGCTATGGGCTTACAGGTGCTAATGACACCATTATAAATACAATGGTTACATTGTCTGAGAACTGACAACGCTTTAACTACTCCACTGGAAGATCACACAAGATAATCAGCGAGTGTTTAAGACAGTAATATTTGCAATTAACTAAATCCCTGACTCGGTTTCAGCCTATGACATAATCCACTTTCAAACAAAGGTCATCATCAAGAAGAATCTTTCGATCATATTACAACGCAATTTCAAATAGTTTGAAATCACTTGTTAACAAACCTTTAACAAGTACCTATTTATCTGTTTCGGACAGCTGGCTGTGCTATGAGCAACAGATTAAATTTTCGTTCAGAACTTGTAATGTTAATTATATTTAAGAATATTTCGAATAGAAAAAACCTAAACTCGAAAAAGGATGTTTGTAGCTTAGAGAAAACTTAAAATAAATACGCTACCACTGCGCTACCTAGGCAGTAATTTTCAATCAGTTAGATATTACCTGAGATTTTCTTGGCGTGATTTTATCTTGTTTCGCTTTACATGTATTATTGCAATTGTTACAAGGCTGCCGTCAGTCTGTGGATATGGTGTGGCTGACCAATCGGAAGACGATTGATGACAACGATCTCAAAAACACACATGGTACGTCACATTTTTGAGATTCTATGTATTACAAAGTACACTTTACTCGTACATCTTTAAAGGGATCAGGTAATCTCTACCTCTGTATCTCTGACTCGACTCGGTCTCTTGGGAAATAAAAGATTATCTTTGAATAACTCTGTGCAGTTATTATTTCAAAGAACGATAATCTCAACCGTCATTTTCATATAAATAGGATAGAATGTTATATTGTGTTGAAAAAGTATATAATAATACTTTGATATGCATGTAATTCAGTTGTCTACATCAAATATTTCAATCAGAGCTCGAGCTCGCTTCAGTATTCGAGAATGCTGAAGATAAATTTAGAAGTTATATATACATTTAGCTAGTATATTACTACTTTTTATTACTATAATAACATTTAGCTAGTATATTACTACTTTTTATTACTATAATAATTGTAAAAACAATGTTGGAAAAGAGTGTCCATGGAGTTTCTTGTATGTTCTTCTCCATAGGACCTACGAATTGGAACAGACAATTAGCTTCACGACTGACTACTGACTGACTGCTTGACGTTTCAAAAGTGTATGGTTTATTTGAAATAAAATGGTTTGATTTGATTAGATTTGATTACTGTTATTAGATTGGTATAGTTTGTAAGTCCACCAACGTCACTCTACTCTGCCTGATGGAAAGCATGTGTAGAATCCAGGAGTAGGAGCCACTGACCTCCATGGGAGTGCATACAATGCGGCATGGTGACTTGACACCGGCAAGGTGACAAGACAGAATGAATGCAGTCGTTTAGGGATCGTTTTCTGTGTGAGGGAAGTACTACCCTGGTCGAGCGAAAACTAAATTTAACAGTTAGATAAAAATTGTAAGCCTGTCAAAATGACTCTGCTCTGCAAACAACTTCATTTTTGTATTTTGTAATCACTACGGTTAAGCCGGCCTGTTCGTGCTGACATCAGTGTAACTCTACTACCTTGATTTTCTGATTCTGATGATTACACTCAAAGCAACATACTTGTGTCTGTCGTATGATTACGGATTACATCTGTCAATTACCATCAGGATAGTTGTTTACTAGAAAAATAGAATTTTAACATTTTTAGTACCGAAAATATAAAATATTTTATTTTATTTTTTTTATTTATTGTCTTCATTGTTAATACAAAATACATAGTACAATAGAAAAGAATCATAAAATATGTGTTACAAATTATTTGTACAACAATTGGCGGTCTTATCGCTCATGGCGATTTCTTCCAGACAACCATATAATTATATAGTATAATACTTCAGAATATGATTAAAGAATCATACATAGAGACACATTCATTGACATCAGACATATACTTACACTTACACAAATGCATAAATACATACACATACACAGACATACAAATATACATATATACAAACTAATATATATATATATATATACACATACATATATACATACATACATACACATATATACATTTACACTTCATAAAACTAAACAAAAGTATTCACAATGACAAGTAGTGATCCTTCACCAGCTTTTTGAATAAAGTCAAGGTTTTAGCCTGTCGAATAGTCTCAGGCAAGTTGTTCCAAAGCCGCACTGCTTGCATACTAAAAGATTTACCTGCAAAGTGAGTGAAATGTGCTGGCATTTTTAGTTTTAGATTCTCCGATGATCTCAGGTCCTTACAATGTGTATTTTTTAAGAACTGAAACCGTTCTTTGAGATATGGAGGTGTGTGAGGATGAAACAGAACACTGTATAAAAGAGAAAGAATATGCAGATTCCGGCGAAAGCGTATGGGTAGCCACTTGAGTTTAGAACGAAACTCTGAGATGTGATCATATTTACGCAATCCAAATATGAATCTGATGCAGAGGTTTTGAAGTCGCTCAAGTTTATTCAGTTGGTCTTCGGTGATATCCAGATAGCTGACATCGCCATAGTCAAGGATGGGAAGCAGTAGAGATTGTGCAAGTGCAATTTTAGTTTTAGTTGGAAGAAAATTCCGTAGCCTCCGCAGAGAACCCGCTGCTGCAAATAGTTTGCGACTAACTTCCCCGATCTGGGGGCTCCAAGAAAGGTGCTTATCCATATAGATGCCCAAGTTTTTGACTTTTTCACTATATGGCACAATCGTACCGCTGCAACACACGACTGGTATCTGCTGAAAGTTTATTTTGCAGTACTGCCTAGAGCTACCTACTATCAAGACTTGCGTTTTAGTTGGGTTTATATTCAGTCCATATTTTCTACTCCAGTTGCATATTTGCATTAGGTCTTGATTTATGTCGTTCACTGCTTGTGTTAAATTATCTGGAGTTGCTTGTGAGTAAATTTGAAGATCATCTGCATACAAGTGGTAGGAAGAAAGTAATTGATTTGTGATTGAGCTAATAAAAACTGCAAAAAGTAAAGGGGACAGCACGCCGCCCTGAGGTACACCAGCAGATGTTGTGTGCCAAGAAGAGTAAACATTTTCGATACAAGTACACTGCTGGCGACCATACAGGTAACTACGAAACCAGTCAATTGCCGATGGAGATATGTTTTGAGAGCACAGTACACCCAATAAGACATCGAAATCAACAGTATTAAAGGCGTTGCTGAAGTCTAGTAAAGCCAAGACCGTCAACTTTCCCTTATCCATCCCGGATCTAACGTCATCTGTAATATGTACAAGAGCCGTGGTAGTGCTATGGCCAGGACGGAAACCTGATTGGAAAGGGTTAAGGAAACAGTTTCTTGTAAGGAATGAGCTTAATTGTGTGTAAATGAGACGCTCGAGGACTTTGGAGAAAAAAGGAAGGATAGATATGGGACGGTAATCTGATATGGTAGTCGGATTACCTTTTTTGGGGAGGGGAATAATTTTGGCCATTTTCCATGTAGAAGGAAAAGCGTTGATGGAAATGGAGTAATTGAGGATATGACAAATTATGGGTAGGATTACGTCAAGGATGGGAAGAACCATGTTACGGCTGACACCGTCACTTCCTACGGCATTAGAGGTTATTGTCACTATGCTCTTCCTTACATCACATGCAGCAAATTGACTAAAAACGAACGGAGAACAGTTAGGAGTCGGCAGAGAAGAAATGTAATTTAGCGTAGCAGTTTTGGCAGCTCCTCCGTAACTGGAGGACGCAGAAAAATGTGCGTTCAGGGAATCAACATCAACATTTTTTGAAGCATTATTAGAACGTGACTTGCCGATCCCCAACGACTTAAGAAATTTCCAGACTTTGGCTGGGTCACCATCTTCAACAGATTTGTGGATATGTCGGCGCTGTGCATTCCTACACATCTTGTTGCAGTGATTTCTGAGGGACACAAATTTAGCCCAGTTTGTAGCTGTCGGGTGTTTTTTATACGTAGTATGAGCCCTCGCTTTCTTTTTCTGTATCTCCCTTATTTCCTCAGTAAGCCAGGGTGCAGGGAGATGTTTCACCTTTATTTGTTGTATCGGCGCATGTCTGTCGTATAAGCAAATCAAGTTACTGGTGAAGAAGTTAACCTTATCGTCGACACATTGCGAGTTGAAGAGAGGACTCCAGTCTATATTTTCAGCATCTCTGCGAAGGTTTTCGACGTTCAAATTACGGAAATTACGATTTGAAACGATTTTAGCTTTAGGTTTAGGAGTACGAATGCGATAGGAAAGAAAGAGAAGATCATGATAGGAAAATGAGTCTGCAGAACACTGGCCATGTTTGGCAACGTGCTCCACAGAGGATACAATAATAAGGTCTAGGAGAGAAGAATTGCGGTTTGGTAGATTGTGTGTAGGATTTAGTGGAAGAATAGAGAGATTACAAGATTCAATAACGGATCGAAGGTTGGCGGAGCGAGAGTCATTTTTTAATAGGCAGGTGTTAAAATCACCCATGACTATAGTGTGACTGTACGAGGGGGTTAGGTTTTCTAGAAGTACTTCTAGCGAAGAGAAATAGTCTACTCGTAAGGAGGGGCTGTAAAATACACCGAGAAGTAATTTTGTATTGTGTAGACTGACTTCGATAAATAAATGCTCACCAGCACTTATGGGTGGGGGCTGAGGTGACATATCCACAACGGAGAAAGGAATATAAGATCGGATAAACATGGCAACTCCACCACCTCTTCCACAGGTGCGATCATTCCTTACCAGCTGAAAGCCTGGCAAAGAATACGATACCGTGGACAGGCATGGCTTGAGCCACGATTCCGATACGAGGATTGCATGGACATTCGTACAGTCAAAACTTGTCAGCATATCAGAGAAATGTGCCGGAATGCTTTGTGCATTGATATGTACGACATTGAAATTCCGAGAAACATCTACAAAATATGCCAATTATGTAATTAAATTGCTCAATTCAAGAGTCTAAAGTAATCGTTTAATACTCTTAAACTCAAATATTTCAACTTGTCTACCATAGATTGAAACTCGCTGTTGGAACAAGAGTTTCCAATTATTGACTAAAATAATAAACAGGAATGTAATACCTAATTGAGCCGGATTTATACTGTAATAACAGAAGTTTATACAGCTTGTTGTTACTTTAGATTAACATCTCATTTACGAGGGGTTAATGTAAATAAAACATGACAAAAAGGTATAAAGGTCATCTACGGTTTGGTAAATAATCTCACTAAAGTGTAGAATCTAGAAAAGGAGTTATATATATAACTATTATGAATAAATTATAAAAATAAACTCAAAGCGAACGAAGTTAATTAAATCAATTGCTTTCCTACGGCTTCGCTAGCTTCAAAGCAATTTCCAACCTTCGGGAACTTTTTCCTGATGTAAATATCCTACATAATTTTCTGTATCCCTGGCAACGAGAAGAATCGATGGAACTGTACGGTAGAGCATAAAATAGTAAAAACATGCATTCATTTCAATATAATCAGATTAATAACAAAAACGTTGTTTGTAATTAGAAAAATAGATTAGAAAACTCAAAACGGAGAAGAAAAGGATACTAAGGTGTTAGTTAGTGTTACTTTATGAGAGAGTGAAAATAAGGACTTAGGAAATCGAGTGTGTGAGGATTAACAAGAGAGGCTGACTACATCTCTTGTTAGTGTCATCAGTCATCAAAAAGTTTAGTGATGTATTAGAAGAAAACAGTGGAGGGGTATAAATCAGGCGTCAAGGCAAAAAATTCGACCACTGACAACAGTAGCTGAGGAATAACTCTTAAAGTAGCTAGTCTAAGACTGCGGCGCGATATATTCCTTGACCCCTGTTGACCTTGACCCCTTGACAATTCCTTTATACAACGATAAGTGTTGATGTAAAACATGGTCATGATGCGTGGGGTTATAACAGAGTAACAAAAATATAAATATACTAGTTTACCAAGTCTTATTCATAATCGAGCATGAGAATATTTTTGACAAATGCTATCCTTATTTCATCCATATTCCACCAAGTGATAAAATTATTGTAGAAAAGCAATCAAAACTTTCATCTCTCTATAATGCAAAGACATTAACGTGGCATGTGTCAAACTAAACTACCCAAAGTTTCATATCACTCGTCCTCACTTCACAGTATAGGAGAAATAATAGCGTCATAAATTCATAAATGACACATTTCGAGTCCGCTGCCAAACTTTTTTCTTAACTTTAAGGTTTCAGTAGAAGCGTCAAATGGAAGTCCCTTTAGTAATTTATGGGTATAATAATAAACAGTAAAGTAGGAATAAAAGTTTTGAAGTAGCTGCTGACTTTTCATCATTTGCAGTTTCAATTGTAATACAAAGATACTGAAGAACACTAATTATTTTATTTAATTCATGTTACTTTTATTTCATGGGTTCGTAGCTCATTGATAATCACGTAGATTTACATATTGCCAACATAGGTAAAGTCAGGTCTACTGTGAAAAAACACCTCCTTTCTAAGGAGAGGCCTATGTCCAGCAGTGGACTGTTAAAGGCTGTTGATGAGGTCTACTGTGATGGGTGTCTATGCTACATACTGGGAATCTCCATGCCTCGAAGAATATGATAATCGTCTCGGTCTCGGTTGCCGGTGTTGTTGGTTGTTACTCGGAGATTTTTTTTTTACTTTTGTTAAATTATTATCATATTAATCACGAACTAAAAGTAACCAATTATGGCATTTTCAGTCGCTTAAATATGTTAATTAACCATTAATCTTGTAGTTATTAAATAAATAAATAAATATCTCACTGAGTTGGAGGCAAGATTTGCCCTTTCCATCAAAAATATTTCTCAAATCCTTCTAGATGTATGAACCTTAATAAGGTCTACTAATATAATGAGATAGCAAAGGAAGGAGGGCAGTATAATAGATCGAATCCTCAAGTCGTATACACAATAATTCTACTGTATGAATGTGAACAAAGGCGGCTTAACTTAAGCCTAAAATATTCTCTGCCGTTCAATATTATTAGATGTACCTGTTGATGTATTGGTAAAAATTTGCTACAAATATTAATATGTATTGTATCGCTTTATCTAATAAGTATTTGCTCACATTTTTGCATGAATAATAACAGTTGGCAAAATATGGCAAGTGGGAATTCCCACTTATATAATACTACAATGAAAGGTAAAGTGATTATGATGGTACATATAATTTTTACTGTTGCAGTAAAAATTACGGTTCATGGATTATTATTCAATTTTTTTTTTTATCAAGTTTTGTCACCATTTGTTTTGATTGTGAAGGGAATACTGAAATTATTTACCGGTCGGTAAAGATATCGCTTAGACTTTCGTTATTTGATGTAATTATTAAACTTCAAAGAGATTTCAGGAGTAGCATTGTTTTATTGATTTTTCCAGTATCAACTCATTTTCTACTAATAACGTTATGTGACATTGGGACGAAGTTTAAGTTTTAAGTATACGTATTTGATATTATAATTACTCCCAATAATACTCAATTAATATATACATATGAAATGTACGATTATAGATCAAATATTTGATAGGTGATATCAAATATTCGTGCCTCTGCCTTATTAAGAGTTTAATGGGATTAAATATATAAAGCCCGCTCTACACTCGCGTGTGACGTCGCGCCGTGATCCGCGCGAGAACTGTGTCCTTTCACATTCGCAAAGCTTCACAGTCTTGTTCGTGGCTTGTTCCCCACACTGATCGGGGAACGGTGCAAAGCGCGAACGCTACAAACAAAAAATCTGCTGTACCATTTAAATTAATTCCGTTGTTTTTATTTTTTAAACAGGACTTTAACAAACATTATTCAACCCCCAATTATCGATGGCAAGTTAAAAGCATGCCATATTTTTTTGTACAGAAGAACATGAAAATATTTCAACATTTTCCTTCTAATCTCGACGGGTTAAGACACATTACCAACTTTTTCGGCTCTAATCTTTCATCAGTCTCATGACTAGCGTTGTTCTGAAAAACGGATCAAGACTGTTTTGGTCATTTTTTATCGGTGCCAAAAAATTACAAAAATTAAATTAAAATGTGCAAATAATTAAATGGGATGAATTACGAATACGATATATCACCACCCTTGTGGCCTCATTTCATTGGTCAAGCATAGTGGCGCTTTTTTCTATGGAGAGACCTATGTCAGACAGTGAACTTTTAAAGACTGTTGAATATTTATTATTTTAAGTGAAGAATGAAGTTACATATATTGCTCTCTCACTTCGAAAATTTGTCTTGATACTTGCTCTTTTTTGTATGAATTTTAAAGTAGCCCGAAGGAGTGACGCGAATTATCATTTTATACCTAAATAAAACCTTGCTGTAATAAATGTCATCATATGTATCATACAGTACCTATAGGTTACTAACATTTGTCCCAAAAGTTTAATAAAATTATTCTATTCCATGTTCTAAGGTTCTATCTATTCGATTATGCGACGCACTGATCACATTTAGTTTGAGTGGCATTCACTATAGTGTAGGTATAATGTATCACCGTGGTCGATCATTGCCCAAATTAAATTTATTGCCGCAAGCCCACCAGATCTCCGTAACGATACAGCGACCGCCATTTATAGCCAATAAATATTTTTTACTGGCAGCTTTAACAGGGCTCCGTATCGCTTTTCGAAAGGTTCTTACATCGTGTGTTATTTCATAAACGCTGTTTTTATTGAGGTATCGTTAGTTCTATGATATTAATTTGTTCATATCATTTCGGCGGGTTATAAGATATTTTATTTGCAAAATGGACACCCTGCAAAAAATATTACACGTAAAGAAAAGCAATAAAATCTTTATACGTACCTTATATTCTATAATGTTATTGGTATTGTATTGTTATATTAAAATACTGGTTAGACTACTTGAACATCGATTATGACATAATATTTGGTCAGATCATCATCATCATCATCAGTCTATTGCAGTCTGTAAACGTACTGTAAACCTTTCCTATTGCACACCATTCTGATCAATTTTGGGCTTCTCGCATCCAGCTCCTGCTACACTACATTTACCGAGACGTGGAAACCTCTCCAGATCATCAGTTCTGCGGCTAATATGATCATCCCACTACACCTTCAGCTTACTAATCCGCTAGGCTATGTCAATGACCTCATTCTTTGACAGATCACCTCATTTCTTATAAGAATCCTCACAGAAACGCCGAACCTCTTGAAAACGGGTGGTCTCGGAAGGTTCGAGACCGCCCAGGTCTTGGCACGAAGCGTTAAATGCGCAAAAGCTGACCAAAGATCTCGTACTGCCATACCTTCAAATCTGCTGTGCGCAGTGCAACTGATCTTTTAAAATTAATTTTGGTTTTGCTAGCCATATCAGAGCCCATTAATGGGAGAATACAGGCTGAACAAAAGGGAGTCGCCATCATACGGTGTGGATGGATGAGACACCGAGCATAGTATCTTTCTTTATTTAGTCGCACAAATGTAATCAATCAAGCGTCAAATTTAAGTTTTAAGATTCTTCTTGTCAAGGGATGACCAGATAATATTTACAAATTATAGAAATGTAAATTAAAAAAATAACGAGTGGAAGAAGTCGCATCCATTATCGTATCAGTCATATTTGGAGTAGGAATAACATAATATATATTACTTGTTATTTACATACTTCCTTTTACAAGATTTATTATACTCCAAGTCCCTAAAGATTTTATTTCGCTGAGGATCACATCATGCTGGATTAAAAATAAGGACAAATAAAAATCCATTACTTTATTTATCTTAGATGGGATCATGAATGTCTTGTATATTCTGTTTCGTAGCGCGGGGCAAACAAAGCAGAAGAAAACAAAGAATAAATGGAATGAAATGAGAATTTAATTTTACAGTTGGCCGGTCATTGAATGATAAGGGTATGTGTGGATGTGTCGCAGGAATAATTTGAAAACTGCTATTTGTTTACTGCGTAGTTATTATGATAAACATTTATTAAAACATTTATTAAAAATATATTTAAAATGTATTTTTATATTGATAAATACGTGTAGCGAAGTAAGAATAAAACTACCAGTATGGTACCTTTAAGTAAATCAATTGCAATAGTCTCGCTCGTGCATAACTTGGAAAAATGTAATAATTTTAAATTAGGAGATTCTTTAAAACAGAAGAGAAATGAGAATTGAGAGAAGAAGATAGAGAAATGTGAGACAGAGAAAGAGAGAGAACTGAAAAGAGAGATATAAAGAAAGAAAGAGAATGAAATTATTATTTAATGTATTGTGTACGTCACTTAACACCAACAATAGCTACAATAAAACATTAGCATACCCATCGGGTAAGTAGGATATATCTCAATAGCCTCGACACATCGCCATACAAAGGGCAATTAATCTCGGTTGTTTGCGACAAAAATGCTTTTATAGATACTGTTTCTACACAGTATCAAGAACATATCACAAACATACATTTTGTCTCTTGGTCATCAAAAGTATTTACAATAATTTTAACAAAAAGGAACCGACTTCAATGAAAAACTATTCAGAGTACCCAAATCGCGACTTTGTACCTATGATATTTGAGGAGTTCCCTCGATTTCCTTGAGATCCCATCATCAGATCCCGATATGGTGACGATGGGACCACCTGTAAGCTACGCCCATTCCAATGCAAAAAGAATTTTTGAAATCGGTTCAGAAACGACGAAATTATCGCTGAACATACATAAAAAAAAAAAAAAAACATTCCGACGAATTGAGAACCTCCTCCTTTTTTTTGAAGTCGATTCTTGATTTTTTTTTTATTTAATAGATATTTTATTGCAATAATTATAATATGAATTTTCAATCTAGTCCCAAAAACCGATAAACAATTAAATTTTCAAACACAATATTTAAATCCTTTCTCTGATTCATATCAATTTATTAAAATTACATTATTACATTCCTTTATACAGATTTTATGATTTACGGCTTATCTCTTTGGTTTGACGACAATGCCAACGGATTTATTATAGATTTAATCCATTTAATAAAGTTAAAATAAAATTTTATTGTTGAGCTAAAATCATATTATAAAGCTAAATTTTGCGTACTCATTTACCCTATATTAAAACGTCTCAGCCTTAAAACAAATCTTAGGTATTTTATTCTAAAATACAAGTCAGATTTAAAGGTATTCTATTTTTTTTGTAGAATAATACTAATATTTACTATTGAGTGCATTAAAATCTAATAAACTAAGCGGGATTCTGTACCTCAAATAACTGATCAAAGTTTTCAATCTTTAGTGTTTCTTAAGCACTAACACAAGTATTCAACCACTAACACTTTATTCATCCAACACTTCATTTAAAGTTCATATTTTTTACATCAGAAACTATCACATCTGCATTATTAATATATCAACCACCAAGAGGGCCATAAAAGTAGACGTGACGTCATCGTTTCTTTTATTTGAAACGTGCCCCACACCTCCTTTGACCGCACTTATAATAGGGTTATAAGGTAGGTAATACATGTACATACATACGGCACGCAATAAGTTTTATTAGAGTAGTTGGTAAATTATAAGGTATACTTAGATTTTAAGGTAGGTAGGTAAGAGCCACGCTAATTTTAGCACGAATAGGTCGGCTCGACCGGGGCACTACTACTCCCACAGAAGACCATTATAATAATGACAGTATTCTTGCTGTCGTATTTCGTTGGTGAGTGTGAAATCATTCTGCATCATTCTCTCGGCTTCCGGAGGCCGGTAGAATGATGCAAAAACATCTGACCAGGCCGCCGTGGTTTGGGTCACCATGCTGCATTGCCTTCCTTCATAATAAAGATGGTGACCCCTACTTCTGAATTCTCAACATATTTTCCATCAGGCAGAGTAGTTACATGGTAGGCTAAAATTAAAATAAAATACTTGCTGAGACCCACCTGAGATAGGTAGGTTAACATATCGCAAAGGTAAAAAATTATGATTACATCCAGTCCGTGGATGGGCGACCGGTTTTAACGCATTAAAGCCCCACCGCTGAACATTTTTTGAAATTGTTACGCCTAATACTTGACTTTTGTGTGGCTGTTGGTAGTCGCTCTAAGCAAAAGTAAATGTTAAAGTTTAAAACATATAGTCATTTAAAACCGTATGTAAGATGAAGACAGCAAATTTTTTGAGCTTTGAAGATTGCTATTTTCATATTCACAAAATGTAATTTAATATATTGAAAAAATATCACTTTGTCGAATAAGGTCTCTTTTACTTTCAAGTAACTATTATACTTTAAGTTCATAGGAAGATTTATATTCTTATTCAATCTACTTGTAAAATCTGTTAAAAAAGTTGTATTCTCGTTATTTCAATAATAAGTAGCTGTAAGTTACACTTTGTTTTAAAAGCTTATTATTTACACTATGGTGTATTTTAAAAAGAAAAGATCTATCCAAATAAATAAAATTGAAGTGTCTGTTTGTAATATTAAATTAACCGTTTTTTAACTTAATGCATATGAAAGTTTATACGATACTAAATTACTTTTTTAATTTGTTGACTGTCCTTCTGCCTGTTTATATCTCTGGAATGGCTGGACTTATTTTGACAGAACTTTCACAGGTAGAAGGGTGACGATGTAAAGAGTAACTAAGCCCATATTTTAAGGCAGAGGGAGTCAGCGGTATTACTTGCGGTTTACAACAAGAAACGCGCATAACACCGCGGAACCCAGATAGTTAAAACATGAAAGCAGATTATAACTTGTATTAAATATACTTCCATTCTATTATATAATGAAGTAGTATTATTATCTTTGAGGCTATCTACCTAACCAAAATGTAACTAACCCCTTAAACGTAACTTAATCCCATAAGTTCGTAGAATCTTCGTAAAGTTTATTGGCCACTACAAAATTTATTACCAACAACTAAGTTTTGTCTAGTAGGTTGTTATGTTGTAACATAATTTACATTAATAGTGTTAATCGGGGCAATGGGATTTACAAATGAATCTAATTCACTATCTAATGAATTTACTAACCAAGCAGAAGAAAAATAATACTTTGAATGTAGTTTTAACAGCTCCAGGAGTTTCTGTTTTGTTTGTTTCTATTGACATTCACATACTACATTTACATTTATATTTGAGTTTAAGAGTTTTCTAGACAAGTCATATGAAAACCTAAAATTAGTGCGTTCCTAAAAACGTTCTATCGCAACAAGGGTTAATATATAAAATTTTAATACAAGTAAATATTTGTTAAATATTAATTAAGAGTAAAGTATCTACTGCATGTACATTTGATTTAAAACATAGGGTGTACAATCACTAAGATGAATGACTTCAAATATACTGACAACTGAAAACTTTTGAAAATTTAGTTCGCCTTCAGAATTACGTAAGTCCGATACTAGTCGCTCCATGTCAAAACTGATATGTAGGTATCAGGTTCGACTATAATCCCTAAAAAATACTGCTCTTTAAAATGATTTTAGTCAATAAAACAAAAGACTGTCTATAATAATACAATAAGATTTTAATTTCCGTGAATTAAATTACGGAATGTCATCACCCCAAATAATCACAGTATGAGGCAATTAGAAGAGCAAACAATGTAGCATAATATAACTAAAAAGAGAAGGAAAACTTGAAAGGGATCAATAACAGATACAGCCCGTTTCTCTAGAGTGCAAGGTAGACCAAAATCTTTTTTATAATTAGAGGTCATCTCCAGCAGAATCCTCCTGAACTGTTATGCTGTTGAGGTTGATTGATGACATGATAACATAGCTAAAGAAGCAGGCCATACCATTTTAGTTACCATCAGACTATTCTTGCTAATATTATAAATTCGAAAGTAACTCTGTCTGTCTGTCGGTCCGGCTTTCACACCAAAACTACTGAACCGATTTAAATTAAATTCGGTACACAGATAGTATAGTCTAGAGCCTCAGAAAGGACATAGGCTTTACCGCGATAACCGACAAATACGCGGGCGGAGTCACAGGCGAAAAATAGTAATAATTGAATGAACATAAATCATTAGTTTATGGTTAAAACTATTTCATGTTTATAAATCATGAACATTGCAACAAGCTGTTGACTCTCACCGCAAATAACGCATTCCATTTAGAATGATAAATTCATACATCACAAGTTTAACACATTTATTTTGTATGAATAGGAAAATCAATTTGACTGATATCAAATATTAATTTATAATTTACCTATTTAGTATGATCTATTAATTTATGTATCATAAATGAATTATTCGAATATATACTAATACTTGTTTATTCAGGAAAACTTATTCATTTAGATACTCTTTTAATACTTTTAGTATGATCATTTAGTGAAAGCACATTTACTTAATAAAAAACACATTTATTTATATTAACTCGAGTTATTTATTAATATAAATAACTTCATTAATATAAATAAATTCAGACGTGTTTATACTGTGTATCCTTACTAATATTATAAACGCGAAAGTTTGTGAGTTTGTATGTATGTTTGTTGCTTTTTTACGCAAAAACTACAGAACGAATTTGGATGAAACTTTACAGTAATTTAGCTAATATATCAAAATTACACAAATTCTTCTTTTTACTGCAATCGAGAAACACGCGAGCAGAGTTACATATATACAACATACAATATACAAATATTCTAATTATGCGTAGACATTCTTGTACGAAAGGAAAAAAGTTCTTCAATTGTTTAACATGTGTAGTTTCTAGAATAAAACCTCTTTTCAACAAAGGAAAATTAGGTTAACCAAATCAACATTGTGATGAAACTATAAATTGTCTGCGATGGTTGCTTTTTTCATTAATGAGAGCGTTAATTTAGGATCACACAATGTATTCCATACGCAGTTAGGTATAAATGTTTTTTTTTTATTCCAATTTTGAATGGAGTAAATAGGCAAAGTTACAATTCTAAATGCAATTAAAGTTAGGACTAGTAAAATTGCAATAATGAACATACATACTCGTAATAATATTCTCTAATAGCTTTAACTTGCATATAAATTAAGTACAAATTCCATAAGAGTAGGTATTTATATTACAAATACACAGTACATTGCGGTACACCGACAGAAAATTTACCCAAAAACAGGCCTAATCTATTACTTGTACACGCTGTCGCCGACCAAGCAGGTAACTGAAAGTAATCAATCAGTGTCAGAGAGATATGTTAATACATCGCAGTACGCCGAGCAGTGTATGAAAAGTTACTGTATAGACGGCGTTATTTAAATCCAGTAGTGTAAGTAATAAGGCTGAAACGGTGTTGTGAAAAGGATTTAATTTACGTTTAAAATGGTTTGTCTGGGAATACATAATTCGTTTTGATACATCTGACAAAATAATTATCGTTAATCTTTTGAGCTATTAGTTTTTTTCAAAGGGGCATTAAATACTTATTTATTTAACATAATCGATCAGAGTAGTGTGCAATGGAAGAGGCCTATGTAAAGCAGTGGACTGCGATAGGCTGATGTTGATGATGATGAAATATTGCACTGTAAGAAACAAGATCTATTAATCGTATTAAATATAAAATAATACAAGAAAACCAACACTGATTTCTATAGATTATACTTGTTTTAATGTTCAATGTTCTGTATTATTTTTGAAACACATCTTGGTAAGTATTAAGTAAAATAGTTAGAAAAGCATCAAGTGGAGACAAGAATACCGCCGTAAGCATAGCCTTGAGACAAGTATGTGTGCGCATTCTATTTTTACAGTGTGCACGTTTTTTTTAATACATTAATATCAATCAACTGTATATTAATAATTCTTAATAGTTCGTAGTTCTACACCCTACTCGTACCACGAGTTTCAGAAAGCAACTCGGCAATTTGAGATACAGTAGGGCCTCGATAATCCGAATACCCAAAATTTACATGCTGTTCGGATCTATGGAGAGTTCGGATTACCGTATGTAGGTATTTTGATGAACGCACGAAGAGCGATAAATCGACGTGTAGCAACTACAGTGAATGACACAATACTGCAAAATAATTTATACACTGAGTGATATGACAGCTTGACCAAGGGGAAGAGGTCATTCGGATTATGGAGAAGTTCGGATAAGCGGGGGTTCGGCGTATCGAGGCCCTAATGTAGTTTTGTTTTGGCCAGCATAAAATTCCTTCCAAAATGTACTAAGTTCGAGAAACTTTATATTGTTCATTGGTATGAACTACGAGTACATATGTTTATATATTAAATAAAACAAAATACCAGAGTAAATAATTTTCTAATTGAAAATAAAACCTCGTGCGATCAATAAAAATAAAATGAGAGTACCGTAGCTGAAAAAAACATCTTATTGTGCTTTTTGTTAGACATTCGTATGCTGATATCAGGCCCGTAATAAAAATAAATGGGATCTCGGCTGATCTTAATATTAGGATACAAATTCAAGCGTACGAAATAGATCTTTTCACATACATAAACTATTCTAGAATCAATAAAACGTTGTGTTGAGGAATCCTTTGAAAAATGCCACTGACTTGTTGTATATCGTATTTGTATCTTTCTGATATTTGAAAGACGATAATCTTATCGTAATCTTCGCAAAAAAATAACCTTATAAACAAGAAAATACGAATAGAAGTGTCAAAATGGTATTTATATTATAGTAGCTGTGTTAAAATATTTTTATGAATAGGAATACTAAATTTAGATTTAAATGATCGCTTTACTTTCTTTTTTTTTACTTATGGGAATCCCTTCGGACCATCGCGTTACCCCGCCGGGGTTTCCTATGCGGCGGGGTGGTATGTCGGATTCGAACTGACTAAAAACCACACGGTGTGCCTTCTTTGCTCTTTTGTTTTAGGAGGAGTCCAGTGTCATATCTCCTTCTGGACTGTCGCTTTCTTCATATCTCATCAAGCCAGTCTGAATTAGCTAAATAGCGGTGTTCTATAAATATGTTTGTCGTTGTTTTAACCCTCTTTTAATGGTTTTTTTCTACGAAACGATTGGTATCGGACCTCCACTATCCTGAGAGCAAAGTGTATTAAACATTAACATTGATTTAAATTAAACAAAAGTAAGCAATTGTTCAGGAAGTAGTAAGCGTATGGTTGTAACTTTTCATCACAATTATCTTGCTTTTTATTCTTTTTCCTTTACGTTCAGCGGAGAGTGACTCGAATCGTCGACTGCAGGGATATATCAGATCGGCTTGATCCCTTGGCGCTGCGTAGAGATGTAGCATCACTCTGCATCTTCTATCTCTTGTACCGCGGAGAGTGCTCCGAGGAATTGTTCGAATTGATCCCTGCCTCTTCTTTCCGTCATCGTCCCAGGCGAGAACATTTCCATCCCCATCACTTAGATGGTTGGCAGTCCACAACAGTGCGTTTTCTCCGAAATTTTCTGCCTCGCACATCTAAATTTCCGGACTGATAGGACCTTCAAACCTTCAAAAAAAGAGCGTACTCCCATCTTAAAGGCCGGCAACGCACCTGTGACTCCTCTGGTGTTTAGAGTGTCTATGGGCAGCGGCAATCATCTACCATCAAGGGATCCGTCTGCTCGTTTGCCCACTATAATATATAAAAAAAAGTTGAAATAATTTAACATCTTCAAAACGTATTATAGCTTCTTTTTTTTTATATCGTATAGTGTAATGTATCAGTCTTGAATGGAAAATAAAAATGAGGCTGTAATACTTCTCATAGAAATGCGCTTTCAAACTGTTCGGCTCTTTCTTCCAATGCCGAGCAGTCAAAACCTGAAACTCACTGCGAGCGCCGATGTTTCCTTCCCACTATGATTGTAGGTCCTTACCTAACTCGGAAACATCGGTAAAGGTAAAGGGGCGTGAAAAAGTATTTCCCTAAGCCACCATAGTGTGAGACACCATGCTATTATTCACTTTTGCTATGAGGATGGCGACCTCCTTTATAAAAAAAAACCTCGGAGTGACCGAGGTATCCTTACGTCTAGAAAAGGGCCATCAAGTGGTCATTAAATAAATAGAACGACAGTCACACGATATTCGAAAAGATAGTATACCCGTGGTCATATCCTATCACCACCACGCATTTAAAAGAACAACAATAATTATACACGTTTTACAATAAAAATGGAACTTTATTGCTTGTTTTTTTTCACTTTCGAACATAATTCAAATTTTGAGACGAATAGATTTTTCCTTCTTATATTGTGAAATATAAATTTGAACACGTTTCCAGGCTTTAAAATTCTATTTCCAAGGAATTGTTGAAAACCTACTTGAATACCGTTCAATCTATGTGTTAATTTGTTTGTATTTATATTAACTTGAAGAATTTATATTAATTGTTTGTATTTATTTTATTACTCTGATTAGTGTTGAACATTACTAAATCTATCAAAATTTATTTAATAATTCGCCAATTTCACTTCGAATTACAAGTGAAATTGGCGAATTATTGAAGCCAAAGTGAGTTGAAAACAACTTATTTATGATATTATTTATAGAGACAACAGAAATTATCTCTAAAAATTATTGACTTTGTATATTGACTTTGTATTTTGAAATTCAGGGCATGTGAAAGAAAGTTTATAAATGTGTGAATGAGTGAATGAAGTGAATGAGTAGATTTCTTTGTGTTAAATTGCTAAGATACGAAAAAAAATAATGTTTTGCTACTTATCTTTGTCAGGGGTTGATTTAACATGTTTTTTCACATTTTATAGAGCCGGTGAATAAAATTGATAGCCTATTTATGGTTACTATGAAAAGTAACCGTTTTGTTTCAGAATTGAGATTTGAAATTATACAGAGTAACTTCATTTTATTGCAAAAAGGATGGTTAATTATTATCTGTACCTAAACTACATACAAGCTTGCATACAAGTAAACTTACCTATAAAATAATATGATAATCCCGTTAAAATAATATAACTTTGCATCACCATTAACATTTTATACTTTAAATTCGAAATTACAATGAACATTTTTTGATTCTTGGAAAAGGACTTAGGGTCTAATAACCCAGTTCTCCACAGCTCTAAATAAAAATGCAGTTTTTATAGATAATGGTACGGAATTCTTCGCGTACGAGTTAGACTGGAACTAGGCTGGTTTTTTTTTTGTATGGATGTATCTAATCTATACTGTAAAAGTCCATGGAGTAAAACAGTCTTGTTATATAATTTTGGACATCAATCTCCATATTAATACTATAATCGATCACTAGTAATCGATGCTGAAACAAAATCGAAACCTGATTATTATTTATTAAATTACCAACGCTCGTGTTCAAATGTACGATCGTAAATCTTAATAAAGTTGTTAATAAAAGTCGTTAGCCGTAAATAATGAAACTGAAACTGGGCTAAACAAATCGTTGGCCCCAATGACGAAGTAAATCGGCTGGATTAAAAACAAAATGTAGGTTTTCAAATTGGTACCTAAGTGTGTTTTAATATTTTGTTTGCAACAGATTCGTTGGAATAAGATTAGCCATAAATTAAAATTTAATTTATGAATCAATTTACATCAAGTGGCGTGGTAGTGATTAATAATATGTTAAAGTAGCAGAATAAACCGATTATTTTAATTTAATAATAAATTGATTATTAAACAACCGGGACCGCTTAAAATGATCTGCGAATCACGGAAACGCTCATAACATATCATATTATCATATATAACATATTATATGATATATAACATATCACATATAACATTTTATCGCAAACGGTTACCCATAAAGGTAGGTACTAACCGCGCCTTCGTTGCTTACTTTCGGTGATTGTTTCGAGTTATCTAAGGTCACTCGGCAATGAGCGCTTATCTTCTTATTCGCTTCATATTGATTATTTTATTCCCTAACTTTTATAGCTATAAGCTTTTGCCCGTGTCTCCGCCTGCGTGTAGGTTATCGCGGTATATAGTCTGTGTTATGTGTTATTCCGATATATAAGCTTTATTACTGTAAAGTTTCATTCTAATCTATAAGTAGTTTTTGCGTGAAAGAGCAACATACAATTTTCACAAACTTTCGCGTTTTTATAATATATGTAAGGATTCTAAGTTTATAAAAATACTCAAAGGAACTTTTAACTAGTCATTAACCATTTCTATTGCCGAAAGATGAAAAACTTATTTTTGTAATCGAGCGAAATCGGCAACAAAAGCAAGAGTAGCTAATAAAACTTTAACGTCATGATAAACAAGCTTTGTAGTTTTTTAAAACAATTAGAAAAACTCATATTGTTGTTAAGGAGCTGATGTTCTTATTACGAAACTTTAAGAATAAAATCTACGCGAACCCGACTCCAGTAGTAAAGTTCGAATGTAGAAAGTAAAACAGCGAATGATTATACGAAAAAAGTAATTAATTTCCACACAAGATCTAGATATATTTCTCCAAAACATTTTCGAACAATTAACCTTGCTTAGAATTTACGCTTTGTACATAATTGAATCTGTGTGTGAACTTGAACGCTGTACGTACATTCAGCACCAGTCATGCACTCAATAAAGTAGTCATGCAGATCTGGTGGCAGTTTAATGTTTATACTCAGAATGAAAATTAAAAAAAAACTAATCGAAAATATGTACTTGAAAATAAATAAATAGGAAAATGACTTTACATTCATGCGATAGATTGATGTAGTTTTTTTTTTCTTTGTATGAGCCTGCCAATGTGTCTCTGCTTGAAGGATAGCATCAGTAAAATCTAGGAGTAGTGGTTACCATCCTCAATGTGACTACATAAATTGCAGCATCGCGACCCACACCATGGCGGCCTAGTGAAACGCCTTTAGGGCCCCCGCTCCCGTGCTCACCAAAGAAACACAAAAGCAAAGGTGCTGTCATTTTTGGTTGGTCTTGAGTGAGAGGATAGTACTACCCCGGTCGATTCAGCCTATTAGTGCTGAAATCAACATGGCTCTAATACCTTTAAAACGAATTAATGTTTTAAATATTTATGAAAACAAGATAAACACAATATTCAACAAGAAAATTATAAGTAAACAAACACAATTATCAAACACATAATATAGTACACGGATACTTATAATTATAATTTGTGCAATGAGAAGCTATCGAAATTCAATCGTATCAATTTATCAACTTTACCGATGACCCTCAATTATAATCGAGGGACGGAATCGATAGAAAATAATTATTTTCAACCGTAGTCGATGGTTTCGAATACACTCGGGTGCGATTTCAAAGAATGATACGCCACCGTGCCATAGACTAGCGATTTTAATATTTTTACTCATACTTAAAAAGGCGTGTGTAATGTTAATGGTTATTGGATAATTAGGATATCTTTAAATATCATAAATTAGAACTTTCGACTGTGATGTAGATCTGCCTGTTACGCTTACACGACTAAGCCGTTGAACCGATTTCCATTATTCTAATAGTTTCCAAAGATTCTAATAGTTTACAAAACGTGTATTAAAATCTATAAAGGATAGATAGATAGATTCACAATACAGAACAGAACCTACATTTGATGTACAAATGGCGGCCTTATCGCTAAAAGCAATCTCTTCCAGGCAACCTTAGGATGAATTAAAATGTGTTGAAAAGAGAGTACTTGATGGTGCAGTGAGTTTTGATAAATAATAATTTACTAATATATTTATAACTAGAGAAACATATATATCTCCATACATGTACACCTAGATACATACATATACATACAAACATACATAACAATGATATACATTATATTAAACATATAATTATGTATCAATTATATTACATTAAGATAACGAAAACATTCACATAATACCCTAATTTGTGAATCATCCAAATAAGAAGTATAAAATCTTGAATCATTTTTTAAAAACCATTTATTGTTTGCTCTTTCCTAATGTTCATCAGTTGTGCATTCCACAAGCGTACACCTTCAACCGTGAAAGATTGGCCATAGAATTCTGGAGAATGCAGAGCCATCTCCAGTCTCAAATCTTCAGATGACTTTAGATATTAGTCATGTGTGTTATTAGGGATGTTGAATTGAACTAAAGCTAAAGTATAAACTGTAAGAGTGCAAGTTATAGCACTCGTCGCTAATAAGGAAAACTTTTAATAATCTTTGGGGCTTTGTCCACCGCATAATCTTTAAAGATACGTTATAATCAAATAATTAAACTTTAAATAAAATGATGAAATATTCTTTGAGAATTTTTAGCAAAATAATTTTGTTACACGCAAAAAGCTAATATACTTTTCCACTAAAAATAGGCCTTAAAAGTAAATGACATAACCTAATGCTAAGTCTTGTTATTACTAAATATATTTATACATATAACAATGGAACTCATTCTGTTGTTGACACTACTAAATATAAATTTACTGAAAACATTTGTGGAATATATACTTGAATCTTATTTTCTTACAATCCATTTTTTTTTGAATTAGAAGCATTACAACTAATGTGACGAACAATAAATTCGTTATTGAATTCTCTCTCTTCTGTAAATATTTTTTTATATCTTTTCATATATACATTTGTAGTGAATTTGTATATATTACCAATAATATCTAATGTCATCGTTAATATTAACTGTAATATCTGTTTTACAGTATGCATCTAATTTTTTGCACCAATCGCATTATATTGCTACATCACTCTAAGGTTGACTGGTTGGAGAATGCCTCATGGCATTAAGTCCGCCTTTGTACAACATGTGTATTAAGTTTAAATAAATAAATACATAAAAGTAAGTGAACTATTAGTGTATTGTTGTATAGTTGAGTATTAAACTAAAATTACAGAAACCAAATTATTCAGACCTTGTTTTGAAGAGAGTTAGGCATCATATAATTCTACGTAGGATTTTTTGAAACACTGTACATTCTGTAACTTCTAAAGCAAAACGAACTTTATGTTTACCTGAAGCGGAGACCACCGGTATGTGCTGACCACTTCAAAGCGAAACTTTCATCGTAATTTGTTGGGTTCAAACTGACAGAGGACATCGCATCACCAGATGCTAAATGTTACTCGTCGTTATAAACAAATCAAAAACAATATTTGTGACATTTAATGTATTTCTTTGTATAAAAAGCTTTGTCATTTCATTCATAGGCAAAATTATGTATGATTCGATTTCCAAGTTGGACAAAATTTTGTATGATTTGCAATTTTTTTGGATTTTAGTAGCTTTCTATGATTAATATTATGTATTTACAAAAAAACGATTATACGATTATTTTATCAGTTGTCTGCTATACCCACAGTTCAAGTTTTGCTTAGTTTGCGACTAGATGACGTTATGTGTGTCAGATGTTCGATATATTTATTTATTTATTAGGTAAAACATTGAATCTTTAAGAATACGCAAAAATACTTTTTCCAGAAACTCAATTAATTATTTTATGTAAGGAAAAAAGTTTTAAATTGGAACTAGTAAATTGATTTGTTAACATTTAAAATAAGTTTTTTTTTCTGAGAATATGAGTCAAAAGTGTACATTCACAGAACCCTTTTCTTCTGACATAGGTGTAATATTTCAACAAATATTTACTCTTGCTTTTATTATAAGTGGTATAAGAGAAGTTTGAAAGAAAGGTTCCCAAATAACGGCCATCGCAAACTGGGCGACTTGTCGCCGCGTCTTGTCACCGTGACAAGACGCAGCGTCTTTTTTCTTCGGGCGTGATGCCTAGTGTGCGGAGCTTATAGCAAATTATATGAAATTTGTCGGCCGCAGTCTGTCGTCGCGTCAAGTCGTCGAGCTGTCGCTGCCGCGTGTCGCCTAGTGTGCGCTTCGTGTTAATGTTACCCTGACTGCCTAGCTTCCAACCAAAAATAGAACGACAAAAAAATAGCACTTAGGCCAATAGAGAGTTCGGTCATTGCACTTCATGTTACTGATGAAATAATACAATAATATAGATGTCTTTTTCAAAACTTGACATGCTGTCTATGTCATTATGGCATAGAAAACTACACTAAGCCTACTCGTAAATATACTCGTCAAGTGTAGTTCAATGTTTTCAAGATAATTAGTTTTATATACGTAAGTCATGTCGGACTATTTAGCCGTTAAACACTTAATTTTGGGGAAGGGTCCCCCTAGCCAAGTAGCAAAACGATCTTCGTTTGCTATTCTCTATTCTATTTCTCTCCTTCTTGATTTAATGCCATTTTTTTTTCTGTTTTTCAATTTTGATCACGTAACTGAGTGAAAGCCAATGAAAAAAGAAAATAAAGAAATAGAAAATAGAATAAAAAACTAAATACGTTTATAACTTGGCTGGGCGTGCAGACTAAAAGAGTACATTTATTAGTTACATACTACAACTCCACGATATATAAATTTTAAAACTATATTGTTGAACAGACACACAGCCAGGCCATTAGCATCCATTTAGTGCACTTATACTGTGGCTTCTGTTAAATAAGAAACCCTTGTACAGGTAGAAGCGGACTGTTACACCAAAATGGCATGTACCTATTCTCTCCATTTACGAGGTCGTGGGACGTGACTAACCACCGCACCGAGGTCTCATCTATTATAAATTCACCTAATTCCTAGCGGAGTGAATTTCTAGTGTTGTTCCCCACAGTTTAATTAAAAGTGTACTTTGTTTATATTAAAGTTAATCTTAATTATTCAAGCTAAGTGCGAAATAAGCTCACGTCTGAGTTGGGAGTGGTTTGGTAGTGTTGTGCAAGTTTCATATTTAGTTAAAGTTGTGAAGTTTTTCATCTTTTGTAAAAACTTGCTTTCGCCCTCGGCTCCGCCCGAGTCTATATCGGTTATCTCAATAAAAAAGAAACCTATGTCCTGTCTCAGGCAAAAGCCTGGGACAGTCAAAAGACTACCTAGGTTCAAAATTCATTTATTTCGGTGAAATGGTTTTTTAGTTTATCGCGAATAAACAGACAGACAGGCACGGCAGAGAACTTTATATTTTATAATAGGGTGACAATCAATCGTTATAAAAGGGAACACCCTTAGCCTCGGCAAGTCGGTCGAAAACTACTTCTGTCGCTCTCCGCTGCCTCCTCTGCACAAGTCTGCACAGCGCAGAGGAGAAGGCTAATTTATTAGCAAATCTCTTCGCAGAGTGTTCTCGTCTGGACAGCAACGGCAAAAGCTAACAAGCTTTGTTGACTGCACAGACAGAACAGTGATGTAGGCGATCACGTCATCGCTTTCCACTATGCTGATTTTTGTGGTAGCAAATTGTTGTTCTGAGTCTGGGTGCTATTTTCGTCAGTTAATTGCATGTTTGTAAAGTACCCTGGGACACAAAAATAATACTAATGCGGGTATTGTCTTCAAATAAATTGTTTCCAACAT
Organism: Phragmatobia fuliginosa; assembly: GCA_932526445.1. Taxonomy (NCBI): domain Eukaryota; kingdom Metazoa; phylum Arthropoda; class Insecta; order Lepidoptera; family Erebidae; genus Phragmatobia; species Phragmatobia fuliginosa. Next base: position 16,536,680 of record OW052065.1, on the reverse strand, counting down.
ACTGCTTAACGTGCATGTGATCATGTCGCCCTCCCCACCGAACAATATCGTAATGGCAATTTCTAAATTTTACAGGAAAAATTAAATTATGTTTTTGAGCATTATCCCAGCAAGGGAGCATCGTAAGGTTACTATTTATGTGTCAAAACAAAGCTATTTTAATTACTTTGTATTTTCTTTCGGTTTTTTTTTGTAATAGTTTTCAAAGTAAAGTTATTGGCGAAAATAATATTACCGAAATTGCAGCTCAAAAGTATATTGTGTAATGAATCATTGCCATATTGTTCGCGTGTAAATCCAACAATTTTAGTCAGTATTAGTACATTACAGTTATATTCGTTAAAATGTGCTGTTAAAAATGTTAACTGTAATATGATATTACAAAATTATTTATGTGAAATCAAAGTGATAATTTAAAAACTTTATAAAGTTTATCTATATGATACCGTTAACAGCACTACGAATTTTCACAATTATCTATCATGTATTGTAAGAAATCATTACCAAATTGCGTAAATAAAAATAAAACCTTAAAAGAATTGTTTTACACCTTACATGAAACACAATTATGTATTTCTTCCACGAATAAAATGGTAATAGCCACTTATCGAAAAAATTAACTATTACATAATCAGTATTAACTTGTTTTGGTATTATTCGTGCAAAAGGGTAATATTGTTATGTTCATCACGGGGTCATTGAATGTACTTTTCTAAATATCCATATAAAAAGTACATTTTTTTTTATAAGGTGTAATTAGTGTTCTAAATACCGAATATGCAATAAAACGTAAACTATCGTGATAGCACATTATCATATTATTCGCTGGGGAGGGCGATGTGATCGATTAACGTGCTTGAAATAACGTTTTGCACATAAGTTATATAGACATGAAAATAAATCAAAGGATAAGTTTTTAGTACTGCATTTACTATCATTTTTAGGGTTCCGTAGCCAAATGGCAAAAAACGGAACCCTTATAGATTCGTCAAGTCTGTCTGTCTGTCTGTCTGTCTGTCTGTCTGTCTGTCTGTCTGTCTGTCTGTCTGTCTGTCTGTCTGTCCGTCCGTATGTCACAGCCAATTATTTCCGAAACTATAAGAGCTATACTGTTGAAATTTGGTTAGTCGATGTATTATGTGAACCGTATTAAGATTTTTACATAAAAATAGAAAAAAAAACAATACATTTTGGGGGTCCCCATACTTGGAACTGAAACTCAAAATTTTTTTTTTCATCAAACCTATACGTGTAGGGTATCTATGGATAGGTCTTCAAAAATGATATTGAGGTTTCTAATATCATTTTTTTCTAAACTGAATAGTTTGCGCGAGAGACACTTCCAAAGTGGAAAAATGTGTGTGTCCCCCCCTCTAACTTCTAAAATAAGAGAGTGATAAAACTAAAAAAAATATATGTTGTATATTACCATGTAAACTACCAACGAAAATTGGTTTGAACGAGATCTAGTGAGTAGTTTTTTTTAATACGTCATAAATCGTAACACGCAATATACCTTTCATCCAATCAATACACTAGTATAAAAACATCGATGAAAGTTACAACGACCTACAGGAACTTTTATATGATGGTACTTGCTGGTACGGAACCCTTCATGGGCGAGTCCGACTCGCACTTGGCCGCTTTTTAATATTAAGAATTTACTTATACTCAGTAGCTTAAAATGTATAGTGATAGTAATGAAAAATCGCATTTACTATGTTATAAGCCATCATTATCAACTGCCTTTAAGAGGTATAAATAATAAAAAATCAGAGAAAGAGGTAATGATATTATAAAAAAACTTTAAAAAAGTTTAAATACAATATGATCAGACATAATTAATTTAGGTAAGTATTTCAAATCACCTACAGTACATTTGTGTTGCAGTGTTTCTGGCACTTACAGTGTTATAAATTAAAATGAATGTGAGGGGAAACTTTGCTTTGTTTATGATATATCTACTAATATTTAACATTAAAAACTTCGTTTATTTGACGTCGTTGAATGTGTAAAGTTCCGGTTATTAATCTGCAGCAAAACCATAGTTTCATAACTGCTATAGGAATAACTAAATCCTATTGCCAGCATTAGGAAAAAATATGTAAAATTATATGTAGAGTAGGTAATATTCTAGAGCTCTCTGTAGACGTAAACTGTAAATTTTAATACAATAATGGACGCGAATAAACCGCCTCTCACACTCGTCTTTTCACAATGCATTAACATGTCCATTATTATCATTATCAACAGCATTTAGGTAATAACCTCCGTATAAAAGTTGCAAACATTTTTTTTTTTGCTGTTCTATTCACTATTGTATATCTCTATTCTCTTGTTTCATTGGCCAATATTTTCTTTTGATGACGTGACTGAGTAAAATTAGCCAATGAACTTAGAGAATAAAATAGAAAATGAAAAAGATGTGCGTCTTGGTTAGAGGGGGAGGGGGGGGCAGTTCACTGTTGGACACAGGTATCTCCTAGACATAGCCTACTATATCGCCACAACGATAACATGATTTTTGTAAATAGTAAGATTCTATGTTCAAGACATTTGAACTCTTAGATCATAAAATAACAATTCATTTTTTTTTACAATTCTTCAAATCAAATCGTAAAGAAACAATTCTTCAGATAATAAAATTAAAAATTTACAAAGCGCCCGGCTGATTGGACTGATGTTCATCAAACATATCTAAGAACAATCTCGACTAATTCTCCTTTCAAACAAAAAAAAAACAAAAACAAAATCGGTTCATCCATTCGGGAGCTACGATGCCACAGATAAACACACTGACACACACGCACGCACACGCACACGTGCAGACGTCAAAATTATAACACTCTGTTTTCGCGTCGGGGGTTAACAAGTAAAATATTGTAAAGTTTGACAGAAACATTATGATTTAACCGTACCATGAATCGTACTAAAACATAACGTGGGTCATTAAAGGCAAACAACGTACTTTGATTCACAAAACCTTACTTGTTGTTACGTAAGCCCTATAAAATCCAATCATAAATCCGGTAGCCCCGTACGGGTCAAAGGGCATAGTTTATGTATTGTGTCTCGGCAAAGGTAAACCGACTAATTAATGTGCCTGCATATTTCCTTAGTAAATCTTATGATCATAGTAACCCTTTAATTTATACCCTGCTTTATGTTTTACTGGCATAGATTTTTAGTATGATTTTCATAAAATACTTGTATTCTGTATTACTATTGTTTGATATTAATATTGTAAAACGTTCGATTTCACGTATGGACAGGTCGTTGTTTATTCTCCTCCTATTACTTTTTATACTCTAGTTCAATCTTAGGCCTATTAATTACATTAAATGAAAATCGAATCACATATATGTATAATGAACTCAAAATGTACTCTTAATATACTCATCTGTTTTATTAACATAGAACACTTACACAATAATTTCTCTATCTAATTTATTTCCCATATTGCAGCTGTATAAAAATATTAACTAAGATTTAATAGGCACGTTAAGGTGTATATTTATTTTCAGTGTCCTTAAGATATTGAAATAATAGCCATAAAAAATTAAGACCAGAAATAGTTTTCATTAAAAACAAAATTTAAAATAAACTTATCTTTATACTAAAGGAAAAGTACATTTTGCGGCAAACACACCAATCAGCGTAGTTCAGTGAAATAAAAGTGTTTTTAAAAGATACTGGTGGCAGCTCGACTTTCAGGCCTTTTCATGTTGATAATGCACGCGTTCATAAAGTGTTAAGTTTACTTTTACGTGGAGGCAGGTGCGTTCACGGCAATTCTTCTCAGGGCGATAACGTTTACGGTAGATAACACACGGCTATAAGCTTCCCTTGTCGTAATCTGTTAAGTAAACCTTTATCTTAAAAGATTTACCAAATAGACTTTTCTATAATTATATAGATGCTAATTACGCTTCTATACATACATTCATTGCGTGGTACAGTAGGCCAATACCTCCTTTTTAAGGAGGGGCCTATGTCCAGCAGTGGACTGTTGATGATGATGATGATGACATACATTCGTGATATTGTATTGACGTTGGTAAGTGCGAGGCCGGAAGCCCATTGGGCCATTCACAAGCATCTCACTAGTCTGTCAAAATGCTACATGATGTGCACTCACAATGAGCATGGTGACCTCCACTTTAAATTCTGCGCCTACTTTCCATCAGGCAGGATAGAGTCACACAAAAAATAATTTGTTAAACAAACGACTATAGAATTTTTTGTCATAACAATCGCCAAACAAAACGGAAAGGTTACATCAATTAGATCAATCGTGATTTTCAGTTTTCTTATTTATTTATTTAAAACATATAGATTACACACACACGTGTTATTACTCGCGGTTGTTCATCAAGAAACGCGCGGTGCAAGTAGTAAAGTAAGTAAAGAAAACTCTGGTCACTAACAATGTTTTCGTTTTGTAATAATAATAAGTCTTAGTATTAAATTAGTACTAAAGTACTTAGTATTAAAGTACTTTTAAGAGACTCGTCAAGGATCTCTACTCTCTCTCTCTACCTATCTCTGTAACAACTATGAGCTGTCTGAATATGTATGTTTATGTATGTATTCATATGTATAATATGTATGTATTTAGGCGCATGAATGTATGTATATATATGAGTATTAGGAAACTTTAAATGTGCACCGCTAACTACAATTACCTTTAGTATAGTTCATTTCAAGGTTGCCTGGAAGAAATCGCAGTCTGCGATAAGGCCACCCATTGTACCACTGTTTTTATTTGATTGAATCCTACGATGTATCTTTTTTATTATGGTGTGCAATAAAGAGTATCTATCTATCTATCTATCTAAGTCTCGTTTTCCTCAATAGATAAAAAGTGCAAGAATATGCTATCTTCCAATAATTAAATAAAACGCTTCGATATCTCAGTACTGCATCATTACTCAACCTGATAAAAGTAAGCAGTCAGATCTATTTAAGCTTTGAACATATTTTCTTTGAATTTTATTTGACGTGCTTCAATTTATAAATTGTTTACTTTTAATTTGCCTACAATATGAACAGGCTTGATGTGTACATTGCAAAATTTATTTCATTAATTTTTTACGAGGCATTATTATAATACTGATACTAACAAATTAGAATTTATACAGAAAAATCTGTAATAATTACAATTCCCTAATAACTTTTTTTTACGCGGGGAATGCTTTTCGCACCATTCCCTTATTGGGGACAACGAAGGGTGTGTGTGGTACTTCCGGGAAACTAGTCTATGCACTAAACCTAAAAAACTAAACGGTTTGACAGCTCGTTTTTAGTGAGAGTCGCCAAAATTTGGAACGACCTGCCCGGGTCTATTTTTCCTGATAAGTTGAACTCTGGAGCCTTTAAGAGTAGAGTGAACAGGTTTCTCTTGGATGGGCGTGTACCATCTTCATCTACACTTTCCATCAGGTGAGATGAAAGACAAACGCCTATTCCTTTACAACAATAAAAAAGAATGGACGTCAGTCCAGGCAATAAATTAACATTACGTACGTAACATTAACATGTTACGTACGTAATGTTAACGTTGAAATTGGGTTGCATTGAATATGTTTAAAAACTGACTGTAAACAACTTACTCCAAGGAGCCAATAGACTTAGATAATATATTTTATATTAAAGATTACTTTGCGCCAGAGATTAAGAATTAAGATTATTATTAATCCAATCCATAGTGTTACTTATGACGTCAGAAAGAAAACCAATGAAGTATGAGATTTTATGCATTACAAACCATTAGGCAATATAATGATAAATCGTTGAACATTATTTCTGAGATACTATAAATATGAAACATTAAGTATTATATATTTTATTATCAATTTTCTTCTACAATAAGTTGATCTTTTGCATTAGTGTATACTTTCTTAGCCTAACATCATAATTGTTTATTCTAAAAACACAATGTCGAACGTAAACACAGTGTGATGAATAAATAGAATTTTGGCTTTTGACCCCTCCACATTGACCATGCAGGAATGCAGCATGGTGACCCACACTATAGCGCTCTAGTGAGATGCTTCTGCATTATTGGGCCTCCGGTCTCACTCATTGGAACTCACCAACGAAAGACAACAGCACGATTCCTGTCATTTGAGGTTTGTCTTTTGTATGAGGGTTGGTACCCGGAGGTGGTCCTCGGTTGAGCCAACGTTCGTTCCTGCATATATGTACTTAGCATACTATTTTGAAAACTTACTTCCTACTAACACTATTTTTCTAATATTAAGTTACCCAGAATATAATGTTACAAGATTGCAGTATTATTTACTGTAACATTCTCATAACCTGTCCTGCCTATGCTATGTTGTTTATTATGTTAATGAGGTCATAGAGCGTCGTAAATTTTTAAGTACAACGTCAACCGACATACGTGCAGACATTATCTGGATTGTGCGTAAAACGGCTTGAGTTACGTATTGATCGTGACTAAATGACGTTGGTGTATGTTACTCGTCGAGATGTTTGCGGCCAACATTGGCTCTGATAATTATTTAAAAAAATATTTAATGTTTATGAATTCATATTTTGTTTTAACAGTAATAATATCATATTTTTGTAAGAAGTGAAAATATCAAACAACAAATTAGCATTCAAAGCATAGAATGATATACAGATATCAAATATAATAACTCGATTTGTACGCATAAAAATACCAATAATATTTATGGGGAGGTTTAAATAAATAAATATTTTTTAGACATCTTACACACAACGTCATCTAGTCTCAAGATAAGCTGAGCTTGTGTTATGGGTACTAAACAAGTGATATAAAAACATAAACATACCTTTATTTTTGTAAATACATACATATTATACATAGAAAAACACGCAGACTCCGAAACAAATATTTGTGGATCACACAAATATTTGGTCTGACCCGGGATTCGAGCCCGAGACCTCTTGATCAGCAGCCGCATACGCTAACCACTAGACCAACAAGGCAGTCAATTATATATATTATCAGATCGTAAATGACCTGTTTATTTTCATCCATCCATTTAATTTAACAAATCAATAACTACAATGGATGGTCTACCAAACTACCATATGCAAAGTAATCAATCAAGTGGTATTCAAATACACCACGTAGTCTGTTGTCTAGCTAGCACGGAACATGAAAATGTTATTACACTCACACGCTTTCAGAAGGTACTACTGTGCACACCTGCAGTACGTCATATAACGCCGCGACAATATTGCATTGGTAGCTGTACATTGCGTAACACGTATGGGTTTATTTCATCGCGATCAATATCGATCAAAAGTTGTGTAGCGGTTAATAGATATTAATATTATTCGTAACTATTTCCTTACAAATTTTGTTGCTTAATCTGTTATAATCCGTTCAAATGAAAATACACACATCTGCGGTATAGACGAAATCCCCCCGATTCTACAAAACATTTCATTAATATTGTTGCTTAATCTGGGTTAAAAATTACCCTTTTAGTGTTTTAACTATTGATACGATTAATGCACTTCGACTCTGTCAGGCTAAGCTAAATATTAGGTATAGAGAACAGAATAGGCTAGTTAGTTTAAATCTACACAGTACATATAACCAACACCTTTCAAAAATTGACAAATTAAATGGCAAATCAAAAATCTGTGGCTGAAGATTACGTTGACTTCTCTTTTGCTAAATTGTCAGTCACCATTGTAGCACCTGTTGCAAAGTGCTTTTAGGAACAATTGACGCAATATAAATGTACGTACAAATATAGATTATTCTACTTTTTTTTATTTATCGTCTCTGTTGTATTAAACATTTTTTTCCAGACTGATAAAGAGTTTTTTTTTGCTGACAACATCTTTCATTTGAGTTTTAATAATTATATGGATTGGCGATCTGTAGATTGTAAAAGATATTTAAGAAAAGGCATGAAACAGAATGAAATCGATGACAATGATTGTTTTGTTTCATCTGTGTTTTATTGTGCTTTCAAATTTTTCTTTCATCAGCTCGAAAATATTTTAGAGTTAAAAGCAAAGAAACTTTTTACTTCATTATCTTCATAATGTGACTAAATTAAAACTATACAGGTACGTCGACAGACGTGGCTGTACAGTTGTGAGCCGAATGGTGCTCATTCAACGAGTTATGACTTTCCGGGGACTAATTAACTCACTCGCTCCACCTGACTAGAGTGGTTACCTTTCTTTTCCATTAAAAACTTTTGTAATATACAATGGTATTTTCTTTTATTTAATTATGAAAACCTTTTAGTGTGACATACCCTTCATTAAATAAAAAAGGTTTTGTAATATATGTTTTTTATTAAAATAGTTAAATTTATCAGAGACATTGCAATTTCTTTCAATTAAAATTTAAATGGACTGCTAGTTTAGTTACTTAGCAGCGACAGACAAAGACAGGCAAACAATAAAGATAACTACGTCCACAAAATATTTAACTAAAAATTGGTAACCACATTGTAAAATATTTAGTAACTATTTGCAATAGTTTAGTATTTTGCTACGCGTCAGTATAGACACAAACGTCACCAACAGAAACAACACGTTAGGCCGATTCCACCTAAATTCACAATATATATACTTGCGTCCTGTAAACTGAAAGCAATTAATCGATATACCCAATCCATTCAATTAAAAATACACACATCTGCTGCATAGACGGAATCCCTCCAAACCTATTAAAACAATGTGCAGAAAGAAAAAGATTTCAATTGCTACTAATTGACGACATCTCAAGGGGTTTGTATATTTTTTGTAGTTTTTCGAGTTTACATACAATCGGTAGTTTAGACAGTGTTAGTAGGTAGTAGAAATTTTTTATTGAATCGGATGCAGCAGTTCAACTGTGAAAGCATAATGGACGGACAGAGTAATTAGAAAATTAATAATGTTAGTAAGTATAGAATATATTATAGAGATCTAAAAGTTTCAAATATTTCTTTCACTGTTATGATGAATTTTAATATTCTGTCATTGTTTTGTACTGATGTAACTACAAACATTTTTAATTAGAACTACTTCAGTATTAATTTATCTTCAAGTTATTGATGACGGAAACTCGAGGATGGATAAGGGTTCCCATAAAATTGGCTCACAGGCATCATTACAGAGAGCTGTTCCTGAAACTGGGTCAATGATTCACCCACGGAGCGGAGAATAGAATAAAATAATTACTACAATAAAGCTAATTATATATTTATTTAAAAAAAATGAAAATTATACCGCTTTTTAGGGTTTCCCAGCCGAATGGCAAAAAACAGAACCCTTATAGATTCATCATGTCTGTCTGTCTGTCCGTCCGTATGTCACAGTAACTTTTTTCCGAAACCATAAGAGCTATACTGTTGAAACTTGGTAAGTAGATGTAATCTGTGAACAGCATTAAGATTTTCACATAAAAATAGAAAAAAAACAACACGTTTTGGGGGTCCCCATACTTGGAACTGAAACTCAAAATTTTTTTTTTCATCAAACCAATACGTGTGTGTGTTTTTCATCAAACCAATCTATGGATAGGTCTTCAAAAATGATGTTGAGGTTTCTGGTATCATTTTTTTCTAAGCTGAATAGTTTGCGCGAGAGACACTTCCAAAGAGGAAAAAAGTGTCCCCCCCCCCTCCTGTAACTTCTAAAATAATAAAGTGATAAAACCAAAAGAAATATATGTTGTACATTACCATGTAAACTACCACCGAAAATTGGTTTAAACGAGATGTAGTAGTAGTTTTTTTTTTAAAACGTCATAAATCATTCAATCAATACACTATATTAAGAACTTATAAATGATGCTACTTGCTGCTACGGAACCCTTGGTAGCTTTTTGCTTTTTTTTATAACAAAAGTATATCGTACATTAAAACTGGAATCGAATCATGTAACTAAGGAACTCTAGAAAATAATCATATGGGTTTCGCAACATAAAAAACTGTGTACAAAGTACACGGGACTTACGTCCCATATATACTTTCGTTTGCATCTAATGAATAGCTATAGGTTTGAAATGAAAATCAAATATTTCAATTTGATTTGTTTTTATATTTTACTGCAGGAAACACCATTGTTTTGAAAACCCTTACTCTCTAAATAACACTTTGTATTTATGTACACGCATATCACCTGACAACTGTCTGCTATTTATTTTGTTTTCACACGTAATACGCTCGTTATTCAGAAACAAATCATTGTATTAAAATCTTGTATGTGCAGGACTTAATGCAAAGTTTTAACGTTAATGACGAACAATTTTCCCTAACGATAATTACGTAATAAAGTGTGTAACATTCTTCTTTGCCTACCTTTCCTTATCTTTTCTTGTCAGTTGCCCAACTTACCATTGTTAATAACAAGCATTTGTTACATCCAATTATGTCATTTGTTATAGTATCCTGTATATTAGTTATTCATGATTGATAACAAACTGTACGGATAAAATGTGAAAAAGAACATAATTAAATTTAATAAATAAATAAATATTTTCGAACATCTTACACACAACGTCATCTAGTCCCTAACTAAGCAGAGCTTATATTATGGGTACTAAACAACTGCTATAAATACATAATCATACTTTTATTTTGTAAATACATACATTTTATACATAGAAAACACCCAGACTCAGAAACAAATATTTGTGAATCACACAAATATTTAGTCCGACCCGGGCATCGAACCGGAGACTTCTTGATCAGCAGCCACATACGCAAACCACTAGACCAACAAGGCAGTCCAATTTGAAGTAAATGTATTTCTTCGACTCGTACTCAAGTGAACTTATTGAAGTAGACAAATGAAAAAAATAGACAAAATTCTTTTGTAATTTAATTAACCTTGTATTATAATTAGAACCACAAATATAAGGTAAAAAGATCAGAAAATTTAAGAAAAGAACTAAAATCAAATTTGAGAAGGACACAATAGATAAAAATCTTAATTACTCCTAACAAAAGATATCTTACTAATTATATTAAATGAATGTCCTCATTTCCTGTTTTCTGCTCACAGTAATGTTTTGTGTGTTACGAGTAACTTCGAAGGACTCAATCTATTATCGACCGTCAAAAGGTTTCCGCTACAGTCACTTGATCAGTGACCTTCTAACAGAGACAATATGAAAGCCTTTGATCTTGTTTCGTACATAATATGATTCCTATCAAAGTTTAATTTTACATTATTAGTCAGACATTCTATTTGATCACTTTCTGCATTTGAACTGTGTGCAATAAATATTGATTGACATCAACCGTAGGTAAGTAGGTAACCGGTATGATTTCTACTTGTATAAAATTAATTATTGAAATCAAATGAAAAAATATTTAAAGTCAAACAAAAATGGTGACCAAACCTTTAATTATTATTTTTTGTTTTGGTAATAGTTTGTATTGAGAACGATTAGTTTTGCTATAAATTATCTCTAATTACTATTAACTCTTTTTTTTAAATTAAATTCAATAAATTTAGCGACTATATTTGAAAAATACACTTGGCATCGGTAATAGTACTTTTATGTCCTGTGTCAAAATATCAGGTTTCGTTTATTATTGAAACGAAAAGCAGAATTTCGGAATGGAATATTTTTTAATGTATTACTAGTCTAGTTAATTTACAAAACCCTAAAGGGTGAGGCCAGCTAGTGACCAAAATTTGAGATAGAAACGAGCCCTCATTTTTTTACATTAAAACCTTGTATTTCGGCTATATTTTACTCCCGATAATATTTCAAGGTATTTCTCTAGAAATATAGTAAAAGTATATTTTCATGTACTACAATAACATTGATCTATGTAGATTGGAAAATGCTTTAAAACAATAAAAAAGTACAAAATTGTTTCGTAGAACTAAGATCGATGTTATTCTTACCTTCAAAGATATTATATGTTCACATCTAGAAACTTTTATCTATGTACCTTTAAAATAGTTATTTCAATAATTTATCAAATTTAACATTTTTTTTTAATATGGATTTTTTCTTATATATTAATTCTTATTTTATGTTTATTTTTTCCGAATTTTATTAAAAAAAAAATTGGACATCTTACACACAACATCATCTAGTCCCAAGCTAAGCAGAGCTTGTGTTATGGGTACTAGACAAGTGATATAAATACATAAACATTTTTTTTTGTAAATACATACATATTATACAAAGAAAACATCCAGACTCCGAAACAATATAAAGCCGGTTCCAAAAATAACGGGTCAGTCACATAAACCCGAATATCTCCCGAACTACGTATGCCATCCTAATGAAACGAAGACTGTTCAATTGAGAATTTAATTATACAGATAAAAAATAAAATAAAACTTAGTTACACCCACAATATTAATCTTAAATTAAAAAAAAACTAAAGTAGTCATATTTTTCTTAAGATAACATTTTTTTTATGATTGTTTTTTTGCTGTTTTTCATCACTTTCTTCATTTAATACTTTGTATTGCCTCCACGAGCTCTTGTGACAGCTTCCAGGCGATTAGGCATGCTGTAAACCAAATTTCGGAGCCGGTGCTGAGGAATACCTTCCCATTCCTCCACCAGTGCTTGTATGAGCTCGGGAAGCGTGATTGGTGGGGGGTTTCGACCTTTCACGCATCTCTGAAGCTCGTCCCAGGCGTGCTCGATGGGGTTTAAGTCCGGGCTTCGCGCTGGCCACTGCATGAGTTCGATACCGACCTCTTCAAGGTAGTCATGTACAATTCTGGCGGTATGGGGACGCGCATTATCATGCATTAATATGCCATGCCGGTCCATCCTGGCCATGAAAGGACCTACATGTTCATTGAGGATCTCTTCCACGTACCTCTCTGCATTTAGAGTTCCATTTTGAATGAGCACCAGCTCGGTGCGGGCCTCAGCAGAAATCCCAGCCCAAACTTGTACGGAGCCTCCACCGTACGCCACTTTTTCCTCCACACACGCTTGATGGAAGCGCTCCCCTGGTCTTCTGTACACCAACTGCCTACCATCATGCTTATAAAGCATGAATTTAGACTCGTCCGTGAACATTACCCTAGACCAATCGTCTAGTGTCCAGTTTAGGTGTTCGCGCACGTATCTCTGTCTTGCAATTCGATGTCCCCGTTCCAGTTTGGGGCCATTTGCGGGCCTCAATGGTTTCAAATTTGCTTCAGCAAGACGTCTTCTTACTGTTTGAGCGCTTAAATTGCCACCTCCAAAGCGAATAAAGTGAGTTTTTAGACCAACAGCAGTTTGAAAACGATTTCGGAGCATTGTAGCCACCAGTTGTCTGTCTTCCCTGGCCGTTGTGCATCTTGGTCTGCCATTTCCTGGTCTTCTAAGGTGTGATCCGGTCTCTTGGTACCGCTGGACTACCCGCTGAACAGTCGACAAAGATACACCAATGTTTCTGGCTGTTTCACGCTGGCTCCGCCCAAGTTCCAAAAAAGTTAGGATTCTGGTACATTCCTCTAGCGTGACTGCCATGCTTCACCTCACAGAATAATAATTATGCACGTGGAAGACGTTCACGATAATTTTTTTTGTGACAGAATAGAAATGGAAAGCATCCATAATGACATGAAACAAAAATTTTGTTTTTAAAAATAGTCATTTTTTTAAATTTTGTTTTTCTAATGAAGTTTTTTTCATCAACCAGTTTAAATAATATGCTATTAGAAGCGCAACTAAAAAGTCTTTATTCTGTTTTTTATTTCATTGATCTAGCTTTTACAGTTCTGGAGGTATTTCAATTTTTGTGACTGACCCGTAATTTTTGGAACCGAGTGTATATATTACTCACTTATATTTAAATTGCATGCATAGAAACTAACAAACTACTGCTTAGAGGTACTAGTAGGCTAAGCAGATATTCCATTAATGTTATCGTTGAAAGCTGTTGAATACGTTATCTGCCTTCCACTTCGCGTAAGCTAGCTCAGTCGAGACTATAAAATTCTGATGCAAGACTGCAGAGCCTGACTTAGTACAGCGTTTAAAACTTGAACTGATTTTATAGTACTTAGGCTCCAGAACAATATGTAGTATACGAGGGGTGTTCAAAAAGTAAGGTGATGTTTCAAATTTCGTGGGGTGTGTATATTAAAATTTAGAATATTTTGTTTTGTTGTGCTGGTGCACTCGACACGATACTTACAGTTTACAGTTTCGATTACATAGCATTCCTTGTTTGTTTATGAGAAGCATAATAGGCAAGGAGTGCTGAGTGAGTGAGTGATGAGGATGTCGATGACGAATCTTGCCCAGGACTCCCCAGCACATGAGCAACAGATGAAAATGTTCAAACAGTGAAAGAAATTGTGTTGAAGATCATTGAATAACCATAAGAGAAGTTGCTGAACGAAACGTTGGCGTATCGGTTGACTCGTGCTATGCTATTGTTTCGGATGTTTTGGGCATGAGAGAGTCATTGAAATTCCTTTCAAAATTGCTTAATTTTGACATTTTGACCAAAACAACCATCGCATGGCCTTCGCCTGTTGATTGAAGTAATTAATGATCCAAATTTGCTCACAAGGATTTTTACTAGTGACGAATCGTGGGCGTATGGTTATGACGTCGAAAGTAAAGTCAATTATCAACGATTGAGGAGAAATAAACTGCGTCGCTTAAAGTGCTCAAGGCTATACCATTAAAAGATTATCAGAAGTGTTTCGAGGATTGGAAAAAGCACTGGCATAGGTAAGTGTATTACGAGTATTGTGTAGATAGTAGATCCACGCTGATTTCAGCACAAACGGGCTGGCTCGACCGGGGCAGTACTACCCTCACATAGAAGACCATCCTAATAATGACGGAGAAATCATCTCCCGGGGGCCGGTAGAATAATGCAGAATTATCTGTCCAGGCCGCCATGGAATAGGACACCATGCTAAATTGCCAACCCTCACAATGAGGATAGTCGCCCCTACTCCTGGATTCTACTTATGCTTTCCATCAGGTCATACTATCCAATATATTTTATATATCTATTTTTATTTTTCTTGCAATTTCATTACAAACTAATCTTATTCGACATTCATCAGCTACCCATAACGTCCCACTGTTGGCCTTGGGTCTCCTCCCAGGAGAGGGTAAAGGCTAAACGTCTCCACGCTGTCCGAGTGCAAGTTGGGGACTGGCATGACACGTCGTGGCTATATAAAAATATTTCCGTTGGATGTTTTTAAGCCACCCGAAGCTTCCAACTAGACTTCACGACTTCGCACCGTCGTTGTTTACCCTCGGTGATTGTTTCCAATCACCTAAAGCCACTAGGCTATGAACGTATCTGTAGTTACATTTTCCATCATTTTACTTAGTAGTACATAGTGTATATATGAACATTTCAATACATATAATAGATTAATTTCATATCATTTACATGTTTTCTTGACTTACGAAAGTTTAAAAAATACATAACCGTTTCTTAAAAAATATCTTCCTGCATTCTATATAAATGACATTCTTAAAGTTCAAGAGCCTGTGTGTAGTGCAGTCATTGAAGCATTATTGCTCCGAATTTTTTTACTGTAACCCGAATTGCATACGATTTTGGAATTAGGCTCATCTTACCCTTAGCTTCAAAAGTGAAAATGATTTGAACTCCGCCATCACACTGGGGGTGGATGCCACCCCTTCAGGGGTTTTTTTTTCAATATAACCTCGGATATCGATAGAAGGCCTAATTTTAAGCAAAAAATCACCTATAAAGTTTTTCAAAAAATCCAATACTTTTCAAGTTATTGGCAATTGAAAATTCGCAATTTTTACTCGGTTTTCATCGGTTTTTGCAAATATCTCCAAAAAGAGGTAAGACCGTATTTTTCGCTTCAATGACTGCACTAATGAGACCATCATCTACATGTGCTTTGCTTATTAGTGCATAAGTCACGTTTAGACTTCCTTACTAGATGTTAGTAATAGTTTAATTTTCTATCTACAAATACTACATGTAATCATTGCATATTATAACTCAACATTGAATTAGTAAATTGCTCATTAGCATACAAAAGGCTAATGTATCATACGCCTATTATCATAATTGAAATTATTGGCTAAGTGTGTAATAATAACTTTTCACTCAATAGCATCATAGCAGGGAGAACTGATTTATCCCTAATCAATATTAGCTTTCTGGTTATTACTTCATTAACCTTAGCCTCTATTACCAATAATTTATAGCAGCTCTATTATTATAGTTATTACTTAAAACAACCAACTCAAGTTACAATAAACCGACTCAAACCGTTTTTTAATGCCTTATTAACCGACTTCAAAAAAAAGGAGGAGGTTGTCGACTCGTCGGAATCTTTTTTTTTAATCATGTACGTGACTTTAATTGACTGCCAACTTTTTTATGTCACTCCTAAAGCGCTGGGTTCTGACCTGGCCTATTCTGAACCAAAATGATTTTTTTAGTTCCAAACTAACCCTATTATTAAGCTCGAGCAACTCGTCTGCCTATCAGCGGATTTTATCTTATTTTCAGGTATATATATTTATCAGCTTAATTTCTATTGCCTCTAATTTTTTTTTGATCTTGGCATTATACGTAAAATCATAGGTAGACATTTAAATGTTAAATGTAAGAATAAAGGTACTACTAGAATTTGCAGTAGTATTTATTTTTAAATGATTCTACATAAATAGATTAAATAAATAGACATAAATTTAAAGAACTTTGTTAGATTCAATACATGTTTCTCTGTACACCTACTGCATTACCTGAAGGTTGATTGGGAGAGAATTCCTCAAGATTTAATTCTGCCTCTGTACAACTTGTTCAGTAAGTTTTAAATAAACAAATAAAAAAAAGTGATTTAAGTCTAAGGGCTTTACGCCTGTGGTTTTTGACTCAAGTTAAATACTTAAGTAAAAACCAAAAAAAACACATAGTGTTTATTTTTATACCTAATACTGAACTCCTTTCGCACTCGCCGGTTTTGATAGCCTTCGTCACGGAGTTAAATAAATTAAAGTGATAAGTCATTACGTAAAACAGACTCTGTCTTAGCATAATAACGGTCTGCAATTTCAAATTAAGTTAGAGAGACATTTTGTTAATTTAATGGATACAACGTACATTGCCAACGACGTTTCGAGTAAATATTTAATCACAACTTGACGAATCTCGGGCAGAGTAGGTATATCAACTCCGTTCATTAGTGAATGTATGTGGTATTTATCTTTTCTAAATTCTAATTCTAAATAATCAAATTATAAATTTGCATCTAAAGAGCTGAAATCATACGTGAATCATTTCATTATAGTTTCAGTAAGATGTCCAAAATATTTATTTATTTTATTATCATGATCTCAACCGAAAGTTATGCACTGCTGAACACGAGACTCTCATTTGTTTAATATATTTATAAGCGTATTGAAGAAAGATTTTTATATTTTAAGCATTAATTACGATAGGGAAAAGCCTGAAAACTCTTGTAGCACCCTTTAAAGTCCATTAGTTGACGATATAAATTTATTCATCACTTAAAAGCCTAATAGGCTTAAGCAGAGTTGTTTAGTAGTCTTTGAGGATAACGAGAAACACTAACAATTTTAGGACACTTTGTTAATTCCACCGCAGAAACCTAGTTATAAACCTGAGAATTTGTAATAATAATCTTAAATCTAAAAACAAGTTTTAAGGCTTTCTTTTTAATGTGTTCATCTTTAGATGAGATAAAGAAAGAAGTCGAATGTTTAATGGCAGTGTCTAGAAGAGCACATTAAGCTGTCATTTACGGTTGTCATGAACTTTTTTTTTTATGGCAACCCCCTCGGGCCGTCGCCCCGCCGGTGTTTGCGACGAGGTGATGTGTCGGACTCGACTGAAACCACACTGCGTGCTCACTGCGCCTGCGGTGGTTTTATAAATTTAAAGATTGAACTAGTTTATACTAGTTCAATCTTTAAATTCATTTCGCCCAGGATTGCAGAGATCCGATGCTACTCGCTCCATGGAAAACTAACATTCAAGCAAAATCGGTTCAACTAGTAGCAAACCCCAAATAAACTTGGTAATAATAAAAACATGGAAGAATATGATTCATTGGAAGCAACCGCCGATGATCCAGCTATTATCGATCAAAATAGCTCTTTTGGGAGTCTACAGTTTGGAAGGTCTCCAAGGGGACCTAGTGCGCAGAATAACATGACGGCAGAGAGAAGGAAAATTTAAACATACTTTGCAGCAATACCGGTGTGGTATGGTAGGCCTAAAACCTTAATTTCATAGAAATTTCTATCGTCTGAAAAATTTCCTCCCAATAGAGACAAAGAAGATGCTTGTGCAGACTTTAATTTTTCCACTAATCGACTATGGTGATCTGTGTTATCTCGACCTGAATGCAGATCTGCTCAATAAATTAGACCGACTTCTCAACAATTGCATTCGATTCATATTCAATTTGCGAAAGTATGATCACATCTCTGCCTATCGTACCCAACTAACCTGGTTACCTATCAGACAACGCCGCAGTTCGAGGGCTCTGACTATGCTATACACCCTTCTCAACTCACCAAACTCGCCTACTTACTTGAAATCCCAACTAGAGTTTATCTGCTCTAACCATTCAAAAAATCTTCGCTCTTCTAACAATCTTCTCCTTCGCTGTCCTTCTCATACTTCCAGTATCATTCATTCATCCTTCTTAGTTCAAGCTATAATTCTTTGGAACACAATCCCACTAGAGATCAGGATGGCCACCAGCCGATCCACTTTTAAGTTTAGAGTACGTAAGTTCTTCAGGGACTTGTTGACGGAGTCATCAGAATAATAACATAAATTGTGTTATAAATAACATAAGTTCACTATTTTACTTAAGTGTTATATCATGTATGTGTGCATTCTATTGAGATATTTTTAATCAAATTTTTATTGTATGTATGTACGGATGTAGTGTACCTAGTATGTATTTGTGTTGTGTATATATGTATGTTTATGTAAATAAATGTATTTATTTGTGTGTATATTCTTAGAACTCTTGTAATATTTACTTTACCTTTTTTGTCATCATATTGCTTCTCTTAAATAACACACCTGCCTTACATAATTTTGCAACACCCAAAGGTTTGGTTGGAATAGAATGCCTGTGGCATTAAATCCGCCTTGTGCAATATGTTTGCAGGAAGTTTAAATAAATAAATAAATAAAATAAATTCCTATGTCCAGCACTGGACTGTTAAATAACAATGACTTATTAATAAAGTCTAGTACATGTTAATCTTTCAAACAGCGCACTAAAATTACTTTGATAAAGTAGATAATCAAGCAAAATGCTGATGAAAGCGCTGAAATTAATATTATCTTTATAGGCAAGTAGTAGTCACATTGCAAAAGAGTAACAAGAAAAAGCTCATTAATTTTACTTTTTATTACAACATGAACATCTATTTATCATTATTAGCATATAATAGTAATAAAATTATAATATTCCAGCCATTACACAGTAATCAGGTCCTGAATAAATTACGCGTGTCATTTTCTTACACTGTCTGACAGAATTAGGATTTCGGTAATGTACCGATGATTGATTAAGGCGATTTTGAGAAAATAATTGATTAGTTTGGTTTAAACTGGGGGTGCCATGAACGGTTCCAAACCCTATCAGAGCCCTCGGCCATGTCGAGGCTGATGACCAATTACTCACCATGCCTATCAATAGCCTCACCCTATAGGTATATGAAATACGCTAAAGATCACCCGTAGATCGGTTCGGCCTAAATCCATATTGCCAATAATTTAGCATTGTTGATTGTTTATTAAAAATTAGCATATTTTACATAACTTTAACGCAAAATATGGTCGCAATTGCTCTGGTCTGGTTATTCTCATAGGAGAATAACCAGACCAGAGCAATTGCCACCATATTTAGAGTTATGGAATTGTATACAAATAAATGTATAAAGAATGTATGGCCTTTACCTTCTCCTGAGAGGAGACCCGAGCCCAACAGAGGGACAATATGGGTTGTTGATGATGAGGAAATGTATACAAATGTGACGATGGTGATGCTGTTAAGCTGCTTACTTAAGCACTGTTCCCAACTAAGTCGGAGTTCTTACTGTGGAGGTGTGTGAGGTTCTCTGACCAGGTAACAACGGTTTTCATGACGTTGGTAAGTTTTACATATTGTTAAAAAAATTTAAAGATTGATTTTGCATGTTTTAATATATCTTTTTAAATTCTAATTTTATTGTATTCGGAAGTCGCTTTAATTTCTTTGAACCGAATTGGTTAGGCAGTAGTGCTAACATTAATTATTTTAATCAAGAGCGAATAAAAATTATAATTGTTGTAAATCTATATTATGTTCGGTAGTTTCAGTTCGTCAGTTTTAATTCAAACTGGAATTATTTAACAAAAAACTTGTTTATGACGTATCCCATAAATTCTCATTCAAATCTGCGACATCGAATTACCAAACTTTTTACCAACATATGCCAAGACTGTCCCATTTATCATTCGGCCACGTACGGAATTGAAGTATTGGAGTAAAATACTTTGTTCATTGCCTTTTTTTTAATTGTATTTTTTAGATATTATGTAAAATAGATCTTTAGTGGTTTTTGGGAGTAAACTTTACTCGAATTAGCAAATTTATTCTCAAGACAGCCATTATTTACTAAAAATGCGCCGGTCGGATCGTAAGGATTGTTAGTGTGTGGTCTTGTATATGTATAATTGTTGATTGACAGTGTTAGTCAATTATTTCATTAGTTAGCAAGTGAGTATGGTTATTGCAGAAAATTAATTAACCTCCTCTCCAAGAAGAGGGGGTTCAAGGGTGACAACATATTGTAGCTTTCATGTGTCCATGAACAACGGAGTCAAAATAATAGACTCGAGTATCGATTGGTTTGACTCCTAGTCTTTCTCCCTCCCCCAAGCAAACCCTCTACTTTAAACGCTGTCTTCTATTACTGTAATACACCGGTATGTGCAGAATGTTTAACATTAGGTTTGCTCTATTTGAAATTTTCTCGCCATTTCAAAACAGAGGTTTTCAGCGCAGAATATCTGCTAACGACGGGCTCGGCTGACTAGTAGGCCGCCGCTCACAGAAGTTCTCCGTCATTTGACTGGTAAAAGCCGCTTGATGAGCTGGTTTTAGTTTCTAACAAAAGCTTTTCGCTGTTTTATATTAAGTGTATAAGTATAAATAACTTTAACATTTTGGTCATAAATTTCTATGTAAAAATTTATTTGAAAATAGATACACGTTTTCGCACTTCCTACATTACCGTTTGTGTCGTGAACGTAAACCGTTAGTAGAATACACAACTTTACTTATAAACGAAACTAACTTTCACAATCTTACTTATAAAATTTAGTTCTTACACTATCTCATAAAAGACTTGCTTAGTCCCAAAAATATATAATACAGCTCCGGCTCCAAGCGCGGGCATATAGGTATTGAACAAATTAAAATTCATAAGCCATATCAAACTCTTTTCAGACTTTCCATACTTAGAACAATCGGTTAAGTCTGTATTTGACAAAACAATCATTGAAAATCCTCTGTTTTATCCTTCAATTCCATAATAAGCAACTTCTTCTCATTGCACATGCAGTTGGGGCCTAAAATCAAAACTGTGATTGGCGGTGTGAGGGAGTTAATAATAGAGAAATCTGGTTTCCCATTACTACGTACACTCCTTGACGCTCTGCCTACCCTATGAAAGATATAAGCATGATATTACACTCATTTAGGTACAAATACAGTAACCATTAGCCAAATTGCATGTGTATAGTATATTATCTATCAACTATGTATAGTATAATATATTATCATTCTTGTCTAAGCTGAATAAAAAAAAACAACTGAAAGTCGATAATCGAATGTTGCTCATTTTAAAAAGAAGAACGTCATAGGTACGATTTGAAAAAAAGTTTCACTCAAAAATCTGAAACCATCAAGGTTACAATAAAACGGTAATTTCATACTTTATCCCCTATCATCATATTGTGATTGTAATAGAATATATATTTTTAAACAAATATTCATACACAAATATAATTTCACTGACGAGTTTCTAACATAAATGCATCGACGGCCTTATCTATTTATGCCGTATTTCTATTAGAAATTCCTACGTCTTACTTAATAAAACCGCAAAAAAAAAGAAAACAGAAAAGCTTTCTTGAATTGTTGTTGTAAAAGCAATCATGATCACAGATGTAATATGATTTAATAACATCAATATTATGAGGCCTTAACAAAAACATTGACAGTTACCGATATCGTCAGTTACTGGATGATCATTATGTTGATGTTCCTTATTGGACATATTGTAAATTAATGGATAAACTTATTTCTGTTTTGTACAGATAATGTATGACAGCCAATGCTTCGCGCACATGTCAATCCTTATGAAGTTAGTCTCAGTTAATTTTTTCATGTTTCTCCTTCTGTACTTTCAATATATTTTACTTCCTAACTGTCGTATATAATAATTTAATTGTCTCGCCAATTTTACCCCTACACTGAACGTTAAATTAAGTTCATGTTTATTATTAGAACACAAACTAAACCTTTGAAAGGGAAAACAAATTTTATCCATAAACCGATACGTCCTAAACAACCGGTTTCTAAATTTGAGATTTAAAATTGCAGAACCAAAAGTAGTTAATTCATTTAAGGGTTGCGGTCACGACCGTTGAGCGACGTAAACGTTCTTTGTGTAATAAAGTACGTTCTTTGTGAAATAAAACCCTTATTTATTTACGTACTTCGTTATATATTCACACAAAAAGGCTTACTAAAACAGGGATGGTGCGTGGTTGTTAAGCTGAATTTAAAACGAGTTATATTTAGTTCTTGTATAATGATGTTGTTGATTATTTTTAAAGCTATAACAAAATTATAAGAAATATTTTAAATATCTTTAATACCTACCGTGTCGTTTTGAGTACGTTCTCAAAATTTAAAAAGTTCTACACCAAATTTACCTTTACATCATGGCAATTATGTCACGATGTAAATCCTACTTTAATAAAGACAGACCGTTAAAATCTTTTTTTCACAAACACATTTAAATACATTGCAAGTGTTATAACGTGGCATCTGCGAGTAAAGTTCGTGCAAACGGATCACAATGGCAGATCCTAAAGAAACTGGTCAATGTTGTCGCTGGATGTGTTTCAGCACGTTGAACATCATTCCAAGCCGTGAAATATACTCATAAAAAATGGGGTAAGTGCGTGTCAGGCTACGCATAGAATAGGGTTCTGTCGTCACCATTATGGTAGGTAGATTTCAAATCGTGTAAATAGATAATTGTTATGTTAACTTATTATTTCATTATTTTTGTACAAAGTTTTCCAAGTGCAATTTTTTTTTTTAAAGAAAACTCCCGCATTAAGTATAGAAATAGACACAAAGAATACCCAGTCTGGGTATTCTTTGTGTTGTATATTGTTCAGAACAACAATTTGTGAACCATACAAAGTTCCCTCGTAATGTTTTTGAAAGACCTATCCAATGACACCCCCGATGGGCGAGAAAAAAAATCATCCCCACTTTACGTGTAGGGGTGGTACCCCAAATAAAAATATTTTTCGTAATTTGGTTATTATATGCAAAATTGAAGCCTTGTCGCCAATAGACTAATATTCTCCCGAATTTCAAGTCTCTACTGGCACTAAGGGCTTCCATACAAAGTTAAGAGCTTTTAGATCTCCTTAATCTGGCTCTGTTTTAATTTATGTATAGAGCATAAATATAGGACTACAAAATAAATAGTTATAAAGTTATAATATACTAAGTTCTATAAAAATATATAGGCTTTTATTCAAGGTTACATGAACTAACTGTGCGTTATAATTTAAGAAGTGTGATTAATGATTTTAAAATGAATGACTTGCTGTTTGTAGTGTGAGTCTGCAATGGAAACATGAAAGCGGCATTACAGAATATTTTTTTTATGATACGAATCCTTTTACCCTAAATTTTGATCTCATAATTATCTAAACTTCTGTATTACTGTATAAAGAGGTGTAGTTTCTAATGTTGTGAGTTTGTGACGTTGTAAGAGATAATTTCTAAACAGAACCGATCTTTTCACAATGAAGAGCTTTATTAATTATCTGTCTGTCTATCTATTCGTTTGTTCTGATTTGGATGGGACTTTCACTGCTGATAGCTGAGCAACTTCATCATCATTATAACATACCACTGCTGGGCTTGTTTCCTCTCAGGGGAGGGTTTCAGGGGTTTCAGGGGTTTCCTACTGAAACGGGTTGGGGACTGGCAAGACACATTGTGGTTACATAAATCTTGAAGTTGCATGTTATAAACCGCCCGAAGGCCTCCAACTAAGCTTCACAACTGTTATCTTAGATAACAGACGGAAACACTCGTAATATATCTTGCCACAAACGGTCACCCATCTAAGTACTGACCGCGCCGTCATTGCTTACCCTTGCTTTTTTTAGAAACTTACTACTGATATTTATACTAGCCTAGGCCCTCGGCTGTAGTTGTACTTGTACATCTATACGCACGGGTAATATTGCGGGGTACAGCTAGTGATACATATTTAACAAACTGTTTTTATTCCATTAAGTATAATACTTGAAAAAAAATACAGAATTTTTGCAAATTGGAAGACGTTTAATAATTTTTAAATCACAGAAATACACATAGTAACAATTAACTGCGCCTAAAACTGTAATGCAGCATCGCAATTACCGTTTTCTTTAGATTCTTTGGATATAAAGTAAGAAAATCGCTAAGATTATTGATATCAAATCACACAAAGAACGTACGCAGTCCTCGTATAATATACGTTCGTCAGCCGCTTAGAACGAAGCTTTGCCAGATCAATGAATATAAAAGATATTTTATCTAAGAGTATAGTGGTATAAGAACATCTATCATATTTCACTAATGATAAATCGTTACTTCTACAAAAGCTTTTAACACTCCTACAATGGTCCTTAGCCTTTTATTTTATCATAGAGTTTACATGCAATTATATCTAAAGTAACTCTGTCTGTCTTCACGACTAATCCGTTGCGCTAATTTCAATGAAAATTGGCATGGAGGTTTTTGAATATTGTGGCCTTATATATATATATATCATATCAACAACCCATAACGTGCCACTGCTGGGCTCGAGTCTCCTCTAGGAAAGGGTTAAGGCCATACGTACCCACGCTGGCCAAGTGCGGGTTGGGGACTTACTCCTCGACAAAAAGGTTGCCTATTTCCTTACATAGCCAACCTTTTTACATATTTTTACCGTAATATACGTGGGCGAAACTGTGGTCTAAAGGTAGTAATATAATAATAAAATAGTAACAATATTTAAAAAAAGTATTAAGAGAGAAACAAACTGTATTTTGTAGGAGTAAAATAATTAACTGTTCTGATGATCAATCAACGCAGGTATGTACGGTAATTAGCGAATTGTTTGATAGATTACCAGTAGGTGGGCGCTTCCACAGAAATGAAATGAAAGTTTTAAAGCCTATGTTATGACAATGGTAACAAAAAATCATGGTCGTATGTGATATTTATGAGAAATATTTTTAATAAAAAGAGTGATATCAGATGTTTGTTTTAAATTCAGTACCTAGGCGACCGAGCCTTGCTCGGTTTTCATATTTATTGTTTAACAACGCCATCTATTCTCTTAAGTAGCTGTAGTGTTGGTGTATTGGAATACTTACCACCAACCAACTAAATGGTACTGAAATAGTATCGTAGATATGCTAAGAGTAATCATAAATGCGAAAGGAAAACGCTTGACAACTCGAAAGCTTTCGTTTTCCCAAAAATAAGGTAATCTAGATTGATTTCTCAATCCGAAAACCCCCTAAATATTAAATTTCAGTGAAATTGTTAAAGCCGTTTTTGAGTTCACAAATTTAATTATAAATTTTACAGATTCAAAATATTTTATTTTCTGCATTTCCTATCAGACCTATTAAGTTTTTACTTATACTGTATTGAAGTTCATACCCATTTCTCAGCATGAAAACAAAACATATAAATGCTTGTCATTTTTCTTAAATTTATTTTAGTTAGATACGCTAAACCTATGCAAATAAATAAAATTGGAGTGTCTGTTTAAAATATGAAATGAATAGTTTTTTTACTATAAACATAATAAAGTATATACAGTACTTTCATCAAAATAAATAAACTCTGTCTATCTGTTTGTGCCGCCTAATATTCTCTTTCCTACATATTGAAAGCTAATTATTAAATAGTACCTAAAATAAAGATACACTGTTCTAACTCTTTCTAACCATAACAACATTGATTTTAAACGCATTCTTTTGTTGTATAAATAAATTACAATTCTAATGCAGTAACCGCAAAATCCAAAAGGGTTGGGCAATCTATCAATGTCATTTAAATACGATTAAAAGAAATCGAATTCACAACAGAAATTACTGACTTAGATTAATGATCTTTTAGATGTCGTCGGTGTTGTTACGTTACTTGTCTTCAATGTTTTCAAAATTATAACCATATATATTTCAATTTTCATAGCTTTTTTTATATTTATTAAGTAGGTATACTTAAGCCTACCAAAATGATTCTATTCTGCCTGATGGAAAGCATGAGTAGAGTCTTCTTCTGTTCTGTTCTTAAATTATACTCCTTTATTTCACTTGTTATTACGGCAAATAAATGAATAGTTGGAAAGCTTTACGTTATTATAATTTAATAATGTTCAAAGATGACCTCGTTTTCAA
This sequence comes from Phragmatobia fuliginosa, assembly GCA_932526445.1. NCBI lineage: Eukaryota > Metazoa > Arthropoda > Insecta > Lepidoptera > Erebidae > Phragmatobia > Phragmatobia fuliginosa. The sequence continues at coordinate 16,510,002 of OW052065.1, read as the reverse complement.
CTGAAAACAAGCCATTATGTCAACTACTTACTTAACATTCAAGTTATAAGTTAGTCATCAATTTTACATCCCTAACGAAGTCTCTTTAATTAAGTTATTGTGACCTTCCAACCCCTTTTATACGAGTCGACCTACCCCATTGAACTACAATGTATGACACTAATTTTCGAGATAATAACTTTATATTGTGATTTAAGTTATTACATAGTTTTGCTTGAGAAATTTGCTTAGACTAATTCAAAAGAGCAGACTATTTTATAATAAAAACAACAATACTTCAAGCACTAGCGATATATCCTATGCCACGATACAATAATACAGAAAAAAACTCAAAAAACAGCTAGACTTGACTTAGAACGACACTTTGTGAGTCATATAAAGACTTCACATGGGAGGACTCTCCCATTTGAGTTTTGAACCCAATAATGCTAAGACAGCCGTAGTGACCGCTTCAATCACTACTTCATACCTCCAGTCTAAGCCGATTAAAAATAGATAATCATAGTAATCTTAAAGAAGCTCTAATTTAAATTTATAATTACAATGGTACCTTATTTGTTTGATTTAAATGGTTAAACTTCAGCAATAAAAACAAAAGTCGTAATAATGTTCGCAAGTAAAGTAGCTGTTTGGCAGAAATAATTCAGATTATTTTAGTTGCGCTGATTATAAAGTCCAGCAAATTGAGAGATTAAACTGTAGTTAATTACGCAAATAGATATGTTATTTTTAGTTGCCTTGTAGGACAAGACAAGAGTAAAATATATGTTGCCTTTAGAGAGATGAATTTGCACTTATTTCCAAACCAAAAATGGTATATTTTAAGCCCCGTATTGTGAACTGGTTTTAAGTCCAGCATGCCTCCTCGCAAAGGCCTCATCTGTTTGTTTCCACTGTATTCTATCGCGAGCCACTCTCCTCCAGTTGGACCTGCTGTTTTAGCTCCTCCTACCAACTTTTTTATTGCGTGCTCCTACCGTGAGTTTCTAGGATAACAGTCAGTCATTATGCTAGAAGGATAAAACTTTGCATGAATATGTGTTGCAATTCTTTAGAAAAAGTGCTACAATAAAATTTTGAAAAATATTTTTATTTGGGGTACCTCCCCTACACGTAAAGTTCGTTTGATTTTTTTCTCGCGTCTATCCCATCGTGTGGGATATTGTTACATAGGTCTTTTGAAAACATTGTGAGTTTGCTAAAACCATTTTTCGATTTAGGTACTCTTTTGCGAGTTATTAAACTTTAAAGCGCATTTATTTAGGGTTCCGTAGCCAAATTGCAAAAAACGGAACCCTTATAGATTCGTCATGTCTGTCTGTCTGTCTGTCTGTCTGTCTGTCGATTTTTTTTTTTTTTTTTTTTTATCGAAAAAAAAAACAACAAAGAAGCAACTCTGTCTGTAAAAAATGTTAATATTAGTGAAACTAAAACAAATGTCACATTGCTACAGAAAACAGAACTCGTAAAGGAAACTGAAGATCAATTGTTTCTTTGTCCCGATATTACCAAACTATGACTCAACAGATTCTCTGTTACGTATGGTAATAAAGTAACTAAATATTGTAAGAACATCCACATACAAAAACAAACATTATAAACTTTAATTCTATCGTGCACATACATTTCATTCTTTACTTAGGATATGCAAATGTCATAGAATGAAATACTAAATGTTTAATAAAAAAAGCGGCCAAGTGCGAGTTGGACTCGCCCATGAAGGGTTCCGTATCAGCAAGTAACATCATATAAAAGTTCTTGTAGTTCGTTGTAACTTTGATCGATGTTTTTATAACAGTGTATTGATTGAATGAAAGGTAAATTGTGGTTTACGATTTATGACGTATTACAAAAAAACTACTTACTAGATCTCATTCAAACCAATTTTCGTTGGTAGTTTGCATGGTAATGTACAACATATATTTTTTTAGTTTTATCACTCTCTTATTTTAGAAGTTACAGGGGGGGGGGGGACAATTTTTTCCAATTTGGAAGTGTCTCTCGCGCAAACTATTCAGTTTAGAAAAAAATGATATTAAAAATCTCAATATAATTTTTTAACACCTATCCATAGAGTAGAACAGCTACCCACACGTATGGGTTTAATAAAAAGAAAAATTTGAGTTTCAGTTCCAAGTATGGGGACCCCTAAATTGTATTGTTTTTTATTATGTGAAAACCTTAATGCGGTTCACAGATTACATCTACTTAGCAAGTTTCAAAAGTATAGTTCTTACGGTTTCGGAAAAAAGTGGCTGTGACATACGGACAAACAAACATGACGAATCTATAAGGGTTCCGTTTTTTAGGGTTCCGTAGCCAAATGGCAAAAAACGGAACCCTTATAGATTCGTCAAGTCTGTCTGTCTGTCTGTCTGTCTGTCTGTCTGTCTGTCTGTCTGTCTGTCTGTCTGTCTGTCCGTCCGTATGTCACAGCCAATTATTTCCGAAACTATAAGAGCTCTACTGTTGAAATTTGGTCAGTCGATGTATTCTGTGAACCGCATTAAGATTTTTATATAAAAATAGAAAAAAAACAATACATTTTGGGGGTCCCCATACTTGGAACTGAAACTCAAAATTTTTTTTTTCATCAAACCTATACGTGTGGGGTATCTATGGATAGGTCTTCAAAAATGATGTTGAGGTTTCTAATATAATTTTTTTCTAAACTGAATAGTTTGCGCGAGAGACACTTCCAAAGTGGAAAAATGTGTGTCCCCCCCCCCTCTAACTTCTAAAGTAAGAGAGTCATAAAACTAAAAAAAATATATGTTGTACATTACCATGTAAACTACCAACGAAAATTGGTTTGAACGAGATCTAGTGAGTAGTTTTTTTTTTATACGTCATAAATCGTAACACGCAATATACCTTTCATCCAATCAATACACTAGTATAAAAACATCGATGAAAGTTACAACGAACTACAAGAACTTTTATATGATGTTACTTGCTGGTACGGAACCCTTCATGGGCGAGTCCGACTCGCACTTGTTGCTATTTGGTTACGGAACCCTAAAAATTTGAAATCAATAAACGTAAATAAGACATTTTTAGGTGAAATCAATAATAGAAATGTCACCAATATTGTACTAATATTTAGGCCCTGGTTATCTAATATTAAATATAATGCTTTCAAACGAATGAATATTTTTATTGATGTCATAATTTAGGAACTTGTCGTTACTTTTAGCAGTTGAAACATAAGCATTTTGACTACGGAATAATGTTTCAGAATAGAAAAAAATACAGCTTACAAACAGATAAAAACTCTTTTAATAGACCCATCAAATATTGAAATAGACTTTTAAGGAATGACTAAGGAGAGGCCTATTTCAAGCAGTAGACTGTTAAAGGCTGTTGATGATGATGATGAAGGAATGACTATCAAAAGTTATTTCTAATTTGAACGATGACTTTCCATTCTGCTGAATCATTACTTGATAATTGCTGAAAGAGGGAACAAACACTGACAGACGCGACTGACTGCTTGTAAATATTAAGTCGTCCTTTTGTCATTGTATATAACTTCTTATACTAACTACCCCGTGGAGGTGTTACCCAGCTATAGTTTTGTACCTCTCCAACAATAACTACAGGTAAAATTTAGACTAGAGAAAAAGTAAAGTTTTCTGAGTTATTAGTGAGATCATCTCCTATCTTTGAAATTCAGTGAAATATCCAGTGAAAGTTCCGTCAAATCGGTACAGTCATTTTAGAGATAACCGGGAACAAAGAAACAAAAAGAAAAAAAAAGTTTTTTTTTTATTTACTATATATTTGCACATTATAGGTTTAAATTTAAAATTACAAACAGACAATTTTATTATTTCGAACATGTAAACACACATGCCATCTAGCTTCAAACTAAGCAGATCTTATATACTATGATACTTATATAGTTGTCGGCAAAAGGGTGTTTGTCTGGGACGTTGCTGTCTCCGGAATACATATTGTGTGAGCCTCGTGGTTTTTCTCGAGCAGAAAACGAAAGAAGTAAATTTAAATAATCTTTTATCAACACGTAGGTAACTTAAAGTGAGAACAACAAGCCGTAAGGTAGTTTTTAGAATTGTTGTTGTGAACAAATTGTGATCCGCGTCGTGGTCGATCGGTGATTGCTCTCCGCTCGGCCCGCACGAACACTTATATAGACTCTACCGAAGCGATGACGTTTCACTGCTTGCGCCTCGTTGTCAAATCAGCTCCCGTATAGTTGAATATTCCGTCATACTTGTGCTTCTGTAAATACATACACATAATACATAGAAAATACTCAACAACCAAAACAAATATCTAGAGATAATAAAAACATTTGGTCCGACTCAGGTTTTGAACTCGTGACACACAGCTGTCGAATATTCTACCACTTTCGCCACCGTGGCAGTTGTGGATAGTATTTAAAATAACAAATTGTGTTTTTGTTGTGTTATGCTTCTCATTTAGCAGTACAAACTCGTTGGATGGTGTTATAACGGTGCCAATTAATTCTGTATTTCTGGAAACCTGTGTATTTACATCTTTATTTATATGACTGCCTTGTTGGTCTAGCGTATATAGTGTATGTGTTTAGCGTATGCGGCTGCTGATCAGGGAGGTCTCCGGTTCGATTCCCGGGTCAGACCAAATATTTGTGTGATCCACAAATATTTGTTTCGGAGTCTGGGTGTTTTCTATGTATAATATGTATGTATTTATAAAATAAAAGTATGATTATGTATTTATATCAGTTGTTTAGTACCCAGAATACAAGCTCTGCTTAGTTTGGGACTATATGACGTTGTTTGTAAGATGCCCAAAATATTTATTTATTTATTTTTATATTAATATTGATGATACCTAATAAACTGTTTATCATACTACAAATGTTTTACCAGTTATGTATGTACAATTATACAAATTATTTTAATTAATTTAAGTATCTAGGTTCGGGGCTATTGGTGACTGGAAAATTTTCACAAGGTAAAGTTTCTTCACTAATTACCTTACTTTACAGTTTATGTAGAAGCCTTTTTATGAATTTATTGTGAGAACCACTTAGGTACTTGGTAATAAGTATGAATACAATCATATTTTTGTATTTACCGCTAAATGTTTTATTTGTGTTGTGTTGTTGATATTTTAATTACATGTTTTCATATGTAATTAAAATATAGTGAATAACATGTAAAGAAAGAACACAGTAAAAAACTGACTCTTGTTTTTGTTTTTATACAACGCCACCTAGTCCTAAACTAAGCACAGCTTGGACTATGGGTGCTAGGCATCTGATGTAAATGCTTAATTTGTAAAAACATCTATATTATACATAGAAAAGACCCAAACTCTGAAACAAATACTTATATGTCATAAAAACAACTGGTCTAACCCGGCAATTGAACCCGAGACCTCAAGCACAACAGTTGCATACGCCACCACTATGCCACCTAGACAGTCTCATTTTACTCTGAAGACAGAGACTGCAGTAGTTTTAAGATTGAGGAGATTTTTTTTTAAATAAGTCAACACGCAATTTTAAAAACATACATAAAACGAAAACAAAGAAAACCCACACTCAGAACAACGTGTTGTCCAAAGACAGACAAAGTGTTGTCCCATATGGAATTTGAACTTCGCAAGTAGAAAGAGACCTGGCAACTGCTCAAACCACTAGGCCAACCGTTCAGTCAAGTTGATACCAATTTCATACTTATTGATAAAATCTAACAAAACACACAGTATAAGCTTTGTCTAGTTTGATAGATCTAGACTTGGCTTTGATTGATGAGGTAGCATGTGTTAGGTGTTTTAATATTTAATATTATACTAACTTTTCTTTTCTTTCTTTCCTCTAGTATTTTCATTCAAAATATCATTGAAATCTAAATGAATACAGCAGTTTAGCTTTAAAAGCGTCACAGACGGACATAGTTACTTTTTAATTCATAATATTAGAATGAAATAAAAAGTATGAATGAATTCCGCATTATTGACAGTCCCGAAACTACCGAGTTCCTGAAGCCTCTGCAGTTGAGGAGAGACATCGCTTCCATGGCGGTCCTCTATCGCCTTTACCATGTTGAGTGTTCGGAAGAGCTCTTCCAACTGGTCCCTCCTTCTCCCTTCCTTTACAGGACAACACGTGCCGGACTTGGAAGTCACCGCTTCTGAATGGAGGAAATACGCACTAGAACAAAGCGGTTCGCCACTTCCTTCTTATGCCGAGCAGTACTTACTAAGCAGCAGCACTACTAACTTAAGCGGGATGTGAAAAAGCATCTCACTAAGCCGCCATACTTTACTGTCTGCATTCGTAGTAATGATGTGTGGTTTCTCCCACTCTTGGATTCTGCTCATGCTTTATAGAATTTTTAATTTATTCTACGGTTCTCCGTGGCCTTTAACTTTACAAACTACTTACACACTATCGTTTTTTTTTTATTTATTTTCAATGTCATGTTCTTTCTAATAAATTACTTTGACAGACATAAACAATTACCATGGGTACTACACAAGTGATATAAATACATATAGACTTTTTGTAAATACATAGATACATATAATACATAGAAAACATCTACACATTCTCTGAAACAAATATTTGCAGATTATACAAACATTTGGTCCGACCCGAGAAAAACAAAACATTCAAAACCAATTCATACATACATACGTACGAAATCATTATATCTTATCACACTCATCAATCACCCCACTGCGGATCAACCTTTACCTAAATACACCCAAGAGATCTCCTTTCAGTTATTTCGGATAAGATTACACGCCGTACCCATCTTCTGTAAACGACGAAATTATAACGCTGCATTTTCTGTCTCGCTATATTAGGTTTTTTTTTTTAAATCCAAAAGTAATGTGTGTTGAGAAACATCATTTTCAATTAATAAATATTTCGTACGTCAAACACAATATCATCAAGTCCTAAACTAACTAGCTGGTACCATGGGTACTACACAAGTGATATAAATACATATAGACTTTTTGTAAATACATAGATACATATAATACATAGAAAACATCTACACATTCTCTGAAACAAATATTTGCAGATTATACAAACATTTGGTCCGACCCGAGATCGAACCCGAAAGCTGTTGATCAGCAGCGGCATAGGTTAAGCACAAGACCAACAAGCATTCTTTGTTTATTTGTGGTATTATCGTTAGGTCCCAGGCCCAATCCGGAGGCCCAATCATTCTGCATCATTCTATTGAGAATGATGATGATGAATGATAGATAATTGTATCTAACCAGGCCGACATGGTATGGGTCACCATGCTACATTGCCTACACTCACAATTAGCATGGTGACCCCTACTCCTTACACTTTGGTAGATTTACATATAAAAAAAAAAGTTTTCGGTACTCGAATTCCCCTATAATTACTATAATTTATTATTCTAGTACATACAGTGTATATTTCTAGAAAGTACGGTTAACAATATAAATCAAAGGATTTTTAAAACTATAAAATACTTCTTTATACACCTTCCTTCTATTTTATTCCTTAAACAATCCATCTTTATATAAATCTGCAGATAGTTTTGCGCCTGAATTTCATAACCAGTTCACGCTCTTCGCTATCACTTCACGTACCATTTCACGCTCATCGCTACTCTAGCGCACGTTGAAGCATTCACGGGTAACTTAGCAAGTGCACACGATGTTAAAATTTACATTTATAAATCACAAAATGTTGGCAATATGTTACGAAATGAATGCATTAAGTATATTTTTATTCTAAAGATTGTATCTTTTTCTTAGTTGTGTGACGAGATTAAAATTTTCTTTGAAACTACTAGTCTCTGGTTATTCTGAAGTTAGGGTTTCTTATCTAGAATCTATGACTAGGGAAGAGATAAAAAGTAACAAAAAAAATGGCCTATGTTCTTATACCGTTCGCTTTCATGAGAACATTAAACAAAATACGTTTTCTTATTTTCAAATGAATGCATTTATATAAGAGTATTTTTCAATTAATAAATTATGCATAATTTTTATGTAATAATTTTATTTATATCTACTTTAATCTAATAGCCAGAGACTTAGTTAAATGTAAAGAAAATAAACTGAAAATAATTTCAATGTCACAGCTACATAATTTATAAGGTTCCGTCATAATCTTAAAGAAACACTGCATGAGCGTGATAACATAATTTACGGCTCAGACGTTATTAAAGGACACAAAATACGTCGTATGATCTTTGCCTGGACTACACCTTTATACTTCATTTAACACGAATTCAGTGTTTTAATAATAATGAACGATATTGAAATTATACTTCACACTGAATATTACAGTGTGAAAATAATCGTATATTTCATTAGCAATACATGGCAGAGTTACATAGCTTTCACTTTTGAAGATTTAGAGGAACACGTGCCAAGATTTTAATGTATAGATAATTAAATATACGACCTTTATAAATAAACCAGATAAAGCACGACAGATATATTATTGCCTGAAACAATATCTTAATGTTAAAGCCAACAATCCTCCACGCGATTGCAGCAAATACATTTACTATACAAATAGTACAATTCAATTCTGTTTGAATCAACAAATTATTGAGCATGAATAGTATCAGACTGATTTAATAATCTTATTCAATTCGCAACTTTCTGAATTATTATTCTGTTCTGAAAAAAAAATATCTCGTAGAGATCAATATACGCGTAAACAATTTCACAAATTATGTCTGATTATAATTACATTAGCTCTATAATCAAACTTAACGGGGCGTAGATATTACTTTCCAAAGTGTTATTACTAATACAACGTGTGTTTTGCAATAACTATTTTATTATTCATTATTGGAGGTCTTGTTCTTCACACAACACACAGGATTATCTCACGAAATAATTAATAACCCTCACGAGTAGCTTTTCCATACAAAACATTTGTTACGTAGCTGAATAGAGTTTACCGGGCTAAATAATAACCAAAAGTGCGTGTTTAGGATGATATTAGCCTCCTTGGTAAACCGCCATTCTACGCCAAGATTACTAAAGTACGGCCCTTTTATGTCTATTGAGAAAGATATTGATGTCCAGGTGAAATATAGTCGGTAATCAATATAATAAAAATATTTGGTGGAATTCTATTATTACATTTTTTATCACATGGCCCGTATTATCATTCTTTATTAACGCTTCGATTAGACTAAACTAATACAATAGTATTAAATCATTTTAAATAACACATTAAAATGTAAAGTATTTTTAGTATTTTTTAACTCATTTGTATTTAAAACCCGTTTTAAAGCGTCACGTCTATCGCATATTTACATTTTCATTGCTGCAGTTTTTTGCTATGCGCGTTCATTTTCATCACATACATATTTGAGTTATTTGTTAAAAATCCAGATGTTCACGATAATACTTCAGGCGCGTTAAGCCGACGATACCCAGTAAAACTGACAGTGCCAGGGGCCGGAAGTTTTTTCATTAGTGCAGCTGCGGGGATTAAGGATACTCTACTGAGCTTCTATCATTAGGTACTGGAATAACTCTTACTTTTAGAGGTGTTGGGTTGTTTCAAGTGTTTCTCTTCATTCGTTCAAATTGGAATAAGAATAAGGAATAAATTTGTGGAACAGTATTTTGAACTTGTTTTTTTAAACACAGGCTTGTGAATAGCTTGTTATGATTTGATATTTCAGCCTCGCTAAATATCTCTATAATAAGGCGACTTTCAACTCCGGGTAACTCCCCACCCCGGTAGAGAGCCAACCAAGTCTATGCAGCACCCGCTCCCGCAGGGTATGCTTACCCCGCTACCATGGCATCCTAATAAGACAGTAACAAGGCTCGCAACACCGTGCGTTGATGCAGATTAATATAAAATAACTTATGAAACATCTGCCCACATTTATACAAATCTAAAATATGTAATTATTGTATGTATGTAATTAATTTAAATCCTTTGCACACGTGACTAGTATTGCGCCCAAATGCGTCATGCTCCCAATAAAAATATATTACAGTTTAGCATAGCTTTGAAGACCTTACAAACACGCCAAAGAATTTGTGATGGGAGAGAAAACATTCGAGTAGACACATGCTGGAATTTGCCAATTATTTTTCTCTTTTGAAGGTTCCTCGAAAATTTTCTTGAAGAAAAATGTTACACTTAAATGAAATAAGTCTAATATGCGACGTATTTAATGAGAACATAGAATCCAGTTCAATTTAAGGTTTAACCTATTTGGATCGTAGCTACGTAGATGGATTCAACCCTTTAAGCACAATAACACATGAGTGTATCACAATCACCGAGGTTAAGCTACGTCGGCACGGTCAGTACCTAGATGGGTGATTGTTTGTGGCATGATATGCTATGAGGGTTTCTGTAATCCAGAGGTCACGTTAAGCAATCGGTATTATTTATTATCATAAGATAACAGTCGTGAAGCTTAGTTGGGAGTCTTCAGGCAGCTTAAAAACTTCACGGTTGGCCTAGTGGCTTAAGCGGTCGCCACGCCGCTTCCTACTGCGCCAAGTGTCGTGGGTTCAAATCCCACGTAGGATAACACTTTGTGTGATTCACAATTTGTTGTTCTGAGTCTGGGTGTTCTTTGTGTCCGTTTCATTTTTGTTTGTAAAGTCCCCCGCGACACAGGAATTTATATTCCTAATGCGGGAGTTGTCTCTTAAACAAAAAAAATACGTAGCCACAACGTGTCTTGTCAGTCTTCAACCCACACAGGACGTATAGCCTTAAATCTCTCCTGAGAGAAGATCAGAGCTCAGCAGTGGTACATTTTGGGTTGTTGATTATGATGTTTTTTTTTTATTTGTGTGTAGATTACACTAGTTATTACTTTAACAATTGCTTATTTATATGTAATGCAAATTATGTCATACACTTACAAATTTAATATCCATAACAGCAAAGTACTGTGGAAAATCCAGCTAATTAAAATATTAAATGTTCAAATAGTATGCGGATAATGTATACAAACACAAGCACAGTCGAGTGAACTTAAACTGCGTACGTGAGCAGAAAAGGCAGCTGATTGAGTTTACTTAACTAATTAATGTTCACTCCGCTAAGGCTGTAGATCTTTTCCTAATAAACATATGTACTTACTAAAGTTGTTTATTTACATCAACAGCATATGGCTATGAAGTATTTTCTTTGATGAATTTAACTTGTATTTAGCGTTACTGGTTTAGAATATAATTATGAACCTATATGTATTTTTCTGTGTAGGGACGGGTGTCGTGTCCCTTTAACACAAAAAGATCTTCCGACCAAATGATAACTGATATTTATTTTAAAAAGTAAATTTTACAGATATCTTTACGCATCGGACATTACAGCTAGAAGGCGCCGGCATTATCTTAAGTCATTATTCCTTTAAATTAGTTTTAATTTTTAAAACGGTAATAATTTAAATTGTGATGTCTACTCTTTTATATTTTGTTTTTACGACACTTCATTTCAAAACATTTAATCGAAATTTTACGACACTAATATCATCCTCCTAGCCATTATTCCCAAGTTTATTTGGGGTCGGCTACTAGTTCAACCGGTTTTACCTGAATTTCAGTTTTTCCACGGAGCGACTGGCATTGGACTGGATGCAACCCTAAGAGAGAACTGAAATTCGAAGATTTTTTTTTTTTTTTTTTTAAATTTACGTACAATAATATATATTTGTTTGAGCATTGTTTTACAATATTATGTTACCCTAATCTACATTAGTATAGGTACTTATCTAATTTGTGTACGTACAGTCTCATAATATATAGACGGGGAGTATTTTTACTAATACTAGGTACAATCACTATCCTTGTAAAGGATATTTTGAAAATGTTCGAAATTGAAGCTTGGAGTTTTAAGCAAGTTAAGCAATCCTAGCCAGGTCAGTCAATGGATGGATGACCGTTCTTCGGGGGGTTAAGATTGTACCCAACTTGCTATGAATTATTTCCTATTACTGTAAATAGTCATGTTTAAGTATAAGCTATTCAGAATAATTTTTATTACACCCAGTAACAAGCTATGTTTTTAGACTCGCGACTTTTTTACATAAGGACTAATGTTTTTTGTTGTAAACGGGACTTATTCGCGTAAAATTTAAATTTACGATACCTTCTACTTTGTGACGTTTCAAATAAGACCGCTCGTGGTCACAGGAAGACTGTCTACCCGTGACGTGAATAAGATCCGTTTACAGCAAAAAAAAACAGTAGTATTCTATTTTATCTTTCTAACTGAAACTATTCGAATTTTGTTTCAATTCAAAAGAACATCAGCTTTATTTTCAAGTGTGCGAAAGTCATTGATAAGTAGTTATATTTACTATGATTTGATTAAATGATATGACGTCATAATTCTACATAATTCCGATAATAGTTAATCGTATAGATTTCTGATAAGCAGTTTTCTTTTTATTTTAGTTGATATGGTAAACTTACATGGGATTACTATTATATATTAATATTGAATTGAATTATTACCTAAAGTAGATGATTTCGTATTTTATTCATACCTACGTAAAAATATCTGATTTATAGTTTTTAAATAACTTTTATAATTGCTGTTTGGATATTTATCTATTGATTTGTTCATACAAAAAAAAACTGTATCTGTGTAAAATGTTACTTTGACAAGGTTGTAATATAAACCTTACCTAGAAGGTCGAGAGACGTACATTAAATATGTACCTACGTAATAAATACTAAGATTAAAATCCTCCTGAAACAATATAACTTTTTTTTACCATTTTGCAAAAAGCTTGTAAACTAAAAAATCATTTAGTTTCCTAGTTGCCTCAACTTTTAATAATACATATTTGATTTGAATATCCGCTATTAATGCTATTTTAAAGAATGCATGCTGTATATGTAACAATGAATTAATCACGACTTTAAACCACAATATAGGAAAAAGATATATTTATTATGTTTGTTGTATGGCACCTATTTTTGTTTGAGGTACAATGCAATGCCTTGTGGTAGGTATATCTGAACAGAGTACTTAGAAATAAATTTTATAATAACTATCATTTTATTACAGTTAAACACTGTTATAATAACTTTTTGGATGCCTACATCACTTGTAGAAAATCTAAGTATCGAAATAAATGTCTAAAACAATATTAAAAAAAACAACAAAACAAAACATTCACAAATATGTAACACAAAGTCATTCTTTTTCTTTAAAAGGAATGTTATTAATTGTTCATTGCACTTCTTTATTTTAACATTGTAAACATTTACCACTTTTCTAAATACCCAAACATGCTATTTTTAAACTACTTATGTATATATTTCACATTTAGTAAAGCTATTAAAATAAAGCAAGGTGAAAACACTGGAAATGAAACATTATAAAAAAAATCACCAAAAACTTAAATATTTTTAATGGAACAAATTCGAAATATTTTCGAGGAGATTTTTATCAGATAATGGTAAATGGAATAAAATAAACACAACAATAACTTTATGATCATTTTCAAGGGTCAAACATTGCAAAGTTAAGTCCGAAACAGCAAAAATACATTGTTGTACATGTTTTGTAGGATTAAAAAGGAATGTGCATAATGAAGTGCTCAAATTTAGGCAGTTGACAATGTTAACAACTAATATGATAAGCATGCAATCTAGAGAAGAGTCTGTATTGATAACAGACATAGTGTCATCATCCATCTTGATAATGCCAACATGAATAGATTGAACTAGTTTTCAGTATATTTGAGGGCACTGACGTCCCAATAACGATTGCCATAGATGTTCGTGTCAACCGGGACCAACGGCTTTACGTGCTCTCCGAGGCACGGGCTTGAATCACCGCCAAACTTCCAAACTCCGGGCAGCTATTAGGAATTTCATAAGAAAATCCCAAAAACACTTTTTGGCCCGACCCGGGATTTGAACCCGAGACCTCTTGATTAGCAGTCGCATACGCTATCCACTAGACGAGGCAGTTTTACGACACTCATATGTACATTAAAATTCAGCACTCTAAGGAATCGTATAGTCTAAATGGGATCAAGTCAGCTAATAAAAAAGGGATCCAATGCGAGAACATCTAAAGGTTGGTGTTAACCTATTTGGTATTTCGAATTTTATTTTGTTTCGTGAAAACTTCTCAGAGTTTGTTTTTCCGATTACTGATCAAATGATTCCTATTTTTTATCATCTCCTTTTTAGGGTTCCGTAGCCAAATGGCAAAAAACGGAACCCTTATAGATTCGTCAAGTCTGTCTGTCTGTCTGTCCGTCCGTATGTCACAGCCATTTATTTCCGAAACTATAAGAGCTATACTGTTGAAATTTGGTCAGTCGATGTATTCTGTGAACCGCATTAAGATTTTTACATTAAAATAGAAAAAAAACAATACATTTTGGGGGTCCCCATACTTGGAACTGAAACTCAATTTTTTTTTTTCATCAAACCTATACGTGTGGGGTATCTATGGATAGGTCTTTAAAAATGATGTTGAGGTTTCTATTATCATTTGTTTCTAAACTGAATGGTTTGCGCGAGACACACTTCCAAAGTGGAAAAATGTGTGTCCCCCCCCCCCTCTAACTTCTAAAATACGAGAGTGATAAAACTAAAAAAAATTATGTTGTACATTACCATACAAACTACCAACGAAAATTGGTTTGAACGAGATCTAGCGAGTAGTTTTTATCGTAACACGCAATTTCCCTTTCATCCAATCAAAACACTATTATTAAAACATCGATGAAAGTTACAACAAACCACAACAACTTTTATATGATGTTACTTGCTGATACGGAACCCTTCATGGGCGAGTCCGACTCGCACTTGGCCTTTTTTTTAAGATTAATGTATAGCAGGAGTTTAGAATAGAATAGAAGGAGTTTAGAACAACTGCGGTCATAACTTTCCTTTGTAAATGTTTTTTTATGAAAAAACTCAATGTATTTAGTTAAATAATGTGGTAGCAATTCCCAATTATATCGTGCTCCTACTTTAATATTATACACTAGCATAGCCCAGCTGTAATACCCGCAGTTATAGTTTCAAATCGCGAGTACCGTCGCTAAGTAAAACTAGACTAAAAAAAAGCGGCCAAGTGCGAGTCGGACTCGCCCATGAAGGGTTCCGTAGAAGCAATTAACATCATATAAAAGTTCTTGTAGTTCGTTGTAACTTTGATCGATGTTTTAGTAATAGTATGTTGATTGAATGCAAGGTAAATTGCGGTTTACTATTTATGACGTATTAAAAAAAACTACTTACTTAGATCTCGCTCAATACAATTTTTGTTGGAAGTTTACATAGTAATGTACATCATATACTTTTTTTAGTTTTATCACTCCCTTATTTTAGAAGTTACAGGGGGGGGGGACACATTTTACCACTTTGGAAGTGTCTCTCGCCCAAACTATTCAGTGTAGAAAATAATGATATTAGAAACCTCAATATCATTTTTGAAGACCTATTCATAGATACCCTACACGTATGGTTTTGATGAAAAAAAAATTTTTGAGTTTCAAGTATGGGGACACCCAAAAGTTCTTGATTTTTTTCTATTTTTGTGTAAAAATATTAATGCGATTTACAGAATACATCTACTGACCAATATTCAACAATATAGCTCTATAGTTTCGGAAAAAAGTGGCTGTGACATACGGACGGACAGACAGACAGACTTGACGAATCTAAAAGGGTTCCGTTTTTTGCCATTTGGCTACGGAACCCTAAAAATTGCCAAAGTTACTCAGCTTTTTGATAGTCATGGGCTCGTTAAGATCGGTCCAACCAGAACAGGCAGAAAGATACAAAAAAAATTTTTTTGCTTGCTTTTTTATGTTAGTACCGTATATACTTTGATATGAATTAACTATAAAAATAATTAATTTCGTATTACATACAACCACTCCAATTTTATTTATTGTAAACGGTAATGCGAAAGTTTGTGAGAAAGTATTGATACCCTTCCATGTAAAAACTACGCAACGGATTTATATAAAACTTTACAGTTATATGTAGCTTATGCCTAACACAAAGAGTGCTATTTATCGCGATATTCGACATTTCACATGGTGTGATAAGTTTTATAAGCTATTTTTATAGATTCAGCTGTGGTTTATATTACCGAAATTAGTTTCAAACGTATTTAGATTATGGATGGAACAGAATTAATTTTATTATACTGAATAAATATCAGCTTCCGTACCTAAAATCACATGATATAAACCTCAGTAATAATTTAACTAAATTACGTCATCTTATAGTTTACCGATAACATATTAAAATAATAACCCTTTGAGTTAATCGACAGTGGTAGTAAATGCTTGAATCGTTCCGAAAATTCGTTTATATTAATACCAGACTATAACTTAATAATAAATAACACACTACGATATTTTCAGACTATATTATTATCTGACTACATTAATTTTAATTACAATTTGGATAACAATCCACTAGTCTACAAGCTATCAATATTGCTGATATAAAAGGTTTTTTTTTATGTGTAATAGTTCTAATATACTAATAAAAAGGAGTTCAAAAAACATAACAGGATTTCGTAGAAACTTTGGAATATAATTATATTGCCACTTCACCCAGACCATTACTGTGAATATATTGACACCTTATTCATTCGAATTGGTTCAATAATTTAGGCACTACTGTGGAACATAAATACAATTACCAATAGAATAACCCTTCCTTTTAGCTTCTCCATATTCGGGTAAAAACACAATTCCTAGGCATACTTGTAAAGTTAAACAAAGTTGTATGTTTAACTAACGCCGAGACTACAGAGGCAGTAGTTTTCAAAGTGGTATGTGCTGACCGCTTCAAAGTGAAACTTTCCTTGTAATTTATGTAGAGTACACACTGATGGAACGGCAAAACATCATGACATGTTTGTCAATTACTATGATGTATCCAGTGTAATGTCAACTCTTTTGACCTATGTGATGCAGTAAGCTAAACCTTTTTTCTTAGAAATTGCCTATATTCAGCAATGGGCTGTATTTTAAATGAAAATGATTCAGTATAGGTGGTATATTAAATTCAATCAATTATTTAGTACTTAATAGTATTGGTATATAATAATATTATTATTAAGAAGAGTTTTATTATTATGTAACTAACGTGTGAACTATTTTCACAACAAATAATAGAAAACAAGGAATAAAAGAAATGAATGTAATCTTGCAGTGTTTATACTTAATTTTAGTAAGTACAACAGTAAAATAAAAAAAATCTAGAATGAACTGTGGTTGTGTCTAGCAAAAATTTTTTGAAGGCTATTGATGATGATGTAAATGCCAAGAATTTAGATTTTTTCAAAGGTCTGGTTTAAGGCTCTCAATGCTGAGATCGAAATTTAATCGCTACTTTGTAGAAAAAGTGATCTGAATCTGTTTATCAAGAAAAAGTATTATATCGTTCTCCGCCACTATTATAAAGCACCCTACTTGTGTAGTGTATTAGTTATACTGTAGTGTATTAGGGTAAAAATATTGAAATTGAAGCAATAACCTTATTTATCGTTAGTTTAATACCCAACAGTATAAAAGCAAAATTATTTAAAAACTTCCGCTTCTAGTGGGAAAAGCTTTTTGCTTAAAACTTTTGAAGCAAAATGTGCCTAACATATTTGTATCCTTTGTTCGTTATGGCTCTAAAAATAATTTCTGCGCAAAAGTAGTGGTAATTATTTAAATACTATTTGCATAGAGTCTGCTAGCAACACTGAAAACAAAATTATAAAGCATCACAATTTATTTCATATGAAAAAGTAACAATGGTTTTGAAACATTTCTGTTTGAAACTAAGAGTTTACTGAGTAAATTTAAATATGCACTTTGAAATAATTAAGCGTCACGACACTTTTATAGACTAATTATATTTAGAGAGTTCACTTTAGTGATAGATAACACAATTAACAGTATTAGTTGGTCTCAATTAAGTTAAATTATATGAATAAATCACTTTGGTAAGTTCAAAAGACTTTTAATGGACGATTGTGCAGATTCTTGGGTTCTTTTGTCCACATTTAATTAAATAAATTTGAGTTGCTCGTAGATTTTTGTTGGACTTACTAAGCATTTTTAAAATTTAATTCGTAAAAAAAATGTTAATCAATTCATTAGAATTGTTTCTTCAAAATACTAAGAGAAGGATTCGTAAATGAGACTCGATTCTAATGCATGGTGGTATAGATCAAGACATTGTTACCTCAACAGGAGCGTTCAGACAGTTCTATTTCGAGTATATCTCAATGGCCGATCGTTTTACCCCAGGGACTCGGACGTCGGTACCGATCCTGATCAAATTACATATTTTATGAATCCACCGAGAATTTTATTGGAACGCCTAACAAGACACTCGTCCATTCTAAGAAATCGAAAGACTTATCAATAAACAGGTGGCATTTTTCGCATTGTTTATTATCAGCGCTTGACTGAAGAAATGAAGAATTGTTTTTATATAAAATGTTTTTATCGTGATCAATCATAGTTTTAAAATAAGTAAAACTCTTATTTATTATTTAGGAAAAATGTATTAAAACTAAATTATTGAATCTGGTTTATTTAGTGATCATTACAGAAACAGTCGGCTAGTACTACTAGTACTGTTCGTCGGGTTTCAAATGCTTACGAATTGTGCACAGTCATGTGTTCAGCTTGATACTCATTGACATCAAAAGCTGCTTACGCAAAACGTGCTATTGCTTCAAGACAAATTTGTTAGTTTGATAATTTCTAATTCTTAAAATAAAACTTATAGAAGATATGAAAAAAATCGTAATTTCTCCAAGCATAACTAAGATTGAATACAAGAAAAGCTTCAAGTTTACCAGGCTGAATTTCGATTATTTATATTACATAAAATTACTGACATCGGACTTCGATAACCAAGAGATATTGAATTCATTTCGGTTGAAAGATTTTTAAGGCTATAACTATCTTCAACGATTGCCATAGATGTTTATGTATATGGCAACAAGGCCAAACGACGCACTCTTCAAAGCACGGATGAATTTATTCATAGACTGATTTAGCGATTAACATGTCATGTGCTTACTATTACTACAAAATTATCTATCTGAGTACGAAAGGCTAGTAATATTATAGTTAAAATAATACCCCATAATTTCACATACCTTACGAGGGGTTTAATGGATAAATAATAGTATTGACAGTGTTAGAGGGGTTTAATTGATAAATAAGAGTTTGTGAGTATGTATGTATGTATGCCAAAGTGTCACCACCCCTATTCATTCCATTGGTGTCGTAAGAGGTGACTAAAGGAACAAAATAAGCAGCTAACATCACTGCCAAGAGAAGGAAAACTTCAAACAAACCCTTTACCAACCCGTCTGGCCAGCGTGGTATAGTAGGCCAAAACCTCCTTACAAAGGAGAGGCCTATGTCCAGCACTGGACTGTTAAAGCCTGTCGATGATTGAGCTATGTATATATTTATGAATGTATGTATGTTTGTTGCTCTTTCACGCAAAAACTACTGAACGGATTTCGATGAAACTTTACAGTTATATAGCTTATATATCTGAATAACACAAAATCTCACATAAAACTAAACTTGCCTAAATGATATTTCTCATATTCAATCTTTGATGATTATGTTATAAATTAGAAACTCTTTTTGTCTGTCTGTTAGTATGTTTTGCTTTTAAGGTCAAACTACTGCACCTATTTTAATTAATTTAAACTTTTAATATTGCTTCTAAATTATTAAATTCCAAATTTATTCATATGAAGTAATCAGAATTACGAAAATCAGTTCTTTGTAATGAAAATGTGCTCATTATTTCCGATTCTATTAGTATTTCAATAGAATTCTGGATAAGGTCGGTTACCCTTGAGTCAAAAGAGAGAATTAAGGGTAGTTAGAAATTGAAGAGTTGTTGTTAAATTGAAAGTTGAACTATTCGAAAGTTTGCGAGTCCAAAGATACACAAAAGTCTAACTAGTTGGAAGTACGAAACCCCTTTAGGCTATGTTTAAAGAAGGTAAAAGAGAGATTTCATTTTGGAATTCAACTACGGTTTGATTCTGTAATTTTTACGGATTTAGTTGAAGTAAACTATAGTATAGTACAATCCACTGATTGAACAATCAAACACTGGCAGTATCAAATGTCAAAGTGAATATCATTTGTTTACTATCCATTTTCATTGCCACGCCCAATACTTAGTATTTTATCAATCATTCTAGCTTCTGCTAGCGGCTTTGACTACGTCTTATTTTGACGTATAACTTTGATTGGCTTTTTCATCCATTAGGAGTGGAATTTTCCACAATCCTCTCTTAGTGCTCGTCTACGATTCTCAAAGAACGTACCAGTCAAATTTTAGCTTTCTACGCCCAGTTGTTTCAGATGATCTGCTGGCGTTGTCTGTCAGTCAGTCAGTAATAGAACAGTTAGAACAGAACATTTATTGATAATAACAGCGTCATCTAGTCTTGAAATACAAAAATAAAATCTTGTATATTTACTATTTATTAAAAGGACCCCAATTCCAATTAAATGAATGTTTAGTATTCATACAATAATAGTATTAGCTGGAGCTGTTGTTTACACTTACCAATCCATTCTTGTCAATAAAACCCCTCTAACGCCTACCCACCCATATACTGAAAACATTGGTTTTGATTAGTGAATAGAGAGGGTAGCTCTCAATTTACCTTTATTTTGAATTGTGTTAAAAGTATATCAAGGTTTTTAATCATAGTCTATGGTAGCTAGTAGTAATAAACAACAAACATTTATTTTTTGTCTATGCTCTCTCTCTGTAAAACAAAAGAATATAGGACGCCATTACATGAAGTGTGTGTGTTTTATTGCAAATACCTCAAATCTCAACAAATTGCACGTTTACAACAGCAATCGTTGGTAGCACCGACGAGTGAAGTAGTTAGTAATTAAATAAAATAAAAGTTGCCATCTTGTTCCTATCTTTATCTCCATCGGCATCGGCATCGGCAACGACAACATCAGCTCCGTCATTTTAATGTTTTAAAAATAGATAAATTAGTAATTTACCCATAAACAAAGTGAATTCGTGTTAAAAGTACTATTATACATAAGTGAGAACGTTATCTACCATTTAAAATAAAAGCTTATAAAGTTATATAAAAATAATCAGCGGTGAGTGTGTTAGAGCTTTCAAGTGCATAAAATCAACATTGGAATTATACAAAGTGTATTAGTAAACAATACAAACAGTGATAAACATAGTGATTTCTTTTTATATTCTTAGCTAAAGAAATAGTTTTTAGCTAAATAAAAGTAATTAAATTCCCAACGATATAAATATCCATCCTCGTCAAAACGTTACAAACTCAAAACAAATAAGTCAAACCCCTAACGGTCAAATCTGTACAACAGATGTCTAACAGATGTGGACACTTCGGACAAAGGAACTGAACTTGGGTAGACATCAACCTTGCGTCAGGATCTTTTTGTGATTTTTTTACTTTTCAAAACAATAACCAGTAACTGTGAATTAACGGCATTAACTTGGGTATAACGTGAATGTGACAATATTGAGCTTCTATAGTGTAATTTAAAAGAGAATTGATAGGTTGAGATTCATATATCTATATACCGAATAGTTTTATCAAGCAAATTAATAGAAAACCACATAATTATGAATAGTTTCATAGGAAATATCACCTTCCGTCGGCGGCGAACGTCATCCGAGCCATCAAAAGAGGACAACAATTTATCATTAGCAGAACATGACAGTAACATACATAATAATACAAGTTTACCGGACATTTCTGATGACGAGGACGATGAAAAAATAATCGAACTACAATCTCAAATTAAAAAGCTTACTACAGAGCTTAATAGTGCACTATCCGAGATAAAAACTCTCTCCCAAGAAGTGCTTCACCTTAAAGAATCAAATAAGGAGTTGTCCAGAGTAAATAAAATGCATAATAATGTTGATTATAGTCCCAAAAACTCCAAAAAACGAACACCTAAGAAAAAAACTACAATAACTGATAACATAAGTGAAACAACACAAACAAAATTTCAAACTACCGAATCTGAGCTCAATCGTATAAATAATACGAAGCATGAAAAACGTGATATATCTAAGCATAAAAACAGCACCATAAAACATAAGTTATGTATACTAAGTACTAATAAGAGAAACAAGTTACTCACAATAGCTGAAGACACATTTCAAAACAATTACAATATATGTCATTATCTAAAAACAGGCAGCAGTACAAAAGAATTATTATGCGGTATAAAGACAAAAATACATAATTTCAACTTACATGACTTCTGTATTATCTTTCTCGGGGAAGAAGACTTTCGAACGACAAACAATTATTACGAAATTATTCTCCATCTAAGAGAAGTCTTACTCGATTTGCAGAACACAAATGTCATAATCTGTTTGCCAACATACAAATATGGAGACCATACACTATTCAACGCTAGAGTAGAAACTTTTAACAACCTATTATATCTGGATATTATGACCCACGGACATGCATTCCTATTAGACAGCAACTTAAATCTGAAATGTGACTTCAGTATGTTTAACAGATACTCTAGAGCAATCAACAACGTTGGCTTGCGGATAATATTTAAAGATGTGCAAAATTTAGTCATAGACATTGTACAAAACATTACTACTCACACTGAACGAAATGAAAGAGCTGATACTGACTTAAATACCAAATCCCCAAATGAACATCTTTTTCGCGACTAGACATTTATGTATTATGCATCAAAATATTGCAGGGCTACTCTCGAAATCTGACTGTCTTACAGTAAGCCTGCATGAGTTTCTAGACAAAAACGTGCACGTGGATATATTATGTATCACAGAACACTTCATGGCAGAAGGGTATGAAAAATACCTTAACATACCCAACTATTGCTTAGCCGCAAGCTTCAGTCGAAAAGAAAGTAAGCGAGGAGGGTCATGTATACTTGTAAAAAACGGACAACAATACAGAGACTTGCAAAAAATTACTAAAATGTCTAAAACAGGTGTTTTTGAATGTTGTGCTATTGAATTAGTTAAATTTAAGATTGTTGTAGTATGTATTTATAGAGTGCCAAATGTAAACAATTTTACTCTATGTATCGAAATATTAGAAACGCTATTACGAAGCTTAATGAAAAAGTGTTATAAAAATATAATCTTAGCTGGTGACTTTAACATAGATATATTAAAAAAAACTAAGCAATCAATGGAATTTGAAAGTCTAGTTTCAAGTTTTAATTTAAGATTAGCAGTTCAACAGCCTACTCGACTTAAGAGTGGAACATGCATAGACAACTTTGCGCATAATTTCAGCAAATCTTGTAAAGTCACAGTATTAGAACTCGCGTTGTCTGACCATACTGCCCAGCTCCTCAAATGCCCAATAAATAAAGCAGATGATATTGAGCGATGGCGCAAAATAGGACGAGCTTATACAACAGAGAATATAATTAAATTTAAAAATTACGTTAGTAGCTTATCTTTTTCAGAGACTTACGAAGCTTCTGACCCTAACTTAGCCTATAACACGTTTTTAGATATATTTTCTTTACTGTATGTACAATGTTTTCCACAAGTTCATATTAACGTTAATGTACAAAACAAACAAAAATGGGTATCTCGTGGAATTAAAATGTGCAGCAAAAACAAGCGAAAATTATTATGGCAATATAGAAGGAAACCTACTCTACAGAATAGAAATATTTTTACAACTTATTCTAAATTATATAGAAAAATTATAAATCTAACACAAAGAGCCCAAAATGGTTATAAAATAAAGACATCTAGGAATAAGTCAAAAACTACTTGGCAAATAATAAACCGTACAAAATTGAATAAGCCAATGAACCATATTAAACTTAAAATAAAGAAAGAAATAATAACAGACCCTAAAATTGTGGCTAACTCTTTCAATTCCTACTTTGTTGATAAGATTAACCCTGTTTTAACTTCCGGAGATAAAGTTACAAAGCACATAATTAGTAGAAAAGAATCTATGTTTATGGTGCCTAGTCTGCCTCAGGATATATTAAGAATAATAATGTCACTAAAGAATACAAATAGTATAGGGTACGATGGAATCTGCACTAAAGTAATTAAAGCAGTAGCCCCTGAAATATGTAGTCCATTAAGTCATATAATTAATCTCAGCATTAATGAAGGCGTATTTCCAGATGCACTTAAAATAGCAATTGTAAAACCACTTTTCAAAAAACTAGACCGGAATTCAATGGAATGCTATAGACCAATTTCCTTAATACCAGTTTTTTCTAAAATTTTTGAAAAATTCATTTATAAACAACTTAATGCATATATGGAAAAAAAATTGATTCTTTGTGATGAACAAAAGGGATTTAGGCAAAACAAAACCATTAACATGGCTATTTATGAATTTTTGCATGTGGTTATGACCAACGTGGATAAAAATACGCCTGTTTGTGCCGTATTTTGTGACATGACGCAGGCGTTTGATTATGTCAAACATGATGTACTATTAAAGAAACTTGATAAATACGGTGTCAGAGGAAATGTTTGGAACCTTTTTCAGTCGTATCTCGAAGGTAGGAAACAGATAACACAGGTAAATAGCGTTAATAATACATCAAAAATAGAAGAAGTATTCTCATCAGACGAACGTACAATTTTTTACGGTGTCCCACAAGGAAGTGTACTAGGACCTCTTCTATTTACAATATACATAAACGACTTACCTAGATCAAATGAACATCAAATGACACTATTTGCAGACGATAGTACAGTTGTTATACCTTGTAAAAACAAGGAAACGTACCAAAATGACATTACCAACACTCTCAGTAAAATTATTGCATGGTTAAATAATAATAATTTAAAAATTAACATTACTAAAACATTAATTATGCATTTCAGTCAACGACCACTGACATTTGATATGAAAATTGCCCACAATAATAATAATATTGACGCAGTCAACTCTACTAAGTTTCTAGGATTAATTATTGATAGAAATTTAAATTGGAAACCTCATTTAGATTACTTAAATCAAAGAATGTGTAATAGCTCTTATGCTTTATATAGTATATCGCGAGTGCTTAATACAGACGCACTTCTTACCGCGTACTATGGACTAGTGGAGCCCATTCTTAGATACGGAATAATCTTTTGGGGTAATTCAACGAATAAAGAAACTATATTCAAAGCCCAAAAAAGATGCATCAGGAGTATGTTCAATCTACAACCAACAGACAGCTGCCTGCCGTATTTTAAAAAATACAACATACTAACTCTACACTCTCTTTACATTTTTGAAATCGTAACGTTCGTTAAGTCTAATCCTAATTTGTTTCCCCGTATGGCAGACGTAGTACCTAGGAACAGGCGCAATAATGCGAAGCTCTGCTTACATAGCGCTAGAACTGCACTTATGCGCAAAAGTGTCTTTTGCATGGCTCCGGTAATTTATAATAAATTACCCCATAGTTGGCACGATCTAACTATGGTTGACTTTAAGAAAAGAGTTAAGTTGTTTTTGGTCAAAAAAGCGTATTATAACGTCACAGATTTTTTACAAGAGTGTAATATTAAATAGTTTTTTTTTTTGTAATTATTGTTATTTTCTTCGCTTCTTTTTATTATTGTATTCTATTTTTTGTCATCTATGCATAGTTTATACTCTTAATTTTTTTAATATTTGAATATTTAATATTAATTTTTTTAGCAATATTTGCACGCCAATT
The DNA here is from genome assembly GCA_932526445.1 of Phragmatobia fuliginosa. Lineage (NCBI taxonomy): Eukaryota > Metazoa > Arthropoda > Insecta > Lepidoptera > Erebidae > Phragmatobia > Phragmatobia fuliginosa. The sequence continues at coordinate 16,484,302 of OW052065.1, read as the reverse complement.
TATGTGGCAAACATGTAAGAACCTTTTCAAATACCTTTGTAACATCCTACATGCCTTGAACTGTATGTACACACATGTTTATGCAAATAAATATTATCTTATCTTATCTTATCTATCAGCCAGTGAAATTCTCGTCAAAATAAGTTCATCCGTTCCAGAGACTAGCTTAAACAAGCAGACATATATTTTAAAAAAGTTTTCAATTTTAAGTATCGTTTATATTTTCATAAGCATTTAGTGAAAAGTGAATAGTGCTTTCTTTTGCGACGCCAGCATTGTACACATCATTAATACTATGAGCTGTTTCTACAGCACTGGTGCCACGGTAGAAATCGTACTCGTAAATATACCGATATTTCACGTTTTCCATTGTGCGGTAATAAGCGATTATTAACAGTCCCGAAACTACCGAGTTCCTGGAGCCTCTGCAGTTGCGGAGAGACATCGCTTCCATGGCGGTCCTCTATCGACTTTACCATGGTGAGTGTTCGGAAGAGCTCTTCCAACTGGTCCCACCTTCTCCCTTCCTTTACAGGACAACACGTGCTGGACTTGGAAATCACCGCTTCAGAGTGGAGGAAATACGCACTAGAACGAAGCGGTTCGGTTCTTCCTTCTTATGCCGAGCAGTCAAAAGCTGGAACTCGCTACCAGCTCACGTGTTTCCTTCCGACTATGATCCCGGGTCCTTTAAGCGGGGCGTGAAAAAGCATCTTACTAAGCCGCCATAGTGTGGGCCGCCATACTTTACTGTCTGCATTCGCAGCAATGATGTGTGGTTTCTCCCACTCTTGGATTCTGCTCATGCTTTCCATCAGGCGGGGTAGAGTCACTTTGGTAGGCTATATGTATAAAAAAAAAGATTCCAAATAAAAAAATAATGAGGCAAAAACAAATGATTAACTGTTTTCAAAACTCAAATGCACCAGCTAAATGAATTTATACATTTGAATTTGGAATTCTTAACCAAAGAGGATAAATTGCAGATCTAAGTGGTCAATACGACAAAACGCTTATTTCATTATATGTAAGGACCTAATTTTTACAAGTATAAAGTCTAGGTAGTAGAGCCACTCCGCAGCATGAATTAGCCGGCTCGACCGAGCAGTACTACCCTCACACAGAAGATCATCCTAATAATGACATCATTCTTGCTGTCGTCTTTCGTTCGAGGGGTTACAACAAAACAAAATCGCGCTCTAATAAATTTGAGTCTAGAGATAATTTACAACAAAACTAAACTAGCGAATTCAAATGATGTAGCCTTTAAGCCTAAAGTCTAGGTATTATCAAAATATTTGCTTTCTCCATAGCAATCATAAAGTTGTAGAAATTGTACTCACATTTACACAAATTTAGATTATCAACTATCTAAATTCAAGATCCAATTTCAAGAACCATTGATGTCACTATTTTCCAATAACTACAGTTGTGCAAACTTTATATTTCAATTTGACCGGACATTACATTCAAGAGATGTCTGTAATTAAGTTAAGTTTCGACTTTAATCAATTCTGAAGATTAGGATTCTTGGCCGTAGTTATTTAAATTTACCCAGAAAGTTAGGAGGGTTGCTCTAAATATTAATAGATTAATAATAGTCAGCTTAGTATTAGCTTTGTCTGTCTTTCTGTTATACTTTGAGAGGTATACTTTGATTTTTTGAAAATAACATAGGTTCAGGCCGCTGCATACGTAACGAGATATTATCTCGGACGGGACGTTCACGTGGTTGCCTCGTCATAAGCGGGATGTAAATGCATACGCACCGTGACTGTGACTCGGATCTAACGTGCTAGTGTTGTGAACAAGGAAAGATGGATTTTTCATTTCAAGAATTGGCTTTAATTGCTATTGACGTGCTAAACATCGTCGGAGACGATATTTAGCTCGTCCCGTGCGTGCCACGTTCCCATCCCGTCCGTGTCCCCGTGAAGTATGCATTTCCTTATACATTTTGTATGAAACGATGTTTGCAAAACTTCCCGTCCCGTTCGTGTAAAATCCCGTCAACTAATGCAGCGGCCTTTACTCTTTGCCGCGATAACCGAAAACAAACACGCGGGTGGAACAGCCAACAAAAATTAGAGTATCAATATTAATCTTTTATCTTTGTACAAATGTAGATGAATTATTTTACTTTGACATGTTATAATGATAAATCCCGATACTGGTGTTCAATTCTCGTGTTAGTGCAAATATTGTATGAATGAAAGGGTGTTTCTATGATAATTTATGACAAGCCAGCATTTAATACCGTTGTAATATGAAGGTTTTGATTTTATAAACAAATAGTTTGTAACTATGTAACTATTTCTTTGAATGTCAAAATCCAAAATGGTTTCATTATTGACTGCATCGATGGCGCAGTGGTAGCATATGCGACTACTGTGCTTGAGGTCTCGGGTTCGATTCCCGGGTAGAACTAAATGTTTGTGTAAACCACAAATATTTGTTTCAGAGTTTGGATGTTTTCTGTGTATAATTTATTTATTTTATTAATGTCTTTAAGTATATATACAATAATACAAGAAGTAAAAGAAATAATTGTGTTACATACTATGTTCAACAATAGTCTTATCGCTCATGGCGATCTCTTCCAGACTACCATATTACAAATAATAAATAAAATTTAGAGTATAATATGTGTCATTACAAAAAAAATGTATGTTTGTGTATTTATATCAGTTGTCTAGTACCCATAATAAAATGTCTGCTTAGTTTGGGACTAGATGGCATTGGGTGTATAAGATGTGGCAAAATGGTAGTTTTTTTTTTAATATACAAACTTATATGGACAAAAAATTCATTAAATGAAATACTATGATACATCACTAAAACAAATACTAACAACTGTATCGCTTTGTAGACTCAATTTATAAAGTCTGCGGGGAATAAAAACATACTGATTATGTATGGTTAAATATCTAGGTAAATTGGAAATACTCTTGTCATACATTGTCTAATCAAATTTAATTATTAAACTTATACAACATATTTATTTACTCATGCAAGAAGAATGGCAACACAATATTTGTGAGTGTTGGCTATGAAAAAAAAATTACCACGATATTAAGAGTCGCGGACAAACACTTATCGGTAAGAAAAGGCTTAGAAAAAAATTAGAAAATACTAATCTTCTATCAATGAACTGTTAAGAAATTAGCATCAATTCGGGGAAATTCCCTATATTGTTAAATTGTCAGTAACAAACACTCTAAAGTTTTGATTAATTGGTATACAAGCGTCTTGTGTTAAAGCTTAGCGAATGCTCGCTACAGTAATTCGCTTAATAATAAGTTTGGCGAGAAATTGCGTTGGACTAAAGTAACCAAACTTTGTAACAGATACCAAAGAGGATCGCAAACTTCAAATTTGGGAATGAACATCGTAGTCTTTGATCTGATCTGTGTACGTAACCTAGACATTGGAAAAAATTGTTCAAAGTTTGAATTAAATGATAAAAGACGGGTTCACGCCTTTGATAATTTTGGACTATGTACTTCATAATCATTATATTCTATTCGGATACCTACATTCCATTCATTTTGTTCTTAAATTGTAGGTAGTTCAGTTTATTTCTGTTAAAAAGAATTCACTCTACTTTATTTTATAGTAAACTCGGTGTCCTATATTCTATGCAAAAGCTGTAACAGATGCATGGGATTTTTTTTCCAATAATATTTGCTAAGATAAAAAAATATCTACGAAAAAGTTTATATAGAACCCCTCGCGTCTCGCAAATCGTAACTGCATTGGTCTGATATTTTTGCATATTTTAATTTTACATTCCTTGCATTTCTTAGCAAAACGACACGGCTGGCGCACCATTTCTCTAAAATGCAATTCCATCTTACTTACTTTTATATTTCTATTCTGAACGACGTGAGTTACTGTTTGAATGTCAAATTTTATTGCAGCAAAATTCATTCTGAAAACTTTAATTACATTTAGTACATGCTAAGTCAAAAATCTCTCGTCACATTCATGTTTCTCATGTGTTTCTATCTTTTTATCCTTTACGAACTTTTTAAAGATGTGATAATTGTGATACTGAAAATATGAGAGTGAAAAAATTAATCATCGCATTATTACAGACACTCTTTAACAAACTATTTACCTAAATTGGTTTTGTGTTATACAAATTCCTTTTAAAAACCAGATTTTTATGACTAACTATATTTTTTTGGATATCATTGTGTTTCCATCTTTTTATCCTTTACGAACTTTTTAAAGATGTGATAATTATGATGATGAAAATATGAGAGTGAAAGAACTAATCACCTTGTAGATAGTAGATGTAGATATACAAAAAAATATGTATATCTACATCTGAGAATAGGCTGTTTTTATACCTTCCGGTGATAATGGCGACACTATACAAACTTTTTTACGCGTATGTAATGGTACTTTAATTGAAGTTAGCAACAATTTACAAACAAAAGCCGGATTAAAATCGGTGAAGCTACTTCTGAGATCAGCAAGGACAAGCACACAGACAGATTCCCACTATAAATAATACATTTTTCGCTGTAAAATTATTAACGTTATTGGTGTAATTGCCTGGAAAATCGTCCGTTAAAACGTTTATCTATTTTCCAGCAGGCACAGGTAAATGATATTACAAACCGTATTTAGTTACAAACTTTTACATTTAAATAAAATATAAAGTAATAAATTCTGACTTAAGTGATGTTACTTAAGAATATGCATTGAATTTTGTTTCTTAGAATCTTTATTGTGTACTTAAAGTCTTTATCATTTCATAAATTAATAAAATTACCTAGTCTAAGTATAATCTGTTTTGTACCTAGTTTATTACAACCGAGTTATTGTTAGTAATTATTAGCGTAAAGTATTAAGGCGGTCATCTTACAATTAGTCATTTCAAAGAAAAATATTTCAATTATTTATCTGAAAGTATAACTGACTTAGTCATGACATTATATGAATGTTATGTTAAATGTCATGACATAGTAGGCCAAAACCTCCTTTCTAAGGAGAGGCCTATGTCCAGCAGTGGACTGTTAAAGGCTGTTGATGAAGATGATGAGTCATGACATTTAAAGAGTATTATTTTACGTATTTACGTTCCTAAAAGCTTCATTTGAATAATGTCACATATTTAAAAACCAATTTCCTTGAGAAATTGTCTGTATTTCTGTTTACATAATTAAAAGTAGTGAGAAACTAAAATTGTAACCTTATTACCTGTATTTATTACTTGTATTATAAACATAAAAGTATAAAGAAACTAATGGATTCCAATTATTCTTAAATAGTTAATATCTTAAATAGTCTTTACCAGTAGATGACATCTTTAATCAATATGGTTTACGATATATACACTTTCGCTGGCTGCCTATTACCCAACGCGATAACCCGGAAAACCGAAATTACGTAAACGGTACATTGAATTTTCCTATACCTACCTAATCGGCTGACGCGCGACGAAGGGGTTCGGCGCCCTTGCTTCGGTTGTAACAAACATATTGATGCATCAACATACATAGTATACACATTACGCTTGACAAAATAACATTATTTTACTCTATGTTATTTATACATAATTACTTTCGAAAGGTTTGATGATTTTTAAAGATTTCTTATAAGGGACTTACAGAACATAAATGTTTACATACTGAAATCAACATAACACACAATATACAGACCCTATCAATGCAGAATGCTTTTACTATTTTTTCTAAAAGACAGAAAAATGCACCTATCGATAGGTTTTATAAATATACATAGAAACGCCAAGGCAAATAAACTACATACAAATATTTGCAGTAACGGAATTCGTCTTAGGATAGTCAAATGTACTGCAAATGTATTTCTTACATTGTACAATTCCAGTCAACGACTTGTAAATACACATGCACAATATAATATTGTATAGGTAAATAAATAAATAAATATTTTGGACATCTTACACACAACGTCATCTAGTCCCAAACTCTTGATCAGCAGCCACATACGCTAACCTCTAGACCAACAAGCCAGTCAAATATATATATATTATATGTGGACTTCTTAGTTGTTTTAAGTAAGTAACATTAAGTTCACCTTTTTAGTAGTTTTTAATTGTCGTTTTTAGTTTATTTTTACATTTTAGTGAACTTATCGATAAACAAAATTGAAGTCCAAAGAAAAATAAGGACAGTATGCGACGACAGGGTAGGATAGCATTTCACGGGGCAGCCCTACCTAATTGCCATCAGGCGGGTCACTTTATATCATTAATGATGCTTAGGGGAACACGAAAATTACACCCAGTCTCGATGAAATTTCAATGTAATTGGAAATCTCTTGCAATTTTCAGTACGACCTAAAATTTAACGTTTTAATGATATCGTCCGATACCTATATTAATATTGTACGAGTCCTATTATGAGAAGATGTTGAACAGTGTACAAGGATTTTATTTAGATATTTAAACTTGCGAACTTGAAATAGTAATTGAAGTCTTGTTAAGTTTAACGATAGCTACAGGTGAAAGATAAAATCAATCTTTGCATTTTAGATAGGGTAGTTAGACTGAATTCACTCAGAATAAAAGCGAATATGTTTAGGTTTCACTAATTTAATCAGAAACAACAAAGCTAACGAGATTTTATGCATTTCAAAAACTTTATGCAAAAGCGTAAAGAAATGTCTCATAAAATAATTATATTTAAATTGTGTAATTGACGGCGGATTAAATGGAACGTCTGTATAAAGCATAAGCACGATGTATTGAAAATTAAATCGTTCAAAAAGTTAACTCAATCTTTATTTTTGACTGCTTTGGTGGCGCACTAGTAGTGTATGCGGCTGCTGTGCTTGAGGTCTCGGGTTCAAACCCTGGGTCGGACTAAATGTTTTTATGATCTACAGATATAAGATAGTATTTACACAAAAAATCGTCCGTGTGTTGACGGATTAAGAATACAGAGTGTCACCACCCCTTTTCATCCCACGTGGGTGTCGTAAAAGGCGACTAAGGGATAAACTACGCAAGACAAATTCAATGCAAAGAGACGGAAAACCCTCGAGCCAGCCCTTTCTTGCTGGAATCAGCGTAACTCTACTACCTTAAGAATTTCCCTATACCAACCCGTCTGGCCAGTGTGGTATAGTAGGCCAATACCTCCTTTTCAAGGAGAGGCATATGTCCAGCAGTGGACTGATAAAGGCTGTTGATGATGATGACACAAAAAATGTTAAAAAGTATTTTATCCGACAATCTAACTTTCATAGTACAAACTCTGTTTAGTTGACACTTGATGGCATTATGTGTTACATGTCCTAAATAATCACTTCTTTATTAATTATTTTTGCTACAAGGTACCTCAGAGTGCGTTGGTTATTAATAAACCTAATGGAGATACCTGCGATAAAACTGTAAGCTTCCGGTAGTTTTATGGTTTTAGGTAAGTTTTAGGTAAATGAGTATCTATATATCAATAAAGACGTAATTTGACAATCTGCTTTAGCAAGCAATGCATAAGAATATTAACTATCTTCACTAACTTTAAACACCACTAAAATACCATACTCCGCGATGTTATTTAGACTTTTTGCTAAGAACACCATACAATACGTTTGACTCGACACGATTCCTGTTTCTAATCAAAAGCGTTAGTAGAATAGTAGTCAATGATTGAAAACGCAAAACTTCTCGATCGGTAATTGTATAAGCTATTGGCTAGACCAACGAGGCACATTTTTTTTTAATATTACACTTAATTGAAAGGAAGAAACAGTTGAGTAATACTCATATATGAATATGTTTAGAGATTTAGTTCTCTATCTCTCTATCCATCACATATCATATTCTACATATTGTCTTATTAATTTCGGTTTAAATTTCAGTAATATTTTGAATGATTTTCACTGTAAAACAAGTGATCATCCATATTTCACGTTGTCAATTAGCCGATCTAATTCAACACAATCAATCAATTAATGATAATTATAAGTTCGCGACAGTTGGATTCTGACTGGATCCAATTGGATAAAATGCTATTTTGTGCTCCCTTTATTTTGTTATTAAGGACTGGCTTTGTACAATGTTTGCTTCTAATTAACGAATTTGATCGCTACTAAGATTTTTTAAATTAAGATGGTGGAGTAATTTTAAGTATTTGTTCAAGGGATAGTGGCAGGATAAATAAATATTGTATAAACTTACTTTTTGTCAAATTATTTAGCATGAGTTAGTTTAAAATCACTTCATTAAATTGTTTTTCATACCAACAATCCAATACTAATAAAAATAACTACCGGTTATAACTAAAGTAAAGTTTTCTTTCTAAATCTGTTTGTGTAATTGTTTCTGTAATTATTAAAATACCTAATATTTGCAATACTAAATTAAAATTTCTATAATATGCAAATCATGTACTGTAAGCTGTATTCTGTATTATACGTATGCTGCCTCTTCTACACTACACAGACTCTGTTTAAAAGAAAAGGTGTTTTTCTTTTTAAAGTACTTATTTATTTAACAATATCTATTTTGTCCCCTTCAAACTAATCCCCCTCAGATATAATGCACATATGCCAGCGCTTCTTCCAATCCTTAAATCACTACTGAAATGTACTGAAAAGTACTTTATCTCATCAATTGTCGCAAAACGCTTAGGTTTTGACGTCATAACCGTATACTCACGTTTTATCACCACTTATGACCCTTTTGAGCAAATCCTGGATCGTCGGTGACGTCATTCAAAAACTCCTGGGCAATACTAATGCGACGTTGCTTTTGCTTTAATTTTAGCAATTTTGGAAAAAACTTCCCTGCCACACGTTTCATGCCCTAAATATATGAGAAATTTACATGCCATGAGCCGATGGATATGGATATGCCAACATCCTCTGCAACTTTCCTAATAGTGATTCAAAGATTTTCGAAAAACCCATTTTCTTCACTGTTTCGATATTTTCTTCGCTTTTTGACGTAGTTGCAATTCTAGGACGTTGTACCTTGGAGCACTTTATTCCATTTATAACAACTAATCAACAAACTAATAATCTAAATTTTGTGATAATGCCGACATATGATAAACTTGTGTATCAACATAAGAAAAAAAAATTACTTAGTGCGTAGTCACCTATAATGGTAGATAGATTTTATAATCGTTTCTAATAAATTATTAGGTTTACTTTTTATTTCTTTATTTTTGTACAAAGTTTTCCAAGTGAGTGCATTACATGAGTTATAGACCTCGTATACACTTAGAGATGAATGAGAATTTATTATATTTGTAGTTTTAAACACGTGACAGGCACATCTAGTTGCGCTGTTGCGAAAAAGATCTTGTTTTCAGTTTTCATACGGGTAAACACATGAATGTGAAATGAGAACGATTATTTTCCATTTGCATTAGCGTGATAGGTTTCTGAGCACTCGAAGTCTTGAACTCACAATAAACTCTTGAATTTATTGTGTATTTTCTAGTACAAGTGTGTGTTTTCTTCTCTAATTTAGTTTCTTAGTACACATAATAATATACCAAAATATAGTTATACGTAAACCAAATGTAAAATCTCAATTATTTCAACCAATAAATGCAATCCCAAACACTATAGCAAGTTTGATAAAACATAAATGCTATACTTACAAATTCTACTCCACATTGCTTTTTCACGTTATCTATATATTCCAAACTGTAGGGAAAATATAAATTATATTAAGTAAAATAAACATCTACATCTTAAAAAAGCATTTCAGCAACTGTAAAGCCACTACTCGGAATAAAGGCGGCACAAGAGGCACAGAGAAAAGTTCTCACAGTAACCCTAAAATAATGCTGTGAAAGCAAGAATATTTCCCCAGGGAACAGGACCCAACCCTGTTTATACAAAAAAGCGAACTCAAATTTATTGCGACTGTATCTCCTTTCAAATGTAACGAGAATATTTCCGTAATGCGCACGCTGATTTGTAAACATACCGCCGAAGACAGGTAACTTACTATTGAGTGAGTGTTAGTAGTAAAGGTTGCGTTTTCTTCGGAGCCTCGCACTATTTATCTATTTTTACGCAAAATATTTCTGTATATATTTAAAGAGTACCCACTTAGACCTATTGTATTACCTGTTATAGTGTTGTTAGTATTTAATTACCTTATAATGTCTTCACGCACGTGTGTTAATTCCTAAATATTATAATAATAAAAAGCTTTATACGATTTTTGAGCACACTCATTTTCTAATTTTTAAATATAATTTGGAATACTCATTTATCTACACTTGAGATACATCAATTTGCTAGTTGTAGTTTTCAAGAAAAAAATTTTTTCATTGTTTTTAACGTGAAAAAGAAAAATAATTTTCAATCATTGCGGAATAGGTTTCCCAGAACTCTAACTTTTCTAGCACCTTTCAAGACGATTAATGTTAATAAAGCTTAGGCAGACACTGTGATTAATAACTAAAAACCTATAACCACCTCCCAGATTCATCATTAAAACCTGGTTACCAGTAAAAACTAAAGTAATCGTTAAGAAATAAAAAGAAATGGAAAGGTATCTTTGCATACGATTTTTTCGGTTAACCTTCAGCTCCATTATCAGAACCTCGAGACTATTTAGACCATTTGTTTAATGTCGTTTTACAACTAAGTTCTTGCCACCACCACCATGCCATTGCCACCTTAAAGATTTTTATTTTTTTTTAAAAGACAACGCCCGCATTAGGAATATAAATTCCTGTGTCGCGGGGGACTTTACAAACATACATGAAACGGACACAAAGAACACCCAGACTCAGAACAACAAATTGTGAATCACACAAAGTGTTGTCCTACGTGGGATTTGAACCCACGACACTTGGCGTAGTAGGAAGCGGCGTGGCGACCGCTTAAGCCACTAAGCCAACCGTGCAGTCAAGATTCATTAACAGATCATATTAATATATCTCAAAATTGAATGCCAAGATTCCACACTAACAAACATGGTTACACTTGTAAATACGTTTTAAGTTCAATAAAATTTTGTAAAATTAACACAATTTTAGAAATCGTATGGGTTATATAAGTTTTACATATTTACTCGTGTTTGTTAAAGCCTAAGCACACTGCAACTTTCGTCTTAAGAATATTGGCCAGAGCTAAAGTACGAGAACAAATACTGTTTCCTAGCTCTATTTATAGACACTAAAAGCGAAACGAGGAGGCAGCATAAAAATAAAAGTAAACGGAAACTACACAACAAGTTTACGCATTCATACATTCTCAAGGTGTTTACTTTGATAGCATGAATTACACCGTTGCCCCAAATTCAGTAATATTTGAGAAAACATTCTTGATGCTTTGCTAAAAACCGATTATATAATGATGTTTGAGGTGTAAAGGGCTATTAATGTGATAGATAAGAAACAGTGGTTGTGTTATTCTTTAAATTATAACTATCGCAGAATTCATATCTAATGAAAGGAATAAACTTTTAGTTCATGATATACCAGTAGTGTTCTTCTGTGGTGGAAGAACACTACTGGTATATCACTACTGGCTTACGGAGTGTCACCACCGTTATTCCTACCATGGCGGGTAACCAGGTGACCAGAAAAGAGAAAGTAAACAGAACAACATTACAACAAAGGGAAGGAAAACAATCCAGCCAGGGTGGTACAGTAGGTAAAAATCTCCTTTATGAAAAACCTTATGTCCCGCAATACATTGTTGAAAGATGTTGATATTATGTGATACTTAAAAGAAGACGTAAGCTTACCTATAAGTTCCTCTACAAACACGCACACTATTCTAGTTGGTATTACAGTGCTTGCAAGGAGTGTAATTTTGAAGTACTGACTTTTACAATAAATTCTATAACATATGTACGTAATGCTATCTTTCTATATCGTAAGTTAACCAGTTATTAAAATTTTGCTCTTGATATAGTTAACTTTTTGTGAACATTCAAGTAGTATCACAAAGTGATAAATGAATTCCAGCTTGTCTGACGTGACCAAGGGTAAGCGTGATCGATATTACCGACCTCAACAAAATATCCCCTTTTAATAGGAAACCACCCTTACCAGAAATATTCTTATCTTCTCAGCGTTTAGTATCCTTTTTAAAATCAAATGTGATAACATTAATTAATGCACATTTATCACAACTACAAACAGCAGAAATAGTTAAAAACTTGTTTTTGTTCTAAAACTATTATAAGCACCAATTAAATAAAACAAAATCAAAATTCAAAATCTAAGAATATAAAAAAGAATCACATCCTGTTCTATATTTTTGATCATATCAAATTATATATCAAATCATCAACTTGTCACAGTACAAGCATATTTTACGAAAATAACAGAATAGTCTCTATTCTGCCATTTCCATTAATGCAATCAATCACTTTAACGTTTAGCACAGCCTCTTGTATTCTTGTTCAACCATACCTTGATATTGGAAAACATAAGTTTAACAAGATTAAAAGTATCTTCAAACTTTTGTTCAAATCAAGCTCTGATTAAATAACCGGCCTTCCAAGTCGACATTCTACAACCGTGAACGTTATTGATGGGTGTATGTTATGACTTGATGTCAACGCTGATCTCGTCATTGGCTGCCTCGTTGCTCTATAATGTTAGCGGATGCGACTGCTTATTAAGAGGTCTCGGGTTCAAATCCCGGGTCGAGGTAAAAAGTATGTTGGATTTTTCTTACAAGAAATTCTTAATAGGAGCCTATTAAGAATTTCTTACATACTGAAGTATTGAAGTTTGAAGAGCACGTTAAACCGTCGGTCCTGGCTGTCATGAACATCAACAACCTTCGAATTTCTGCTCTCCCTTAGGGTAGCGGAAGTCCAATGCCTGATGAAATGAAAACTGATTTTCATTTAAAACTGTTTAAAAATAAAGACTAGGAAGAAGAACATGTGATCTCAACGACAAATCACGTGGTCGGAACAAAATATTATGTAATAATTGAATAAAGGTATAAAATCTCACATCTTGATGAAGGGGGCTAGATTTTGGCACTCTAAACACTCCTGATGAATCTATGGAATAGGAATCATTCCTAGTCGGCACATTATATGTTATCCGAACACAATTATTTAATAAAGACGGTAACTTAATATCACTAGTCAGGTCTTGCCATCATAACTATACTAGTTCGTTTGATCAAACCCATTAAATTATTTTTTTATATCTAACTAATATCTAACTTATGAAGAAGTCTCCATTGTCGATAGTGACTTGTAATCGTATTTTCTCCCAATGACTTTTATTTGACTTTCCAAAGTAAAGCACATGTAATAAGTTAAGAGGAAAAGTAAAAGTGATTGATTTAGCGAAGTTTGTGAGCGATTGACGTTACCAGCTGTTGAACAGTAATACACTATGACTTCATTGGATCACTGACCAGACGAAGAGCTAATCTTATGAGTTAGGAAGTCACGTTTCTCAATAAGGAAATTGTACTTGCATTTCAGTAAATGCATTATGAATTTAGGGCGCTGCCAATGTCTGTAATATGTTATCTCATTTTCCTTATGCTTTATGATATTTTGGAATAATGTATGAAAATAAGTGAAATGCTTTTCTTGACATGATAATAACGTTCTTTTCAAACAAAACGATCGCTTCTACTCCGCAAATAGGGCTCCTAAGCTTTATAAGAAAACTTGATATCTATGGGGAAATTTCTGTCCCGCAGTAATCTAGAAACGGTTGTAAATAATAGTGATGTCTATAGAAAAACGAATAGCTAAACCAGATATATAAAGTAATGTTTACAAGTATATCCCATTTTATTAAAAACTAGTTGCCCGTTCTGGCTCCGCACGGGGACTTACAGGTATTTAACAAAAAATATGTATAAATTATAACACACTCTAGGCAGACTGTCCATGATTAGGACAGTAGATTAGCTAAGTCTAATTTTGACAAAACAATAATTATGATAGATGTATGTATACATATAAATCACTTTAAATTTAAAACAACCCTCACTAGGTTTGGCAGCGTACGCAAAATAGTGGTTTTATAGGTTATTTTTTTAACACCTTGGGTAAAGTTTTCATACACATCCTTAACTTTATTGAGAACATTCTATAGCCTATGCCCGTCAGGGATAATGTACGATTCTAATAGTGAAAGAATTTTTCAAATCGGTTCAGTATTTTCGTAGATTATTCATTTCAAACAAACAAATGAGCAAATCTTTCCTTTTTATAAAATTAGTATAAAGTTAACAAATACCAGAATTCCATCTGTGATTGTAATTCTGAACGCGTTTTAATCTTGACCCTTATTGATGTCGTATAAAATGTCATCCTGGATTAGACCTCAATAGACTATCTGAAGGTACTATACAGAATATTTAGGTATACAATCTTGAAAATAGCAGAAAATATAAATAAACGGTAAACAACTACATAACTATGGTAGTGAAAGTTACAAATAGGGGCTTGTATGCCCTAGGGAATATTGGTTCCTTGGATATTAACAAGTTGAATATTGAATGTTTTCGATATGGAACTTTTGTGTTGGCTTCTATATCAATCTTAAAAAGGATAAATTGGGTACTGTCCTTTCTATAAATATTAAGTATATATTTTATATTGTGTCGACTATACTACCTTTTGTTGTTGACAGTTTTTTGATGAAATGCTACTGTTCAGAAAAAATATAACTGCCGAAAGAACTGAAAAGCAGAAAGCTATAAACCATTTATAATTAATCTTAGTATCTAACTTTTTAAACTAGTGTATATCTGAAAATATTGTTTACTTTAGCTGTTAAAATTTCTGTGCGTCTACTATCTCACAAGACCACCGAAATTTATCGGATTCAAACCTAAAATCTATTATTTTTTGTACAAAACTCAATGTCTATTTTTCCATACAAATTCAAATTGTTAAAAAAATCATAAAGATTCAGATTACAGGCATTAATCAGACATTAAAAAACACTGGTAATGAGGTGGCTTATCTCTAGTCTTGGAGCTATAAAAATTGATGAAGCTTCCACAAACACCCTCAAACCTCCTTTAATGGAAACGATAATTGAAAACTTCGGTTTAATCCAAGACTCTTGCGTAAATTGAAACTCTTTCAAGCAGAAAAGAGATAATTATTTAGAATTATGAAAAAATCACTGATTCTTCTGAGTTACATAGAAAGTACAGTTGCCTTTTTGGAAAAATCTATGTCATCATCCACTTCTAAAAGTAAGCTTATTTCTTGTGGTGTTTGGAGTGGCCCGTTGGTTTAGATTTCTTAAGGTTAGCGATTTATTTTACATTCAGAGGTACTAGGTTCGATTCTCACTCAGGATGATAGTTATGTAATTATTAAGTACCTTCATGTTATTTATCTTAAATATGTAACAATCAGATGTATTTTATATTCCAGACTTATGAGGCAGGTGTTAGGGTGGCCAATATGGAACAAAAGTTCTGGAGTAACGATCACGTTCTGAAAAGCTGAGGGAAGGTACCCTACAAATTGATCCGGCTCGGTAAAGATGACGGAAAACCATAGGATGCGGTCAGCGCAGAGCCAGTTGGTTTGGAGAGCCTTAGAGGAGGCCTATGTGAAGCAGCGGACGTCTTTTATCTGAGATGATGATATACATTTAATATCAGTCACATATAAGAATGTATATGAGCAATCTGTTATGAATTAAGAGGCATATGAGAGATATCTAATGATTCTCGCATTGGCTCGTATTGTTTTTTATCGCAGTTAGCACAAACCAAGCAGAACTTGTAGTGTGAGTGCTGGACAAATGATATAAATACATATTTTTTTGGCAATTATGGGCACCTTCATTCCCATATCACATTTCTTTTAAATAGCTCTTGCTTATGGACTTCCTTACATAAACGTAAATTTCGACTGCCTCGCTAGTCTAGTGGTTAGCGTATGCGACTGCTGATCAAGAGGTCTTGGGTTCGATTCCCGGATCCGCAAATATTTGTTTCGGAGTTTGGGTGTTTTCTATATATAATATGTATGTATTTACAAAAAAAGTATGTTTATGTATTTATATCAATTGTCTAGTTACCCATAATGCTTAATACAAGCTCTGCTTATTTTGGGGACTAGATGGCGTTGTGTGTTAAATGTCCGAAATATTTATTTATTATTTATTTATATCAATTTTTAGATAGAAGAAAATTGTTTTGCGCTTGCCAAATTTTATGAGAATTATTTAAAGTAGTAAGAGGCTTATTCTAACATTAGAACATATAAAATAAGTGTGCACTTTTAATGGCTTTATACATGATTTTCAATGACAGTTTAGAACTTAAACTATTATTACCTAAATATTTAAGGAAAAAGTAAAGAAAACTAAAAGTTTCACAAAACAATATCTAGAAAATTTTGGAATAGATATAAGATCGAAGCAAGGACAATAATTTATTAAGTCGCTGCTCCAACAAGGGAATCCGTTGATTTTCTCAGATAGTCGTTACTGAGAAACTTTTTCTATTATTTGAACGGGAAGCGATGTTAAGCTGAACGATTGTGGCCGTTTAGGTTGAACTCCCCTCTTTAATTTTAGATCCTGAATAATTTGATTAAAAGGTTCAAATATTTTGTTTCATTTGATTTTCAAGTATTTGTATCAATGCTATATCAGTTCCTTTTTGAAAATACTATACAGGCCTTTTTAATTAACAAGATGTAAAAAGTGGAAGATTGAAAAAAGGGGGGAAAAAGGTAGAACAGTTACGTATTACATGACGCAGCCCTAGATTTGACTCTTAGTTTTGGAGAATATGTCAATTTTCTAAACTATAAATGTACAGTACAGTCGTGTAACAACATTATTTAAATGTTTAAATCTATACATTTAAATGAAATTAAAGTGTAATTTTGTAATTTGAAATTTAATGCATGTGAAAGTTAATACAGTACTCTCATCGAAAATTCTATTTTAAAATTAGTGTCTGTCAATCTGTTCCTTTTAATCTCTGGAACGGATGGATTTATTTTGATGGGACTTTTACTGGCAGATTGCTGATGTTATAATGAGTAACTTAAGGTATTTTTATTTAGACTAGCCATGGTTTTATCCGTGGTTAATGTTGTAAAAGTACAACAAAAACTAAAGGGAGCACCGCTGGGCACAGCTAGTTGTTTAAATATAATAGCACTTTTACATTTAAACAAAAGTATAATTATAAATATTTCAGAAATCATACACACAACGCCATCTAGCCCCCTAACTAAGCAGAGCTTGTATTATGGGTACTAGACAACTGATATAAATCACATAGACATACTTTTTTTATATAAAACATACATTATACATAGAAAACACCCAAACTCCGAAACAAATAATTGCGGATCACACAAATATTTGGTCCGACCCGGGAATCGAACCTAAGACCTCTTGATCAGCAGTCGCATACGCTAACCACTAGAGTCTAGTGTATAATTTTCGACTGCCTCGTTGGTCTAGTCACTAGACCAACGAAGCAGTCAAAAATTATATTCATTAGATACTATGAAGGTCTACATTCTTCATTTATTTTTATAAAATAATTTTATTAATAAAAAATAAGTCATAATGGACCATAAATTTTCTTAGCAGGTACATGGCAGCTTTTAGTGTCCTTGATTAATGTTCACCAAGAATAATGAATTGTTCACGGAAAGAGCATTCGTGCTTGGAATAAAAGAACCTGCAATCCATTGAACGTAGTATTCTGGGAACTTTTGTAACAATCTGGGGCACGTTTCAGTTAGAACTGTCTGCTGTCTAAAGTACCAGCATTATTTAATAAAGTTAAAATTAAAGCTTTAAAGAGCAAGTACAATAATAGTTAATGTAATGTTACTTGCTGATAATGTGACCATTTGTGAGAAAGTCTTTTAAATAATATTAAGTAGTTTAAACGTGAAAACGCATTTATATAACACTAGCTTTTACACGCGGCTTCACCCGCGTGTATGTTACTTATCGCGGTAAAAAGTAGCCTATGTCCTCTCCCAAGGTTCCATTTATCTCTGTCAAAAAATTTATCAAAATCGATTCAGGGGTTGAGGCGTGAGTCGTTACTGACAGACAGAAAGTTACTTTCGCATTTATAATATTAGTAAGGATCAAATAGGATTAAGTAGAGAGTTAAAACTATATTGCAAAGTCTTAAAGAAATAAATGTTGACCGAGTGCGGGTTGGGGGCTGGTAAAATAGGTTTTGGCTACGTAATCTTACCGTTGGATGTTTTTAAGCCGCCCGAAGGCTTCCAACCATAAATCACGACTGTTGTATTCAAATCACGGAAATCATAACATACATACCAATAATGGTCACCCATATAAGTACTGACCCATTGCTTATCATGACAGATTGAGAAAGAGAAAGCCATTTTATAGCAATATTCAAAAACAGACTGAAAATAGGAAGCAATTTTCAGTCTGTTAGTAATATAACACTATACAATAACACAAAGTGTACCGACCTTCATTGAGAATTTCTAAGTATTTTAATTAAGCCTTGCCTCAGGACAAATATTTTGTGTAGCCACACCATCAATATTAAATATCTGTTTGAGCAAGCGTTAAAGTTTACACCGGAGAACGAACTGAGACGGCGGGTTGTATCTTTATTTAATTTCACTGCCGCATTGGGTTTATCTTTCGGTTCTATCAACATGGAAATGTCTTTATTAGCTATTTTAGGACGAATGTAAAGGAAAAGTGATTTTCTACTAAATCTTAATCAACCTGAAAATGATTTGGTTCTTCATTTATATATTTTTTGTATTTCATCTAAAATAATTTTAAAATTTACATTCCATTTTAAATTAACATTATTAATGAGAAAGTTTGTATGGATGTTTGAAAACGAATGGATGAAAATGTAATTTACAAGGTAAGTATTAACTTACTAACATTTTGACGAATAATTTTGATTCATATGGACATAGGCCATTCCTCAGAAAGAAGGTTTTGACCAACTATAAAAACGCTGGTTGAGATGGGGTCTGCTTCAAATTTTCCTTACCTTTTTGAGGTGATGTGGCCCTGTGCAGTTTGCTCAATTAATGCCATCTAACGAACATCCATACGATGAATATCGGACTTCCCCACGCGGACAATCTTGATTAACAGAAATCAAATAATTATAATTAATAGAATTAATACTCTTGCTTAATACATGTCCTTCTAATGAAAACAAAGACAAAATCATAAATGTTATTTGTAAGAAAAATACTTGATGAGACCTAGCTAATAATTACATTAGAATACATTTAGGTCCATTTAAAATATCCCCAAAAGCAATTTTATGAGGCAAAAACTCAATTTCTGCCACTTAATAACACTGAACTTAATTACAGTGATTTTTAGACAAACAGTTATAAAGTTTTAGCGAAGAAACCTAAATTGAATTCAATTATACATTTTTTCAAGACTTTTTATTGTTTCCAAGTCGTAAACTCAAATCTCTTCTGAGGTAATTAAAAAAGTTTGCTACCCATTTCAAAAAGGATAGCATTATTTATGTTAGCCCTCAGCGCATTTATGAGAACAATAAAACTTGACATTTTAACATATGAGAGTGCTTTGTAGAGTGCGGAAGATATTTCGTACTAGGTGTGTACATTTTAAATTTCTCTACCAAAGCATGTTTTGTGAAATTAAAGCTAACTGCAATTTTAACGAATATGTTTAAGTGCTTTTTGTTTACTGGTATTGTTTAAATTGAAGGTGTAATTTCTGTCCATTTATTTTAGGTTAGGCTTTTGAAATATAAGTGTTTTCAAATTGTTCAAAAATGATTTTTTTCCCAATTAGAAAAGATTACACAGAAAACTTTCTGTACGCTATCTCTATACACCATTTTCTTTTGCAAAGAAACTTTCTTTAGAGAGGCTTAAAGGAAATTCAATTTACACAATTGTTAAATATATATTTATACCTTTCCAGTAAACGGAGCCGTGTCAGTAAAGGTTCGTTTAAAAACTAAAAACATTGCTAGTTAAATCTCTCGGACGCTCTTTGCAGCCGCGAGTAGTCCACACTATCGAAAGTCCCGAATCCACCGAGTTCCTTGAGTCTCTGTACCTCTATGGCAATCCTCTATTGCCTTTATCAATGGAAGTACTCTAAAGAGCTCTTCTAACTGATCCCACTTCCTTCCTCGGCTTTTAAATAAGCTAAAGTTTTAAAGATTAATAAAAAACTGGAACTCAGTACCAGATCATATGTTGCCTTCCCATAATGATCCCAAGTTCTTTACAAAGCATCTCAATAGGCCGCTATATTGTGCATCGCCTTTCTGCCTACATTCGCCGTAAGTGTTGTGGTACCCACTCTTGGATTTCACTCAAGCTTTTCGTCAAGTAGAAAGAGAGAGTCACTTTGGCAGGCTATATAACAAAATAAATCATTGTAATGAACTTCAACCTCTAGACCTTTTCATTATTTATTTATTTATATTGTCATACTTAACATTATCGTTGATATTCAAATCAGTAACTGCCAGAACAAACATCGCTTCAATTAAATACGAGTACGCCAACGCCCTCTATGCGATGCAATCAAATAGAAAGCTCGTTAACACATACATTCGAAAGAGCACGACACACAACTTAATCAAAAAGATAAGGAAGCCGGGTGACAATCTACTTGATACAGATAAAGGACTTCTTGTCTGCTAAACGATGTTTCTAATTATAGTTTTAATTTAGTAGGATTATATTATTCCTACTTTTATTTACACATTAATACCCCAAAAAAGAGTTAAGTTGAGTTTAACCACATTAAAGATTGTCGTATTTACTTTGCGTTAAAAGCATTTTTCCTTTTTTTCATCAATGCAACCTCAATGCACCACAGCGAATCTTGGAGGGTACAGTAAATCTAGTTCTAGAATAAATATAATACATTGCTAATGTCGATACCTTTTCATTTTTTCCTTGAGCACGTACCTACATAATCCAATACAAAAGTGATGCCGCATTTGCGACTATCGTGGCCTAGTATTACCCAGTGATTTTATTTCAACGTATAGGTATATCTTATGAATACATGAAACTACAGGTGGTATATAAATATTCCTTTCTATCCCGAATTGGTTGATCGAAGATGAGGACCTCCAATTTAGATGAAATCCTATTGCCTTCAGGGTAGGTGTGTGTGCGACGTGGTTATTAAATACCGATAAATCGCTAGAAATCTTGACACACTGTCAAGGGTTCCGCGTCCGCGTAAACAATAAACAGAAGACAGTTTTAGGGATTCGATTTGCTTTGAGATACCCTCAACAATTCGAACCGTACCTTCGTCAAACTAAGGACACCGCAATAACGCTGACATTGGAATTTATGTCGACCCCAGACACCCCCTTATCGTGCTGAAATGGTCACTAAAGTATCATTTGAAATAATACCAAGAACTAGAAACGCAAACGTCACTTGAGAATGCTAATTAGTCTGCTGCGCTTCGTAAACATAATCAGTGTTGTCTACTTGGCGTGGGTTCATTAAAATTATGCAGATGTAGGCATTGACAGGTGTCAGCACTTCAATTATTGGTTACGTATTTGTCTACTACAAAAATCTGTCAAAAATAAATATAATTTAAAATAGGGCAGAAAATACTTTTTTAATAAATATCTTAGATACTATTTTTATGAAATGCTTTTTATTTAGAACTGAGATTAAAATAAACTAACTAAACACTGACTTTTTAACATTATTAATGTTATTAAATAAAGGAATAGTTCAGTTGAAAGTTTCGCAATGTATATGACAGTTTTTAACAAAAGCTACCAAAAACCGTTCAAATGTTACTTGAGAAATATTAAACCTTACGATTTAATCGGGATTATATTTTATAATTTACTTGTGTATTACGTATATACTCTTTAAAAATAAATAACATCGTTTATTTAACGATGTAAATTATTTTTAAAGAGTATCTATAAAGCAAACGTCAATATTTTCTCAGAAGGCTTTTCATGACTCCTTCACGTATTATAAACCTGTCTATATAGAGGTAATTAAATAATATGCTATAGCATATACGAGTATTAAGAACCTTTTTGATTTAATATTTATAAACTCATATTCTGTTATAATGACTACACGTTTGAATAAAACTTTACACAAAATTGCTCCTTGGTATGTTACTTGAACATTAAATGAAATTTACCACAATCTTTGTACTATACTCTATTTATTTTCTTTATACGAACACTCGTGTTTTAAGTCTCAATTTGGTTTAATGCCAAATGACATAGCGTAATAAAATAAAATTACTCTGCTTTTGACTGTACGAATGCCCTGTACTTCTGAAAACAATAATTGAATTGTCCATTGCAAGTAATTTTACGTGTTCATAAGGATTTTAAATTATGGACAAATCAAAGTACATTTATCAGATAAAAAGCAGAGAGAAGTTCAACTTTATAAAATTATGTCAATTAAGTTTGAATCAAAATTAACATTTAGATGAATTTCATAAACAATTCATGAACTATATTTTCAAAGATTTCGAAGAGAAAGAAATAAAATAAGAGTCTAGAACTGTCTCGTTATGTTTGTAATCATTCCCCCATAAAACATAACATCAAATAAATGTACATAACTCAATATATTTTATGATTAGAATTACTAGTACTTAGCTACTTAGACCTTTATTGTCGTAATAAGAAAAAAGCTTACTATCTTTAAAGGAGAATACATGACAATTCTATGATGATAATATCTTTGATATATTTTATTATTTTATGTTTAAATTTTACAACTTCATTGTACATCAATATTAATCAATTTTGTACACAGACATAAATATAAATTAACAATTTGGTATTACAATAGGGCGGTCTTATCGCTCACGGCAGACAACCTGATGTCCTTATCCAATACAAAAGTCTCATTACTTTTGAACCAGTATTTTACGTTATTTCCTTTTTACATCCATGCTGTTTTTTAAAGAGATATAAATTTATCATCAAGCCGTAGTAATTTTTTCAAGTTACTAGTATTTTCGAAAATATAGTTCGTTAATATGTAGTAGTTCATGTCATTAACTAAGCTTCTTATTGGTTGTGTATAACTAGTTAATTTAAACTTATCTGCATCGTTCAATATATAAATTATTGATATAAATATCACTCGGAAATCATATAAAAGTAATGTGAGTCTTTATATTTCTTCATATCAACAAAATGACGTTAATAAAATCTTCAAGCAGTCCAAAAATAGGCACTTCGTATTCGCGAGTTGTTATAAATGAGATATTTTCACGATAACAGTCGAATAATACAATGAAAAGCATCATAACATTCGCAATGTGACCTAACAGCAAACTTTCCGGTAGAATCCGCAATATATTGCCATTGCCACAGTGTCAAACCGACGAATGAAATAGAACAAACCTCCGAATAGAGAAACAATTCCATCTAGCAAACGCACATCTGGGCGCCAACCTTTCTCAATGATATTCTTACGCCCCTGATCTGAATGAAAGTATATTAAAAGTAGAGCAGCCGTCTGTTGGCTCGGTCTGCCTTCAGAATGTTGTTGCTCATTGCTCGCTATTCGTGTGACTGTGTCCTTATTGTTATTGCCTGCACTTGTCTATTTGTAGTTTAATGCAAACAAGAAACTGTCTTCTCCTCGCGTCGCAATTTTATTTCTTGTGTTTTTTTAGTCGTCGAGATGTTTTACATTTCAACATTTTACTTTTGTTTATTAAAGTGAAGAATGGAAAGAAAACAATAAAATATATATTTGTAAAGATAGTGTATGGTATAGTAACAAATAATAAAAAAGTGAACAGTTAATGCTATCGGAACTTCTAAGTATTAAAATAGAATTCCTTTTAGTCCATTAATTAATTCCATTAGTGGAAAATAATAGTTATTTTACCCTGAAAAATAAGTGTTAAACAAGCACTAAATTAAGTTTTAGAGTAAATGTTTACTAATTACATTTTCCTATTCATTAACATCCCTGTCTTGTAAGAAAGTTCTAACAACAAAAGTGTTGTTGGGTTTTTCTTACAGGACATTCTTAATAACAGCCCGAAATATGGAAGTTTGGAGGTGATTCACGCTTTAATGGAGCGCCTTAACCTTAAGCTGACGGACACGGTTGTCACGGACATCTAATGGCAATCGTTATTGGGAAGTTAGTGCCCTCAAATATACTAGTTTTCAGTGAAACGAGTCCAACCTTCTGATTTCAGCTCCCTTAGGGAACGGAGGTCCAATACCAGTAGCTCTGTAAAAAACTCAGGTGAAACTGATTGAACTATTATCCGACCCCAAATAATATAGGGAATGAAGGCTAGAAAGATGATGACACTTTAGCAAAATTTTACCCTCACTCAATTTCAACTTTCACGCTTTAAGAAGAGAAACTAAAATCAACTCGTCTTCATTTAATTTGTGTCTATCTAAATTAACGTCTCATTCAATTACAGGAAAACTTTATTTTTCACTTGTATTCATAGTTCTGGTCTTGGAAGGGTCAATGAATATGTGACTAGTATTTGACCGGCGTTTCGTTTACATTAATTTTATTTGCTGTCTCTCGAGAACGGAGATTTTTCCGAGAAAGTAGAAACAAAATTTCACGGTGGTATGTATGTGTAGTATAAAGGTGTAACAAATCCACAAACTTGCTTTCGTAGTTTTAGTCATTATGTAGTTATACAATTTCTAAACTAAAGTTTTGAGCCGAAAAAACCAAAAGAGGTATCCCGTTACAAAATCGCCACGTCAAAAACAATTGAGTTCTCAATTTACATTCCAGGTGACATTCAGGTCCAGGTGGTGACGTATTAAGAATACAGAGTGTCACCACCCTTATTCATCCCGCGGGTGTCGTAAAAGGCGACTAAGGGATAAACTACGCAAGACAACATCAATGCAAAGGGAAGGAAAACTTGAAACCAATCCTATACCAACCCGTCTGGCCAGCGTGTTATAGTATGCCAAAACCTCCTTTCTAAGGAGAGGCCTATGTCCAGCAGTGGACTGTTAAAGGCTGTTGATGATGATGATGATGACAATAGTTGATATTATGTAGGACACATTGCACATAGCGCTTATAGCCAAGGGGCCTTAGGTAATTGCAAACAGTCACGTTCAGCAGTTGGTCCCGGTTGTTATCATAAGATAACAGTCGTGAAGCTTAGTTGGAAACTGAAGGGCGACTTAAAAACATCCAACCACAAAATTACACACAACGTGTTTTACTAGTCCTGGACCCGCACTCGGCCAGCGTGGCTTGTTGATGATGAGGACACATCGTTTTTGTTTTCAACGTGCATTTTAACCTCCCCTTTAAAATTATTCTACAAGTAAAAAGGGCTGCTATCAACATAATAAAATATTTCACAAATTTCAATTCCTATTACACTTCATTTTTTTAGCATAAGCGCTAAACCTTAATCCCAGAATAAATTGTGTTTCTGTATTTCAAATTTCCTATTGTTTGTTATGTTTTTCGCCTTCAGAACGAGTTTAGTGACATAACATACATAAGTGACATGTGATATCCTGTGCGAAGCTTTCCTGTTGATTTCTACTGTGTTTTGAGATACTTTTAACGTATATATGTAAATACATTATGCTTTTAGGGTTCCGTAGCCAAATGGCAAAAAACGGAACCCTTATAGATTCGTCAAGTCTGTCTGTCTGTCTGTCTGTCCGTCCGTATGTCACAGCCAATTATTTCCGAAACTATAAGAGCTGTGCTGTTGAAATTTGGTCAGTCGATGTATTCTGTGAACCGCATTAATATTTTTACATAAAAATAGAAAAAAAACAATACATTTTGGGGGTCCCCATACTTGGAACTGAAACTAAAAAAATTTTTTTTCATCAAACCTATACGTGTGGGGTATCTATGGATAGGTGTTCAAAAATGATGTTGAGGTTTCTAACATCACTTTTTTCTAAACTGAATAGTTTGCGCGAGAGACACCTCCAAAGTGGAAAAATGTGTGTCCCCCCCCCCCCTCTAACTTCTAAAATAAGAGAGTGATAAAACTAAAAAAAATATATGTTATACATTACCATGCAAACTACCAACGAAAATTGGTTTGAACGAGATCTAGTGAGTAGTTTTTTTTTAATACTTCATAAATCGTAACATGCAATTTACCTTTCATCCAATCAATACACTAGTATAAAAACATCGATGAAAGTTACAACGAACTACAAGAACTTTTAAATGATGTTACTTGCTAATTCGGAACCCTTCACGGGCGAGTCCAACTCGCACTTGGCCGCTTTTTTTATTTATTCTCTATATTGCTAATATTCGATTGTATTAAGCGATGGAAATTGTTATCTTTTTCTTTTACCGTGTCCTAATTGTTTTTGCTGTTTTCTTGGAAATCAGTACATTAATATACAAAATACAATGTAATTTTAATGATTGACCTACTTACAACTACTATAGATAAATCAAAGTTTCAAACAAAAACATGTGCCAAACAGCAACATAGTGTTTGTTAACATATAACTATTATTGGCATCGGCCTTATTATTGTTTCCGGAAGGGAGCCAAATAATCTATGAATATGGAACTTGACAACGTTGTTCCATAAACTACTACTTTGTAACCCACTCTCTATCTAAAATGTACACTGAAGTTGAATAGAGGTTTCGGACGCTGAGTGTTATATAAAAGTATTAAGATTTTGTTTTAGAAATGCTACTCGTTACAGCTCAGTGAAAATGTATATGAACATTATTGAGTCAGAACTTAAATAATATTTAACGGTGGAAATACAAAACAAATTAGCTCATTTACGACTGTCACTTTCCAAATTTAGAAAGATCTTCGATTTCTAATTTCATTTTTAGTGAGTCAGGCTTTATGCATTAGATTTTAAAAGTCTGCTGACTTAAATAATAATCGACAACAAGAAAAGCGCAAGATAATATTTACAATATTCTTAATATCCTAACAGACATAAACGTCCCTAAAATTAATCAATTAGTTTCATCATCACCCCTGCTGAAAATATCTACTATTGTACTTAAATCTTACCCAAACGTCTAATGTTTACTAGCTTAAATTTTGACATTATTTTCTGTAAGACTTACTTCCAAAACTATTGTTTTTAAATAAAATCACTAGTAAAATAATGGGATCTTGTCAGGTACACGTTCTGTTAGATATTAATTAATCAGAGAAATTTCAGCCATGTTTCCTATTCGAGAGTTGTGGTATCGCTGTCCTTGTCTCTCTACCTATCCATTTTACTACCTTAGTATACCGTTTCCTTTTATACTGTCCGAAATAAATCTATTCTCAAGAGAGATCAGGTTTAAGCACGCGACTTTAAAACAAATCTGGAACAATAAAATACAGGCCATCCCTAACAGATACTTAACATATTCACAGAAAATTGTTACAAATCAAATCAAAGCATTTATTTCGAGTAGGCCAGTTACAGGCACTTTTGAATTGTCGAAACAAAAATGTAGCTATAGTCCCAGTCACAAGACATAAAAACTGTGAAAGTACTGTAGTTGCCCATTCCTCTATGGAGAAGAACGGGCAAGAAACTCCATGGACACTCTTTTAAATCAAAATGTTTTTTACAAAATCTTGGTTACATCATTCATGTTGAGATGGTACATTATGTGAGAACGATGTAGCAAGACGTGCACGTTAAAAGTGTCCATAGTACAACAAAAATACAATTGAAAATTAAAATAATTAATTCAAATAAGCCGTGGCAACTAAGAGATGACCAGTCACAACTGACAGCGCCCGTTCACGAACATGACGCATGGATCCGCACCATTCAACTCAACCATTTTGAAGGGAATTAAATGATCCGACACACGCGCCACCATCAGCGTGACATTTGAGTGAGCATGACATACTCTCAACCGCCAGGGCAGATTCAAGTCAAGAAAAGACGTAGGTTTTCAGTGAATGATAGCTTGAATAGCTTCCTAGTACATAGTACTCACACAATATGGGCCATGCGATTATATAATACTAAAGAGATTGAATCTATACAATGCAAAGAAAGTTGTACAATCTTCAGCAGCTCCAACAATACCATTTAATGCTATCAATTTATGCGCCCCTGTCCTTGTGAAGCAGGACCAGCATTGAGCCAAGCATTTTTATCAGCGATATAATCGCTCAACTTGTAATATGCTTGCTTACATAGTGTTCGTTTAATGCATGTTTTAAATTTTGTCTCATTCAGTTCAAGAATACTTTGTGGAATTTAATTATAGCATCTCAAACAGTACCCCATAAAAGAAGAGTCTACTTTAGCGAGTCTAAAGCCTGGCTGAACTAGTTGGTCCCTATTTCTAGTACTGTAATTATGTTTGTCACCTCTTTTGCCAAAAAGATGAAGATTTTTCCTGACGTACATTATGTTTTCGTAGATGTATTGACTATGTACCGTCATGATGCCAATGTTCTTAAACAGTTCCCTTAGAGAATCGCGCCTACGAAGATTATATATGGCTCTGATGGCTCTTTTTTGCAGAATAAATATAGACTCAATATCTGCAGCCCGTCCCCGTTACTGATGAATATAAAAGCTAAGATTTTTTTTAAATATTGGAAATAAAATTGAAGTAAAAAATCTCAAATAAGAAAACTTTGTTAATAATAATTTGCAAACTCGTTCAGAAAAAAATCACGTTTCACTAATAATACGAGTAAATGTTTTTTGCCATGCTGTTTATGAGACGCAAATTTTATAGTAGGTACTGAATTGTTTAGAAACTTTAGATACCAACTCGTAAACTTATGTGAGAATTTAATAAAGCGAACGTTCATAACTAACAGGCCTTAATTGATTGGAAACTATAACTAATTAAATTAATTATATAAACCGGTCAATTAAATTCACGATATAGAGAAGCAATAAATAAAGTTTTAATTTAATTGAAATATGTAGTAACGAGTAATGACAAAGAACAAACGCGACTTTCTGGAAGGGCCCAAGAGGTACGAGGAACTTAGGCAGACCACACATGAGATGGCAAGACGACGTGATAAAGGTGGTGGGACAGGAGTGGATTCAGGTCTCTCAAGACTTGAAGAGTGGATCTTTTGGAGGAGATCTTTACCCAAGGACAGGGTTCTTACCAATCTATATAAGTAGGTATGTAAAAATTTCGTATCACGTTGTTTGTCCATCTCAACTGTGTACTGTACTGAATTTAATCAAATTTTGCAAACTGCGTACACTTTGATTCAACTTGAGAAATATGACAGTTTATATCTCACTTTAAAATCGTATATTTAAGGAAATTTTATGAAATAAAAATAATAATAATATATACCTACATAGAAATACAAAAATTGTATGATTAAAGACATAATACACAGAGTAAGACAAATATATCAATGCCCTAACATAGATTACACGCCAGAGATGTATAATGAAGTGTATAGAAAATCGATCTAGAAGTTCCGGAGATTAACCGAAACAAACAATAATGTTAAAAAACAGTTTTTTAATGCAAATACCATATTTACTCGTACTTAAACATAGTACATACAATTTTGTAAAAAAACTGTTTATTTGATTTTGACAGACAGTTGACAGACAGTTAAAACTTATTTATTTTTATGTATATAAATAGACAAGATAACCTAATGACATTCAGACGGACGATGTTAGACTTTAATAAGGTTACACTTCGCTTATGAATATGGATATTAACCTCCTAAAACTAAAGTGCTAGCCCTACATAGCCCGCGGGCACAGTTGCTCCCTGATTAACTGATGTTCCTGAGTAAATGATAGCCTAGGGTCATATACACCGTACGTCCGGCTACACATGGGTTAGGTACTCGTCAGTCTACCACTCAGTGTTCTAGATGGACTACATTATCAGTGTTATGATATGAGACTATCAAATATACATTTTTAGAATAACTTCAATGGGTAGACGAGAAATGAAGTTTATGTCATCGTAAATAAATTCGCTAATTGAATTGCAAATTGCCTTATCTAATAATAAATACAATAAATTAATAACACAATGTTTTCATCTATTAATAGTATACTAAATACTTAAACAACAATATACTAAAAATTTAAAGACATACAAACACTTCACTTGTATTTAATCATGATTTATATGTGCATAAAAGCATCACTACCTTTAATATTTAAAATATATTTTGGGGTCGGCTACTAACCGGTTTTACATGAATATCAAATTTGCACATATCTACTGGTATCAGAGCTCTTCAACCCTAACGTCGAACTGAATTCGACGGTTATGCTAGTTGTCAGTGTATTTGAGGTCACTGACTTCCTAATTACGATTGCCATAGCTGTTCATGTCCAAGGTTGCCTCGAAGAAATTGCTTTTTAGCGAAAAGGCCGCTATTTGTACATGGTCACATGGTACTTTTGATGGAATCCTAAATATGAATTGAATGAACTGGTGTACAATAAAGATTATTCTATTTTATTCATAATAATCAGGACTGACGACTTAATGTACTCTTTAGAAGGCACCACTAATATTCCATACCCTGAGCTGTTATTAAGAGTTTCTTGTAAGAAAAATCCACTAACACTTTAAGTCTAGACCTCTTGATCGGTAGTCGTATTTGCTAACCACTACACCAAGGAGGCAGTAGCTGGTGATTATAAAAGCATTACTTTCAATTATTTGTTGACTAGACTGCCTTGTTGGTCTAGTGGTCAGCGTATGCGGCTGCTGATCAAGAGGTCTCGGGTTCAATTCCCAGGTCGGATGTTTGTGTGATCCACAAATATTTGTTTCGGAGTTTATGTGTTTTCGCATTTACAACAAAAAAAGTATGTTTATGTATTTATATCAGTTGTCTAGTACTAGTACCCATAATACAAGCTCTGCTTAGTTTGTGATTAGATGGGGTTGTGTGTAAGATGTTTGAAATATTTATTATTTATTTGCTATAATTATAAAGTAATATTTCCTTCAGTTTACAAAAACAAAATTTCATCAATAAAATCTTAAGGTTATTACACTATACGTAAGCATCGTACTTTTGTTACACACAAACAACATAACAACAGCAAGCTAATATTCCCCATATTTTGTTGAAATTCTACTAAAATATTGCGGAGCCCGTTCTATGTCCTCATATAAATTCAGTAAGCATATACAGCGGATTGCTTGAACAATATGTTTCTCTTTTTTCGTGGACGAAGTGGTAAAATCGAGAGCTATATACTATTACGGACGACCCAAATCCAACATTTTAGTTGGCAGACTTTCGGCTATAACGTGTAATAAATCAAAGTTGTTTTCCAAACCTAACACCCTAAAACTTTCTAATAGATTTACATAATTTGTCTACCTACTTATTTGAATCAGAAATTTTTAAGACTCACTAACTAAATCACGCTCATGAATTTTTCATAGTATATTTTCAGTATCCCTTTACAATTTTAGTTTTTATGTTTCTTATAATAAAATCTGTGTTAGTTAATCCTATTTACAGAATTCATTTAGTTTAAGCAAATTAAGTTTTCACAATAGTTATGTCTTTTTTTTAGGGTTCCATAGTTCATGACTCGGAACCTATAGATTCGTCATAAATCGTAAAATCGTTACATCGTAAATATACATCCTTAAATTCATTTTTTTGTGAAAACAAGCCCCCCCCCCCCCTCTGAAAGCTAAACGGCTGGCTCAAAAAATCTGAAAAATTCATGATAGTAATCAATATATTGAACTTTAAAGGCTAACGGCTAACTATAACGGCCAGGATAGCTTTGTTAGTTCAGGAGTTATAGAGGCCTAACTTGTGAAATACGCTTACTTGGAAAATTTCATACAAAAATATCGAAATAATAAGTAAATATAACAAACATCTATTGGACTTCGCTTGGCATTATAATATATAACCCTATTCTTTGAATGGCCCGACACGCACTTGCCCGACTTTTATTTTATTTACTTTATGATCTTAACTAAGTTAAACATGGGTGTAGATTTTCACGAACACAGTTCTAATATTTATTTTGTGTTCAAAATTAGTACTACAAACTACTTGGATTAAGGGGCAATGTCATATTGTTTCTCATTTAGTTAAACAATATTACTATATGTAGATATGTAGTCCCCAAGCACCGGCACTCGGCCAGCGTGGACTTAACCCTCTCCTGAGAAAATTCTCTAGCCCATAAGTGGGACGTTATGAGTTGTTAATACATATTGGTATATGTATTACTTAATTTTATTTTAAACTTAGTAAAGAGATACATTTTTTTAGTATCGTATTTTATATTTATGAATCTGTGAATTCGAAATTGGCAAAAAACATATAATATTTGAAAGTAGAACCATCCCTTACACAAAGTGGACAAAACAATTATCTAGGGAACGGTCACCAAATTCATTTGCATACTTTTCCAAGTACTACAATCAGTAAAACCCTTTTCCTATCGCGCTTAATTATGGAATGCGGACGATTCATTTCTCCCTCGGGATAGGGAGGAATAAAACGCGCATTGTCACGAATTGACATACGACTGTAATGAATGTGAGTTCAATGGCAGAAGAGTTAATTGCAGACTCTTAATACACATGTGCATAGGTAGATTTTAGCAAAAAGTGAAGAAGGAAAGATATAATAAAAAACTGGCTAAGTGTTAGTTGGAGTCAGGCAGTCATAGTTCTCTACAAACTTTTAGTTAAATGAGGACGTTCAAGGATCTTTGAAAAAAGTTCCTTATTCTTGACAGGATGACTTGAAGTGATCCTATGATCCTGTAAATAAACCTACAAACCTCAGAACGTTAACTGCAAGTATATCGTAATGGATGTACTGATTACTGGGAGTTATATTCCCATATGGGAGAACACATCACACATCCACAAATTGTTATTCTATGTCTGGATATTCCTTATGTCCATTACATAAATATTTATGAATTCCGTATTTTCTAGTGTGGGAGATATTTTTTCAAAAAAAAACCTTACTCTTTTGTGCTATTCGTTTTAAGTTCTTTTAATTAAAATTTTGGGTGGTGAAGGTTTGTATACCTAAAAAATATTTCTGTGTTTTTGTAAGAACTCACGCGATTTTCAGTGATAATAGGAATAGGATTTTTTATTTCAATATTGTCGAAATAAATTCGTAATATTAATATACTGCGTGTAATAAATTCTAATATTGGAAGGTACCTTACAAAAATCCCACTTTAAACCTCACATTCTTCATTTGGAAAGGGGTGATGGACTTGATGAGTACAAGCTTGTATAGATCGAGGTGCTAGTGTCTATGAGCAGTAGTAGGCATCATAATGGTGTCCATGAAGTTACTCATCTTCCGGTCTACAATCCATACAGTTCTCACTCACAGCTGACAAACGAAACCTCGGCTGCATTGCTCATTGCACGCAAGGTGATGTCATAACAGCATGAAGAAATTCGTTTGCCACAAAAAGTAAAATGTAACCAACAAATCTTAAAAGATGTGGCGAATGCTGTCCTGAGTATTTTTCAAAACTTTCAAAGGGTAACTAGTAATTCTGTGACGCAGCGTACATAATGGAAGCTTTGAAAAGGAATAATTTTTTCACCGTTTTGCAACAAATTTTATTGATACCTTTTATTGATGAATTTTTCTCACATCGTGAGGACTTATAGGTTATAACTCAATAACTGGACTATCTAGCACTAAATTAATTTTACAAGCCGTGCCACTAGATACTTACTGAGATTAACGCCGTCATGCATCAGAATGTAATAATATCACATGTTACATATTGTTTCACTACAAAATCCCTACGGAAATAACAAAGGGCAAACATCTCAACATACAGAAAATAATAACATCGCCTGGAGATAGACTGAATAAGGCTTAGGTCGGTAAATAGACCATTGTTCAATGCCACGATAGTTGTTATCTTATTTTCGAAGAATTCAAAACTATTGGTAACTTAATTTAACTTTTTTTATTAATATTTATTAATCTATAAATAATGAATATAAACATGCTCGTATAAACATAACGTTAAATAATTTACATCTAAATGCTTCAAAATTATGAGTCCTCCCAATTCAGTTTGTCATAAATTTTTAGTTGTTTTGAAATTAGTTATGAAAAAGTAATTATTTTATTAAAAAAAAACAGGTATTCCTTTCGTTAAAATAATCTCGAAGATATATAGCACCTGCCTAGACCTACGATTGTATTAACGGTCATACAAAGATATATTTTGATATTGTATACTTAAATATAAATGTAAAAATAAATAAATAATGAAATTGAAAGGGTTATTAAGTTGTAAAATTTTGACTTACCGTATCTTATTTTAAATAATTTCTGTTACTTACGAGAATATTTTCAGAATCGTAACTGTAAGAAAAGAAGTAGGTGAAATAAGTAAGTGCGCATGTAATAAATAAATCATAAAGAAATTTTAATTATAAGTAATAATTAACAATTGCAATTAGAACTCAATTGTGTGATATCTTGATATTTGAACATCATTCAATCTATTAGTTCAGCAAGTTCGATAGCTTTTAGAACAATAAACATTGTAGCTTAAACGTCCGATATGCTAATAAGAAATAGCATCAAGTTTGAAGCAAATAGCGTATAGTAAAAGTTCGAACTGTGTGCACGCTGACAGTAGAACATTCCACAACACGAACTATTCGGAAATGATTCAGGGACTACGTTTGGAAGTTTTGATGGAACAAATGAGTTTACTGGCTTTCGACGGTTCACGTCGCAACGATTTAGGTAAATCGATTTACACCTATTCCTATCTCTGATCATTTGTTAGGTGATTACAGTTTATTTTTTCAAACTTACCTCTTTTTGTAAATGCAATTATATACCTACTCCAGGTATATAATTGCAATTACAAAAAATATTGATGACAATGATTTATTTACAAAAAAGCTATATCACGCTAGCCGTCTGGCTAGCGTGATATAGTAGGCCCATACTTCCTTTTTAAGGATAGGCCTATGACCAGCAGTGGACTGTTAAAGGCTAATGATGATAGTACCATTATCCTATCTGCGAGCGAACGGGTATTCGATTTCTCGATTACCACTCAGTACGCCTAGGAAATCGAGTATTGGTTCCCCAAGATACTCGACTGCTCTAAAGGCTTAATTGGCCTAACAAAAGCTCTAAGTATCTAATCAAAACGCCAAACTTAAGCTGACCGCATATATCCAAACACACCCACACCAGGATAAAACACTACAATGACAGATCACAGAGACTTAA
This sequence comes from Phragmatobia fuliginosa, assembly GCA_932526445.1. NCBI lineage: Eukaryota > Metazoa > Arthropoda > Insecta > Lepidoptera > Erebidae > Phragmatobia > Phragmatobia fuliginosa. Next base: position 16,449,138 of record OW052065.1, on the reverse strand, counting down.
ACGAAAGCATGGTTTCAGCGAAGCTAAAGATCAGTCATAAATCGTCACTCGTTCCAAACTCAACTTACCACACTGCAAGTCTTATAAAGAGGTTTGTACATGATCCCATACAAAGGTACCGATAAACCAATACCTGTAACAATAACCTAGATAATATTGCAGAGAATTGGTAACAGTAGATCACATTAGGATATAATTATTTAAATTATAAATATATAAATAATCATATCCTACGAACCACTACTCCTAAAAGGTCTTTACTCGTCCGCGTCTCAAAACTAAGTACCCTTCGACAAAGCCTCGGTATCCTCCAGTGTCATCTGGCTACCTGCCTAAGTTCCTAAACACAAAGACGTACTTTATGTTTAGCAGATGTTAAGGACCAAGCAGTATTGGATGTTGTGTTTCAAAAACATATCCTGCTTAATTTAAACTGCAAACAACTCTAATTTGAACATCAAGTGAAGAGGTAACATTGATACCAGCTAGCGTCGAATTTGGTTTACGCTAAATATATCAACTTTGAAACTTGTAACATTAAAAGGTCATGCGGGTGATAAATGGATCTATTTGTCGTAAATTCTCGTAACACACTGCAAACAAATTGGATTTTATTCTATGTGAACTATTACGTTTATTACCAAGGGCCGTTACCTACCTCCTTTTCAAGGAGAGGCCTGTGTCCAGCAGTGGACTGTTAAAGGCTGTTGATGATGATGATGAACTATTAAGTTTATTACCAAGGGCCGTTAACGCAAATATAAGAAACAATTGATGTAATATTAATAGTTTTATTAAAAAAAAATATCATTGAATTGAAGTCATATTCTGACAGTATTCTGAATTATGAATATTATTTGAATTCAGCTCGGGGTAAGTCTGGAGCCGACATCTCGATGCGATCGGACATCTCCTGCCGGGGATTCTGCATCCAAGCTATCGTCAAAGAACCATAAAAGGATTTATTTAAATATATTTATTTTATGTAATGGAAAGTGCAAATCCCTTCGAAGTTGAACCTGTCATGAAGATATGAAATGATAGAGATCTAAACAGGCAACATATTTTGTAATACGGTTCACCACTCAAAAGCTAAAACGCAAAAATGGGATAATTGACCAGCAATACGATTTCAATCTTAATAAAGTAATATATTTATGCAAATTATATCTTCAATATAAGTAAACATGGTATGTCTAATTATGTCGAAGATACAATTAGATACATATAAAAAATACTAAAAATAGATATGACTTATTCAATCAGTAATAGTATTGGTTTTAGAAAGCACATTACATTTCACTTAGATTCGACACTTTTATTAACAGTAATTTGAAGGATATTGTTTTCATAAATTCCTTTCTTTAACTTTATTTAAGCTCTGGGTAGACAATTCAAAGTCATTCATACTCTCTAAAACACTTGCAGAAGTAAGTCCTATCATTTAAGAAAAAGTCCAGGCAGAATTCAACTTGGATTGACGTTAATTGTGTAAATTTATCTTATTGTAATGCTACGGCGAAGAAAGGGTCCTACTCATTACTTTAATAAAGTTCTCTATGAAAAAACATCTGACAAATCAAATACGTATAGAGTTGCAGAAAATCCTTGCAGTTAAAAATATGAAAAGTAAAAAAATGACATGTTTACCGAATTTTATGTATTTAATTCTATTTTGATTTGTTACATATCAATAAAAACAATTGAAACTTTTGGAAATTCTTTTAAAGAATTCCACATGGAGAACTTAATGTGTTTTCTTGTGAACAGAAAATTTTCCGTACACCGTTTCGGAACAAATTGCTCCACTTTTGGAACAAGCTTCGACGTTGTACAGATTCATTATTGAATTTTGTTCAAATAAAACAATTGTACTGCAGAACATCAGGCAACTGTAAACGAAACACAATTTCTAATTTACGGATGAAAGAACAAAGCTGCCGATATTGGCTCGTTATATTTAGTTCAAAATGGAATAAATTGGGCCTTTCATCAAAATAATCAATTGATGTAATCTTTTCCCATGATTCTAACGGCGCTAATGACTATTTTTTTATAATATATTTGTTCTTCCAAAACAAGTTTCATCAGTGTCTCCAGGACACCGTCATAAGATTCCGATGTTTTATGACTAAGAATATAAAGATATGAATATAAAACTAAAACATTTTTCAATTTTCTTTAACGGAATCCGCAATGTTTAAATGGCCATCATAGGACGAGTTATGAAAGAAACTAAACTATTCCTGGCGCCTGATTGTCGCAATATTAAGTGCTATATTATATGTAGGTGTATTTTTACGAGGACTCGGCGTGGATTACGGCTGACCAAGTTAATTTTCTTAGCGTTCATTTTATACACATTTTCAGAAATTTACAGTCTCTAAGTCAAACCTAGATCAAAAGACAGGTAACCTGAGTAAAAATATCATTTCCTTTCTTAGGACTACACTACTCTAATAAATATTGTTTAAAAAACTATAAAACACGCTTTTAAAATTCGATTACAAACTACCACATTTTTTTAGTTGCACTAAGTTAGTAAAAGAGTGTAAAAAATAATTATTATTCGCCACTTCATTTAATAGTATTTCAAGTAAATTCAGACCACGAATTGAAGTAGTTGCTAATTTGCTAGCAAGTTTCTGTAGGTTATGGCTACGTAATTGACTAATTAGCTAAAAAAAACATTGTACAGGGTACTATACATATATATATGTGGGTAATACAAACTTAAAATCGTTTCTAAGAAAGGGCTTATGTCCAAAACCCTTTACATGTTTGCAGACAGACTTACATAAATGCCTTGGGGCGTGCGTTACACAGCAGCCCTACTCTGAATGTGGTCAGGAAGAAAACCGGGGTTTATTATCTGTCTCCATAATAATCATTTCCTTGCTACATTAAATATGTGTACTTGTATGCATTAATTATTACTAAGAATACTTGTATGTAATATGTAAAATATATATTGCTACACAAATGTCCATATTTTATTTTATTTTATTTGGAAAACATACAGTATCTTATGACTAATTAACCTCTAATTAAATTACCATAAACCATTTACACGTTTTCACATTTAAATATAATGAGCTTGATTTTTAGAGAAAAAAAAAACTAATTGTATAACATTTGACAGAGAAAAGAAATAACAACCTAAAGAATAGTTAGAGAACCGATTCAAACCAGCGCCTAGAACATACACGCCTAAATACAGTTGGACTTGTATTAAATAAGTCCAATTCAGGCAAGTCACTTAACTCGTTAACATAGGTAGCGGATCTTATGCAAAATGACTGACTTCTGTAGTTAGTGGTACTTCGGGCTACATGCAAGGTATAGGGAATTCTAACAGACCTAGTTGGAACTCTTAGTTTAATACTATTATTATTTTTGGCTACATTATTTTCTCTACTGATTCCCGAGTACGTTTGACTGTCCTTACGTTTCTCCGTTATCGTCCATTCACTCAGGGTTTGCTGGAAGAAGATCTAGTTTTGGATAAAGCTGTATATACCATTTCTTAGTACCTTTTATATTTAAGTTTTTAGTATGTGCACTAAATAATAAATACAAATACATAACTTAATGCATAAAAATAATCTCCCTACTAAGAGGAGTCTTTAGCATTACAGATCCAGAAATTGAATGTCAAATTGCTTGAAAAAATATACGTAATACCTACTGCTAAAGCTAAACAATACCATGCAATCAACCCCTTCGTGAAAAAACGTGAAAAGAATTCTACACCGTTTCCTGCACTTATAATGCCATTAGCCGACACCATTTCCCGTTTTATTTATTTCGTCCTTCTTTTTTTGTATCTTTGTTAATTGTTTTATACAACACATAACGTTGACACACATGTACTTAGGACAATTTAAATGTTCTAATGTATATAATATGGTAATCAGATTTTAATATGACAACACAAATATAATAGAAAAATACAATTGGTTTTTACTAGCAGAATACAAATGCAACTTGCATTTCAAAGTTGTCACTGCAAATCAAAATTTTTGTAGATCATTAAAAATATATTTTACATTAAAATTAATGAATTGTGTATTGTTCGAGCTATTTTCATAATACAGTTTATACACCACAATCACATATATTTTTACTACCGAGAAACAGTGGAAAATTAAAAACCATATCTTGACACTTAAGATTTTTGAGTTTTGACTGCACGATTGGTCTATAGGCATAAGCGGTTGCAACGCCGCTATCTACTGCGCCAGGTGTCGTGTGTTCAAATACCATGTGGGACAGTACTTTGTGTGATCCAGAAATTGTTCACCTGAGTCTGGGTGTTCTTTGTGGCCGTTTCATGTATGTTTGTACAATGACGGCCATCGCCGTAGGTGGGTCATAACATAAGTATATTACAATCCATCATCAATCAACTCATAAATAATTTCAAAGCTATTCTTATAATACACTTGATGAAATCCTGCCCATCCTATGCAATATCATGAATCACTCCGTGTAAAGCGGTGTTTTTCCATCAGCATGGAAAGATGCTCAAGTAATCCCTCTACCTTAAAAAGCTAAACCCTCTTCCTTTTCTGACTATCGACCCGTATCTATTTTACCTTTCCTGTCTAAAGTGCTCGAACGTCTCATCCACTCTCAACTAAGTAACTTCCTTTCCAAAAACTCCTTACTGAACCCTTTCCAATCCGGCTTTCGTCCTGGTCATAGCACTACCTCGGCACTGGTACATATTACAGATAGTATCAGACTAGGCATGGATAGTGGAATGATTACAGTACTTACCTTACTTGATTTTAGCAATGCCTTTAATACTGTAGATTTTCACATTCTGCTTGGTATTTTACGGTCTCTTAACATATCTCCAAGGACAATTGATTGGTTTCATAGTTACCTGTCTGGTCGCCGGCAACTACATTGCTAATTATATTCATTAGTAAAGTATATTTCTTTAAAACTCCTTGCACCGTCAACTACTATGTTTCCGACACATTTTAATCCATCCCAAGGTTGCCTGGAAGAGATTGCCTGAGGCAATAAGGCCGCCCTTTGTGCACTTAATATAAGTCATCTATGTACTGTTTTGTAAATCTGTAACACGGTTACACATAAAGAGTATTCTATCTATATACACGAACCGCTAGATGCCACCTTGGTCTAGCGGTTAGCGTAAGCAACCGCTAGACTGCTGATCAATAGATATCGGGTTCGAATCCCAGGTCGAGCTGTTGTTGGGTTTTTCTAACAAGAAATACTTGATAACAGCCTCGAGTATGGAAGTTTGGCAGTGTTTTACGTCCGTGCTTTGACTCAACGTGCTCTTACGTTAAATGTTTACCTTAGGGTTGGAACCAGTTGGAACAACTGATATTCGAGTGAAACAGGTTGAACTAATATCCGACCTCAAATAATAGTACGAATAATAGAGGTTAGAAAGATGTGTTCAAAGTTATTTTTACCAAACCACTGGTATTTGTCCACAGCGCCAATAAACTGAGATCAGCAGATTATCAGTCAAAGTGTAACAAACAGAGTTACTTTCAAATTTATAATAATAATCCATTATTTTGCATGAAATTGAAGGCTGAAACCGAATCAATCACAAAATTATTAGAAAAGTTTATTACTACGAAATCTCACCTTTTTACACTATTCTGTGGCAACCCAGGCGTATACAAATCTGCATACAAATAACTAAATCCATCTATTGGAAAAATAATGTATTACTTTTTGTTTGGATTGTTGGATCATGATAATAGTGCATCTACTCGTATTAACGAGAAAAATAAGAAGTAAAATAAGACGACATTTTTGGCAACATTTCACCTGCTTTCAAATAAAATTCCCTGAGTCTATGGTGGAGAATTTGCGTATCCGCTAATGTCCCTGAGTGAATGAATAATTCATGATTTTCAGTTAACTGGGGAAGAAAAGCATTGAAAATAGGAACGAATGTCAACTGTCTACACACACAGGTGTATTTGAATGCTTTTGTAGATTATAAAGTAGCTTGATCGAGTTTCCTGCAAATTGCTATCGAACCTTCAATAGCTATCGACGTCTTATTTTATGAATACCATTGCATTTCAATACGTTGCAACCATTAATGAATTAGTTTTGAAAGATGAGTTTTCCGATATTAATATATTGTTTCCTATTATTGCGTAGGAAAATTCTATTTGGTATTTATTTTGATTGAATGAGAATTTTGACTACGGATATGAAATCGTTTATTGTAAATATAGATTACCTATAATAAAGAAGTAAAGATAAACTTTTAATTTTTAAATTTATTTTTAAAATATAATGAACAGTGCTTAAATAAAAAAAATCATTCTTAAAAAGTTTGTCTGTCTGTCAGTCTGTTTGTTCCTGATAATATCTATATAAATATATATATCTCCTGATAATAATAAGCATAATTAGACGGATTTTGACGGCACTTTCACTGGCAGAAAGCTGATGATGAGTAACTTCTGCTAATTTTTTAGACTAGTCTTGCTATGCGGCGTTACTCTCCATTTACTACAATAACAGTGAGACTGAGCTAGAACTAATTGATTTTCCTACCCTTTACTCCCAATATTATTTAGGGTCGGTCACTAGTAGTATTAATAGACTAGTAGTAGTACTTACTGAAAAAGATAAATAAATATCAAGTGAGTTTATTTATAAAATAGTGACGACTTCGCTCACTCTCCAGTTGATATCATTCCCTAATAACTTTTTATCACAGGACATACATACGGGCTCTTCAAGCTTAACTAAATAAAGTGATAATGAAGATGAAAAAAGGGTCACTCAAGAGCGAATAGATGTTCATTACTAGTAGCAATTTTTTAAATATTAGCTTTCGCCCGTGGCTCCGCCCGCGTGTGTTTCGATTATTGCAGTAAAAAGTAGTCTATGTATTATTCTGATATATAAGCTATATTACTGTAAAGTTTCATTCAAATCCGTTCAGTAGTTTTTACGTGAATGAGCAACAAACATACATACATACATACTCACATACTTTCGCGTTTATAATATTAGTACGGATAATGTATAATTATCAAAAAAACTAATACAGCTTTGTATTACATTACAGGTTAGTATACAAAATGTGTTAGTAGCCCAAAGCGCTAAAGTGAATTAATTATAAGCAAGAAAGAAAATATTTTAATTCAACCAAAGTCTGTTAAAAAGCGACTCAATTGGGTACTGGCTTTTATATTTTAGTATACAAACCTTTTTGCTCGCCCCATTTGAAAATAATTTTCGATCGCACGTCCGTTAACACGTTTCCTTTTGGTGCGTAACGGGCCTACTCCTCTATAAGTACATTATAAAGGCAAACGCGTTATGCTTATATCCGCATACATTTATTATGTACACGTGGTCTGAGCCAGGTACGTTGTTAACAGAAGGTTAATGATGATTATCTGATATAACTAAGGGAGAAAGTTAAATTATGAAAACCTGTGAGTTACTTTGTTATGTCAGGTGATATGATTTTTTTTATGAGGACACTCTCAGATTAGGAATATAGATTTTGTATCCAACCGGTGTCACCGATGTTAGTAGTTGTGTTATATACTATAATTATATGCTTACTATCTCTGTCGACCTGTGAAGTTAGGGTCTAATCTGCTTCCAACCAGAGAAACAGTAAAGTACCTAGGAATGCATCTAGACCGTGGACTTGAACTTTTTTTTTTTTATACATAAGCCATCCAAAGTGACTCTACCCTGCCTGATGGAAAGCATGAGCAGAATCCAAGAGTGGGGGCCATCACACTTGCTGCGAATGCAAACAATAATGTATGGTGGCCCACACTATGGCAGCTTAGTGAGATGCTTTTTCACGCCCCGCTTAAAGGACCCGGGATCATAGTGGCTAGGAAACACGTGAGCTGGTAGTGAGTTCCAGTCTTTGACTGCTCGGCATAGGAAAGAAGAGCCGAACCGTTTTGATCTTGATCTTACGTGGTCTAAGCACATTGAAACAAAAAGGGATGAACTAAATCTAAGATACAGGGGTATGTACTGGCTACCGGGAAGAAATTTCAAATTATCTATGGACAATAAACTTCTGATTTATAATACAATCCTGAGGCCCATTTGGACATATGGCCTGCAACTCTGGAGATCAGCAAGTGACACACAAAAAATGAAAGTGCAAAGAGCTCAAAACAACATCCTGAAACAAATTTCAAACTCACCCAGGTTCATACGAAATTCAGAGGTTCATCAATACCTTCAGGTCACCAATGATCACCAAAAAATATAGGATCCGGCTTCAAAATCACCCAAACTCACTTGCCGTACAACTGACACTGCCTGACACTGATACAGTGAAGCGTCTGAAAAGACTTAGAATACCGAACATGGACAGAATGGTTTAGGGCCATGTGCCATGTTATTCGCAAGGAGCAGTGCTTGGTGAAGCATATGCTTCACACGACAGACAACAACAAATCTGCTCATAGTCTGGAGGACTGCTTACTATCTTTTATATAGAAGACTGCGTTATTCTGATGACAAGCTATATTACCGTAAAGTTTCATCTAAATCCGTTCAGTAGTTTTTGTGCAACAGAAAAACAAATATTCATATTTTCTCTCTAATTGGTAGTTAAAATTTTAAAAGGATCACTAGCTTTTAACCGTGGCTTCGTCTGCATGGACTTAGTAATGTGGGAGGGTGAGTTATTTTCATATAATCTGCTCTGTCATCAACCTGATTCATCATTATCATCACCATCATCAGCCACAGTCCACTGCTGGAGATAGATCTTTCCCATTGCACACCATTTTGATCGATTTTGCGCTTCTCCATCTGATTACTGTTCAAATAATATAATAAAGAAAATTAAAAGAAAAAAAGGAGCGTTGATATGAAAACATAATATGTAATGTGTACAACTAGAAATGAAGTAGACAGATCAATAAAGGATTTCAATCCTAAATGAAATCGCGAGATAATAAATCAAATAAGATAAGACATTTTAGTAGTATTATTGACAATATTTTTCTCAACAATGATGCTTATTAAGCTTATCATAACAAACCTTCTCTCAAAAGCAATGTTTATGTCAAGCAGATTACTGTTTAAACAAAAGAAAAGCTGTTGATGATGATTATGGTGACGATACCCCTAAGAAACAAAACAGAAAGTAATTTGATCACTCTCTTAAACGCTATTTGAAAAGAATATAACGCCGTGGTTTTACGTCAGCGCTATTATTATACATAAGTTTTTCCCCCAATCATGTTCTCTCCACGAATTTCAGTAACGGCAGCCTCATGTATAAGGATGTACGCGCTACATCCGCCTTTATTTAATACCCTTTTATTACGTAAACCCAACACGTATTTTGTATTATTAAAAAGTTGTTCGTCATGAGCGCAGATAATTGTTTGCCATGAAATAACATTTGGAATGCGTGACGCGGCTTGTTGATGCGTGGTGAGTGCAATGTTTTCATGTGGAGATTTTTGATTTTATTTTATAAAAGAGGACTGTATTTTCTCATTTTAAAATATGAATATTACTGCGAAATAGGATTTAAAGTGTCAAGTAATCACTTATGCGATTAAGTTAACATATTTGTTTCAATATTTATATGTATTTTTATATGTATTTTTATATGTATATTATAAGTAACTCTACTCTGCCTGATGGAAAGCATGAGTAGAATCCAAGAGTAAGGGTCACCACCACGCCTTGTATATAATTTTTTTAACTCTATTAATCAACAACAACACATTATGTCCCACTGCTGGGCTGGAAACTCCTCTCAAGAGAGAGTTAAGGTCAAGCGTCCGCACGCTGGCCGCGAGTGGATTGAGGACCGGCAAGTCATAATGTTCAACAACAAAAGGCTTTAGAACATCCAACGGCAACTTGCCGTTGGATGTTTTCAAGCCGACTGAAGGCCTCCAACTCTATTGACGAGCCTAATAAATTTGGGTATATACACATTTTATTGATGTCAGATCAAAATAATAGCTGGTCACTTTATTCAATTATTATGCCGTGACATCGACATTGAGATGTCTTCATAGATTAGTGCTAGTAGATAGTGACCAATGGCGTTTAGGATTCATTAATTTCCATATGGTGCAATTATGTACTATCAAGATAAACTATGGCATACGCATCTGCGCATCTGACCATCTGTTATTAATAGACTGGAACACGTAAACGCAGACCTGAATGTAACCTGATTATTTATGGAATTATATTAATGATTAGTGAAATGTTTATCTATTTTAATTTATTCAAATTGATGAAAAGAACTGCTTCAGCAGTCAAAGGGTAGAACTGCATTGGAGAATCTTAAGTTGCATCATCATCCCAGCCTTAATGATTCCCAAGATTATTTGGAATCAAACCACCACATCAACCGATTTTACCTGAATATAAGTTTCTCCATGGAGCGACTGGTGTCGAACTTACGTAACCCTGAGGGTGAACTGAATACGAATGTTGAACTAGTTGTCAGTGTTGCTGAATAAGGGTTAATTGTTTGGGAAAATACTCTCTGTCCGCATCGCCAACGGATTCAATAGTCTGTCATTTAGCTGCATCAGGCATTGTTGAACATTGGTGTATTCTCGGACCACTTTTGAGGACCATTAGCTACGACTAAGCTAATCGAAGGTCGTCATGGGCGTAATCTATTAAGTTGATTTCACTCTGATCGCACCTTAGGGGCGAACTTCAAGAATCGCGGCACCAATACACCAGTGGTGTATTGTCCCGGTGACTCATACATTGAACCCGAGACCGCTTTATTGGAGTAGCATAAGACAACCGCTCTACCAGCAAGGCAGTGAAGGCTCTGAAATTACAGTGGTCTGTAAATGGCGATAGTCACTTAATCTGTGCCACAGAACACTTTTTTAAATAAATTAATATGTTTCGTAATACAAAGAAAGGGTAGAGCTTTTGGCTTGTTAATAACAGAAACAGGGTAACAGCGTGGAAAGAATGAGAGAATAGATTGATTAATTGTTGTGCTGTTGTTTGCTCCTGATATTTGGCTGCGTTTTATCTTGTGAGTACAAAGAATAAAACAATTTATTCCTTATTAAATAGAGCTAATAAATTAGAACCACTTTTTCTCTGTACTTTTGTTGGTTTTAATTAATATAACTTTCTTTCGCAATTTGTTTATTCTTTAACTCTCAAAGCAAATTAATATCATATGACTCAGAGTTCAACATAAGCCTTAAATATATATCACTATCCCATTGTATATTATTTCTTATTCTAATTTCGACTTTTTAGAAAAATATTTATAAATGACCAAATAAAACCAAATTGATTCAGCCAGCAAAATTTAAACATTTTGCTCTCTTTTACTTAAATAATAATGTTTTTAGACTTTCACAACTTTCTTTATTGTTGACTTATTCTCGAAAAAAATAAAGAGATTACCTACGATACCTTCTACTTCCCGACGTTTCGAACGGGTACCGGATACCGCTCGTGGTCTCGCACGTACCCGTGACCACATCCAACCTTTTTAACTTTATGTAATAATTTTAATAAATATCCACTAATGAAAATTCTGACTTTTACTAGAAGCGCGTTCCAAAGAAATCTTGATCAAGAAATCGAATTGAACAAAACCAATGAACTGATAAACTCGGAATTTATTTTCATTTGAGTTTCATAAAAATGTACCAACTTTGTGTTAACTAAGAATCTTGTAAGTATAACAGGAGATCAACTCTTAATCTAGATTAATAAAAAATAAATTTAATATTTTACCAAAATTCAACTTTCTCAGAAATCAACAAGAAAGGCCAGAATTTTTTTATTCACAAGCTATAGAACCTAATAAGATTTTTTTCTTTTACAAAGTTAAATAGCTTTTACTAAATTTAGTAAAGTTGGGAATTTAATTCGTGCTTGTTTACTGTAGTATTATTGTGTCAGTGATAGTCTTATCGATTAAATCGTGCTACTATCGAATTTTCTATTCAAATTATCAACAACCAATAAGTATATACACTCGGTTCCAAAAATAACGGGTCAGTCACATAAACCCGAATATCTCCCGAACTACGTATGCCATCCTAATGAAACGAAGACTGTTCAATTGAGAATTTAATTATACAGATAAAAAATAAAATAAAACTTAGTTACACCCACAATATTAATCTTAAATTAAAAAAAAACTAAAGTAGTCATATTTTTCTTAAGATTACATTTTTTTATGATTGTTTTTTTGCTGTTTTTCATCACTGGAGGCTTCATCACGTACAAAGTATTAAATGAAGAAAGTGATGAAAAACAGCAAAAAAACAATCATAAAAAAAATGTAATCTTAAGAAAAATATGACTACTTTAGTTTTTTTTTAATTTAAGATTAATATTGTGGGTGTAACTAAGTTTTATTTTATTTTTTATCTGTATAATTAAATTCTCAATTGAACAGTCTTCGTTTCATTAGGATGGCATACGTAGTTCGGGAGATATTCGGGTTTATGTGACTGACCCGTTATTGGTTTATGTGACTGACCCGTTATTTTTGGAACCGGCTATACATATGTAATATCAGGAGTTCTGATTGTATAGATACATAGAAATGATTGTTCGCGTTTTTTCCACGCTAATCTGAAACTTATTTATTGATAACACTATTGATATCCACACATCACCATACCGTCAATAAATTTTGAAGTATTATTGACAGTATTGAAGGAATTTAATAGTACCATCCATTTTTCAGTCCCATGATTGATAGCACTGATACTTTTACAAATGTCAAAATTTTGTTTGTAGTAGACTGATTAACTTTCACAACAACACTGGTCTACGGTGTTTTGGTGATAAAGTTTTATAATTATATTTGAATAAATTTCATCACCGGTATAATAAATACACGGATATTTATAACCGATGCTAAAGTTCAGCTAGGGCATTGCACCGACGAGGTCCTATTGTTGCTTTACCCAACCGGGTAATTAATAATCTTGTGCTAAGCTGAGCTTACTTGCAATTGTAGTGCTAATGAAACAGGTAGTTTCCGAAATAGCCACAGGCTGGTGATTCTCTGTCAATCGTTTTTTACGTATCGCTCTGTTCATTCAGCTATGAATACTTGAAGCGTATTTGCTACTGTAAAGCGAATACATGGAGCTAGTCCAATAATCAGTGCCAGCTCACCTCAGTAGCAAGAGTGGCCTCAACTCACTCGGAAAGCCAGAAGATGACTGCTGCAACACGTTCTGAACTGTGCCTTTCGTTGACAAATTTCGACCATCATTTTCGTTTGCGAATCTCATGGGTTGTTTCTAGATACATTTTATACTGATTTTCAGAAATAGTGCGGTAACTGCAAATGGATTAAACCACTACAACACTCAAAGGATGCCAGAGAAGCAAGGCCTCATGTAAGTTATTTTTTTTTTTTAATTTTTGTTGATTACTTCTAGTACTCTACTCAATAACTTCTCTAGTAGTTCTTCTTCTAGTTCTACGTTTCTTCTCGCTACACAAGATAGAGGTTTTAATTTACTTTGATATCTAATTTTCTAATTTGACGGTCTTGTTGGTCTAGTGGTCAGCGTATGCGGCTGCTGATCACGAGGTCTCGGGTTCGAATTCCGGGTTATACCATGTTTTGTATGATCTGCAAATATTTGTTTCGGAGTTTGGCTGTATTATATGTATAATAAGTATGTAATTACAATAAAAGGCGTATATGTATATAAATTAGTTATCTAGAATCCATAGTACACTCTGCTTAGGTTTGGTCTAGATGTTGTTGTGTGTCATTCATCCGAAATATTTCAATATTTAAATTCCTACATTTTTAGTGATAATCGAAAAAGATATGATTTTTTCACCTATTTTTCAAATGATTTAAATTCTAGATCGAGATGTTAAATAAAATTCAACCGTATGGAATATAGCAACCGTACTAATAAGCGCTCCAAAATTCAATAGATTGAAGTGAATCCAGTGCTACAAACTCCTCTTCAATGGAACGATAGTAATTGCTCTTCTGTGAATAGAATTATACACGGCTCAACATTCTCACACTAATTATTTGCTACTGCAGTCAAAATATACAGAACGTGTACATTCGCTGTAGTATGTGACTTGAATATTTCCATTAGGTCTTACATGTCAATTTGATAAACATCAGGTACTTCAAAATATTTGTGTCATTTTTGGTTTACGCACATTTGTTAAAACTCAAGTGGCTTCCAATTCGATTTCGCTGGAATACTCATATCCTCTCACTACTATATAATGACTTAATTAACCCTACAACTCCCGTCTATTCAATAAAACGATTCATCTTTGTTCATGACACACACACGCGATGCTTAAGATCACTTTGATGATACATGAGAGAGAGTTCACGAGATGCCGCCACTGGGTCATACATGCAATACTAAAATTACCATTAATAATACTTTTAAACATACATAGCTATACTATAAGTATATCTTTAGTAACCCCCCGTCCCTCTAGAATGTACGAAATATGATAACAATAACTAAAATAACTACTGGTTTGGTTCATAGTTAATATCCTACTATGGCCTTAATGGTAAGTTACTGTATCTCTCATAAAATTTATGGTAAAAACAACAGGTTATAATTAATCCAGTGGCATTGTAAAACTAAAATCAAATTACACTTATATCTTGTCACCAGAATAAATGGGCCCAATACGCACCAAATATGTGGATAACAGATGACGTTATTTCACCAGTGTCCACGCGGTCATTTGGACCGAACATTATGGAGCAATATCACCGGAGTGTTAATGTTCATAGTCATATATCACGATCAGTGATAACAATACTTTTGTTAATATTTGTAGAATGTTGTTAGTGTGCCATTCGGTGGTTTGTCATTGAAAGAAATCAATCACTTTCTATAGTTCCTTTAAGGGGCCGGCGGAGGCTGAATTGTCCATACAAATATTATACCAAAACCAATTGTAGTTTAAACATATTTCCACCGTATGTGTATATGGATATTCGGAATAAATAATATTTATCTAGGGTCTCTTTATTTAAAAAATAAATAGAATGAAATATAATTTTGTTTTTCCTGTATTATAAACAAAAAAAATATTTCTAACGTTATTTTGATAGGAACATAGCTTATATTATCAAGGTACTTGTGGCGACATCCCACATACAGCGCGACGAAAACTTACGACAGCGCCATCTAGCGAATAAACACTGAACTACGAAAAAAATACAGAATGATCTATACGGAGTGTCTACTGATCCTGAATCGCGAAAGAGACATTCTCGCGCCGATTATAATCACCTCGCCTGGTCGGGGGATCCTCCCTTTGTGTTGGAGGAACACAATTCCCGTTCCTCCACATACTTATCTAATCCAAAATTCATACTTGTTTTCATGATTTTTGGTAGAATAAAACATTCATATTTTCATAAATAACAAACGTAACATAACTAATCATTGGGTAAGGATTAGCAAAAGTGATTTAATATATTACTGTTTTCTTGGAAACCTAATAAAATTTTGGTGTCAAAGAATTTAGTTGAATGGCGAACAATGAAGAGCTTACTATAAAAAGAATTCGAGTCACTTCGCAATATAAGGTTCAAGTTGTAAAGTGTTGTTGTGTGTGTATTGTTGTTGTTCACACCTAACTTACCTCCAACTCAATCAATGTAAGTGAACAACATTTCAAATGAATTGAGTGTCGTGAGACTAACACGAACCATGTACCTCAATAAAAGAAAGATGTTTAGAAATAAAACTATGAAAATATTAAAAGTATAGAAGAAATTTCGTCTGATTATAATTAAAAATCTTTAGGTAGTAGAGACACGGTGATTTTAGCAAGGATTTCCTTATAAGTTGCCGTCGTATTTCGTTGGTGAGTGTGGGACTGGAGGCCCAATCAATCTACATCATTCTTCCGGCCTCCGACCCCTATTTTATTATAATTTCAAAAACAAACTGAAGCTTCAGCTTACCAGAAAGTTCAGTAACATTCTATGAAATCTTAAAACTATGTTTGTTTTAAAAACAGTTGTAAAATATTGTACAACATTACTGAGAAATGCAGAGTATTATGCAACTATTCTAGTATTACATAGAGAATGAATCGTTGCAGGTAGCGAGTGACGTGGTTTCAAGAAGCCTTAAGCACCGCTTCAAACATTTCCTTTACCGTACGCTTTACTTCAAAGAAAATGATAACAACCTATATTGCACAAGCTAACAGGTTAGTTAGGTATTTGCTCTCAATCTACTATCGATGTTATACTAAACAAAGTTAATCTTCTGTAATGAATACGATCAGACCTTGATTTAATATAATTCAGTCGGTTACCCTAGTATTCTATTAATCCACAATCCTGAAATCAAGTGATGTGGAAAAACATTGTTTTGCATCCAAATAACTATTGTTCAAACCCCGTTTCAAATCAATCGTCGTAAACCGTAATAGTACCGTACGAGCGATTGAGTCAGTTTACAATTACATTCGGTTAACTGTAAAATTAAAGACGGGTCGAATCGATGATCGTAGCTTTAACGTAGCGTGTAATGTTGTGTTTTGTAGAATCGGCGTAGATACAGTGGTCGTTCTACGGGGTTTTGATTTGAGTCATTTAACAGTTTAGAAGAAATGTGAGTACATTAGAGAAGATGAAGAGATAAATCCCTTAGTTAGTCGTTTGTGTTTGATAATACCTATTACTTTCTGTGGTACGTATGGCGAAGCCACAGAATATTAGTAGTATAGATCTTTACACGGCTACGTGATTAAATAATTGTTTTACTGAAGTTAACGTACGTGCCGCCAAACAATAGTAATATTATAAGTTATTAAACAAGGAAGAACAAATAACATATTGTCAATTAAGCAATTAAGTAAATAGTACTTCCTAGCGCCCCACCTAAACCTGTACATATTACATTGTATATAAGCTTTAGTTTAAGTTAAATTAGACGGAGTCAATAGGGAGTCTTACAGTCATAATGTAGTCATTAATAAATATTACAATCAACGTGTCGTCTAATTGGCTCCCTGGGTAAACACGCAATAATTGGTGACCCCGACGTGATCTATTGGTTTCTAGTGCTGATATAATACCGGGACGACCGGAACCCTATATGGTGTTCAGCAGTGAATCTAGAGAACAATAGCATTACGAAATTATCACACCCCAAAAATGGCTCCAACAACAACTCCTTCAAGAGGCGACACGGGTGCCCACCCAGCGAAAACAAGTACTCCACCATCAAGGAACGTCTAATAAACTGCTACTAAGAGAGCGAACACCGACGTTTCAACAGACTACTATCAGAAATGGACCTTGGAGACCAGAAGCCTTCCCAGCTCTTGCGAAAAATGAAGGAAGCTGGATGTGGAAAAATAAACGACGACACTATTCGCCTGCTGTGGCTAAGGCAACTCCCCGCTTCACTAACAGCGATATTATCAGTCACAAACAATATGTCGTTAGACAACTAGAGCGAGTTAGCCGATAAAATATACGAAAACTTGGCCTACAACAAGAGAAATACTCAAGAGACAGCGGTTGACATTAACCTAGTTACAAACATATCGTCACAACTTGAAGCCATGCGAATAGAAATAAATGCATTACGCAGCATACGCGAGAATCAACCTAGGCAACGCAGCAAATACCAAACACGACATACGCCACATTCACGGTCAAGGTCGCGCCACAGAAACTCACATAATGGATTATGTTATTTCCATAATCGGTTCAAGCAGAATGCATATAAATGCAACAAGCCTTGCTCATGGAATACAATTAAAAATAACAGGCTATCGGGAAACTAAATTTAGCACAGAATACGACGGGCCTCTGTGCTATCCACCCAGCAAACCGTCTAACTATAACTGACTCAAACAGTGGTTATAGATTTTTAGTCGACACGGGTGCTAACATTTCGGTTATAAATAACACAAATAAAGAGAACCAAGCATGCGAATACCAATTATTCGCCGCAAACGGGACCCCTATAAATACATACGGGGAACGCGCTTTAACGCTTAACCTAGGACTGCCCCGAAGCTTTAAATGGACATTTACCATTACCGATGCCAAGATGCCAATCCTGGGAGCTGATTTTTTGGATCATTATCAATTATTAGTGGATACACGGAAAAAAAACTGATCGATAAAAAAAAACAGGTCTGGAAACGCCTGCCAAAATAGTGAGAACAAAAATTGCATCAGTGCGATCTTTAAACGCTTCTCTACAGGAACCAATAAAGGGATTATAAGAGAAATATGAAGATATTACAAAGGCCTCCACAGGGACACCACACGCAGGACGCGACGGCTCCAGCCTGGTTACCCCTACGGCCTCATCAGCGGCTAGGCACAGCACACTGCACACACGGTCCACGTAAGAAGAGCAACTCGCTCCCGTCAACGCAGCAGCCAGCCACTACGCACGCCCGACTCACTGGGATCAGCGGATATCAGCCCCGACTCACTGGGGACTTCACCGCAGCACCGCGCATCGCACGCCCGACTCACTGGGATCAGCGGACTTCAGCCCCGACTCACTGGGGACTTCACCGCAGCACCGCGCATCGCACGCCCGACTCACTGGGATCAGCGGACTTCAGCCCCGACTCACTGGGGACTTCACCGCAGCACCGCGCATCGCACGCCCGACTCACTGGGATCAGCGGACTTCAGCCCCGACTCACTGGGGACGTCACCGCAGCACCGCGCATCGCACGCCCGACTCACTGGGATCAGCGGACTTCAGCCCCGACTCACTGGGGACGTCACCGCAGCACCGCGCATCGCACGCCCGACTCACGGGGATCAGCGGACTACAGTTCCGACTCACTGGGACTAGCGGCATACAGTTCCGACTCACTGGGACTAGCGGCATACAGTTCCGACTCACTGGAACCAGCAGCACTCAGTTCCGACTCACTGGAACTGCTCACTCCTGGCACTGGCAAGCTCCGCAACAGAGCACAGACAGCCGACTTCCACACACAGCGCAAGCGAAAAACTTACAAGAGCGCCAGCTACCGCGCGCCATCTAAAAGCGCCTACATAAAAACGGCATAACAATAAATGCAAACAAATACGAATTCGCCAAGTCGGAGATTGATTTCCTCGGTTATCATACAACGAGCCAAGGGTTGACTCCTACTATGGAAAGGATCACAAGGTATAAGGATACTTCTTCTCTTCAGAGGGGGAATATCTATGGCGAAGCCACAGAATATTAGTAGTATAGATCTTTACACGGCTACGTGATTAAATAATTGTTTTACTGAAGTTAACGTACGTGCCGCCAAACAATAGTAATATTATAAGTTATTAAACAAGGAAGAACAAATAACATATTGTCAATTAAGCAATTAAGTAAATAGTACTTCCTAGCGCCCCACCTAAACCTGTACATATTACATTGTATATAAGCTTTAGTTTAAGTTAAATTAGACGGAGTCAATAGGGAGTCTTACAGTCATAATGTAGTCATTAATAAATATTACAATCAACGTGTCGTCTAATTGGCTCCCTGGGTAAACACGCAATAGTACGTTTCTATATTCAAAGGTTACATTAGTTGTTTTGACTATTGCGCTAGAGACCTAATTTTTTTTTATCAGTGAAAGAATGATACTGGCACAAATCCAATACAATTGTACAAGCGGCATATGGTTTAAGTTTGACTCCGAACAAAAAAAATAACGCTTCGTGTACGAGTATAGAGCCTCCTGTATATTTTTATTTTATTATAGCAGCAAAATAGAGATACTTCGTTAATTGCAACTGTCTTCTTAGTACACTTAATAAGATGTGGTCCGCTGTCAGACGGACAGGCGAATTGCGGAGGCTTAGTGATAAGATTGACTTAGACGTCGCTTTGAATACAGAGCCTCCGAAATGATGTACCTATCTTAGATGTATCTTATTGTACCTGGTACCTGCAGTTAGTAGTATTTATTGAAACTAATTCATCACATTTTTTTTAAATATCAATATTTTACTTTACTTTACGTTTCTCTACATTGGTCCAAAAATAGGTATATATTTAATTATTTATGAATCATTCATTCATCAATTGAAGATTAGTTAGTTAAAACTAAGATTAAAATTATTATTTTTTTATCGAATGAGTTTTCTGTGTGGTTTCTAAATAGATATTAAAATTGAGTTAAAATACTGCAGATAGCGATATGATTTATAGTCTAGTATTCATTATAAATAAATAAAAAAATTGTTTCGGACATCTTTCACACAGCGTCATCTAATCCTAAACTAAGCAGAGCTTGTATTATGGGAACTAGACAACTGATATAAATATATAAATATACTTTTTTGTAAATAAATACATATATATAACACATAGAAAACACCCAGACTCAACATCTGGTCCAATCAGGGAATCGAACCCGATACCTCTTGATAAGTACGTTTACAGGATAAACCATTAAGCAAAACAATATGAAAGCAAATAATCATCGAAGTTATCAATATAAATTATGAAGTTAGCACAGTCAGTCTAATACCGCGAAACCAATGGTAATATATAATATATATACGTATAATGTTGTTTTATATAACGCGGGCAGCTTGCCACCGTTTGCAAGCATCAACAAGCACGTTAGCTCCACAACTGCTAAATAATGTAATTTAATGACAATCATGTGCTCTGTCACGGAAGTATGAATTCATTTGGAAATGAACGTATTTGAAACTGTCACGATGTGGTACTGTCGCAATAGTTTAACAGTTAAATGCCTATAAGTTTTGTTACCAAACAATTTAACTAAGCAATGTGTTTACTGTTTCGATGTTTTGCAATAAATGTAACATGTATGTCATTAATTACTTTGATTTTTTTTCAGACATTTCACACACGACCATCTGAAAAAATTTTATCATGTTCATTAATGATATGTTGTTATGATTCTTATGGATTGGAATCGAACTCATCACCAATGGCTTAGTAATCATGGTCACTAATTAATAGTCAAACATTAACGATAAGTTAATCTGTTTTGGCAGTAAAAGACAAGAGTTGCCTGTTTACACCTGCAGCTCAATTAAAACTCCATACATATAACTCCATAGCAAAAATTCTATTCAGCAAACCTAAAAAAATGTTTTATATTTATATTTTGGTTTGTGATACTTTTTATCAGAAGTGTAAAATACATTCATAGGTATGTATATATCATGCATCGAAAATGTAAATCTTGACTAAGACGACGATATTAATTGAGAAAATGTCGGTGCATTAGCTTACCTAACAGACTAAATTTAAAAAAATGTTACTATAATCTAATACTACTAACTACATTTTATTTTTTACTGAACCCAGGCATGTAGACTGCGGCAAAATTAATTATATCTTGTTCAATGTATTTACGCTTGAATTGCGAAAGTTTATTGCGAACTTTTTACTGGAACGCTGAAAGTTTGTTATGTTTTACATGTCAAATTGTTAATTAAGTTTATATCTGTGTAGATTTGTTTAAACTTAATAATTTTTAAGTTGGATTCTCTTTCAGATTCATACATGAATTTCAGATTTTTAAACGGCCGGTATTCAAACTAAACAACATAATGTTTGGATTGAGTACCGCGTAATATGATTAACAATGAATTAACATATATTTAAATTATATTTCTTCATTACTTTTATCTTTTTTATATTAAATAAGCATTTTTGCGGACCGCGCTTTCTGTGGATTTCAAGCCTTTTGCAATCGTAAGATGTATGATTTTTGCTTACGCCTCTAGGTTACTTTTGTTATTTTTAAGAAATTAATAATATACATCAACACATCTTAAGCAACATATTTCGTAAAAAATTACAAAATCGATATAACCGTTTGTTACTGTTTTTATTTTACACAGATAAATAAGTGCAACGTAACGAAATTTTCCCAGAGCGTAAAGAACACCCGATGGCGCGGAAAAAACACAGCATTCACTATCGCCCGTTTATAAATCTGTGAAACTGAGATTCGCAAACTGTACCGACATGCACTGGCAAAGAGCCATAAGCAATTCTGCTTGGAATACATTTATTTTACATACGGATAGCGTTCTCCAACTTCGATATTTTAATGGATAAACCGTTACTTTGTTGGTCTAGTGTTTAGAGATGAAGCTCCGGCTTGTCAAACCGGATCGTGTATTTATTAATAATCACGGGACCAAAGTGCCGTGTGTGAGATGTGTAAACATTTGTATACCATGATAATGAAATGATGAAACTAGTTTCTACACCGCTGGTTATATAAAATGTATGTTGAGTATGTAATGTATTTCAGTTCTCCCTTAGGGTTGCGGAGGTCCGATGCCAGTCGCTCCGTGGAAAAACTGAAATTCAGGTAAAACCGGTTGAACTAGTAGCCAACCCCAAATAAACTTGGGAATAATGGCTAGGAGGATGTTGAGTATGTAATGTTTCGGGCAGAGGATCAAAACCGGAACCATTCGATTGGGATGCTTTGGGTAGATCTAACCCACTTTATTAATACATATATGTGAGCCCGTACCCTAAAGTTACTTTAATTTTCATACCTACGTATAAATATTGCGATAGTGATTTAAAACTTTAAACAATAAGGTTTCAAATTCAAAAATCAAATATACTTAATAACTTTCAATAAGCTTTCAACTTGTCTAGAATTATAGAAAGTCAATAGACTTTGAAAGAAAGCAAAGGCACTGTTCGAAAAGATTTGTGACCAATGAACCAAAATACATTTTGTCATTGAACAAAGTTTGAAGATTAACGTCTAAAACTTGAACTAATAAAATATAAAATTCGATGTATTGATTGGTTTACCCAATATGGCCAACGTGAGACCAATAAGGCCAATATTGCAGCTGCGGTTTTGTTCACAGGCTAGTCGGTTGAAATTGCTAACGTAATTAAAATAAGAGCGTGCCGCTTAGTTATAAGACTTATAAGCATCTTCTTCATACATATTGCGGCACATGTGCACGAGATTAAACTGTTATAACAAGTTTTGAAAATTCCTTTTTGAATTAAAATATTGAACACTAACTTTCGCTTTACATAAGCACTTACTGATTGACTTTTCGTAATACCATTAAATTATAAATATCAGACAAAGACAAGGAACTTCCTATTTGACAATATTTGATTAGGAATATTTAATAAAACCAAAAAAGTAAATGCAGAATTTTTTTGAAAAAAGTTTTTAACTACAAATATAAAACGTTAATGCAAAATTCTAAAAAAAGAAAAAGTTCCCTAGAAGTATTTTAAACGCGATTAAGCAATCAGTTCGTTCTTATAATTAAAACACTTTGTTTACGCCGGCGGTCTTCGGACTTTGATAAATTACCAACAATTATAGAGGTTCGGTTTTCTATGCCCTCTTCGTCTTCAATACTCTGAACTTTGATAATATCTGATTTTAATTAATAATTACTTAGCATCCATATTACAACATAATAGTCTTTGAAATATAAATTTACAAATTTTATATCCAATAAATAATGCGTTGTGCTTCCATGCTGGCGCGCCTCCTTTCATCCTCTAACAGCATCCTGAATGTGTTTTCAGATAGGTGGGACTCCTCCCTCATGACAAGGTGGTTGTATGTCCACACTTGTTAATTTTTTGGTATGTACTTGTATATGTTATATTTTAATGTATGTACTTAAGTATCTGTAATTTCAAATAAAGGTCTTTTCACTAAATGCATTTCAAAGTACATTCGGTACTTAAATAAATTTTTAGAATATTTGTCTATGTGTCCATCTGCTTGTCTGTTTGACGCGACTTTCACTGAGCGTGTGATACAAGAATTAACTTAACTTCTTATACTTTTCATAGAATAGCTTTGCCGGGGCGGGCAACATGACCCGCCGGTGATGTTGAAAAGGTATAACAATAATCCACAAAAAAAACAGCAAAAAAATAAATGCATTATAATTGTATGGCATCTATTCTATCTCATTGGCATTTGTATATGTAGCTTTATAAGAAGTTATATTAAGTCATAAGTAGTATAAGCGTTAAACAAATAGTTGTAATTTTCTAAAAGTTTTGAACTTTGTCACGAAACACAACAGAAATAATAAAAGTCCTAGAATCAAAAATACAATATTCCTCCAATATAAATATGCTTCAGATATGCAACCGTCGCCGTCAATATCGTCGTTTCTAAAGCCCAAAAAAGCAATAAAATGTACGAAATGACATAGTTAAGACTTCCGATTCACACTTGCCTTTCAATCCTCGATGACAGATAAAATGATTCGAAATAGAGCAATTTCGTAACGTTTAGTGCTGACAAGACAAAAAATGTTTTTCATTACACTTGCACAATGTACCGACAACACTTTGGATTCAGTTATTGCGTAGGTACAGTACCATACATGTATGTGCTAAAAAATACTAGCAACTATAGACTAATGGCCGAGTGTGAACTATCCGACCTTTTTGTGAGAGATCCCATATTGTACTACATGACGCGCACGAAAATTTGAGTATGTTTTTCTCGTTTCTACATTCAAAGCCCTGAGCTAAACATACTGTATATTAAATTCGTTTTTATTCACTATTTCACATACAGCCTCTTCGTCAGAGAATTTTGGTTTCTTTTTATTTTATACTAGCTGCGCCTCGCGGTGTTACCCACGTATATCATTATGGTTGCTAGTTGCTAGCAAGTGTGTTATGGATAGCAACCTGTGAAGTTTTGACAGGAGATAAACAGTGATACATTTTGACATCTACGATTTATGTATTTTTATAGTTTTCGCCCATGTATCTCGATTATTATAGTAAAAAGTATTAGCCTATGTGTTATTCTGATATATAAGCTATATTGCTGTAAAGTTTCATCCAAATCCGTTCAGTAGTTTTTGCGTGAAAGAGGAACAAACATACATACACACATACATACTCACAAACATTCGCGTTTATAATATGTATTAGTAGGATAAATTTGCCTGTCAAAGCGACTACTCTACCAGATGGAAAGCATGAGCAGAATCTAAGATTTGTGATCGCTATACTCATTGCAAATGTAAAAAATGCAACAATATAGCGTGGTGACCCAAACTACAGCGGTCTATTGAGATGCTTCTGCATCATTGGACCTCTGGTCCTCACTAACCAAACATGACAGCAAGAATACTTACGTGATGACGCGTGACGCGTTCACGGGTCGCAGTCATTTTATGTAGGTTAAAGAGCATCATTTTAAGTAAGAAAGGTGTGATGGTAGTACCACCCCGTTTACGCCGGTCCTTAAGCTGAAATATCCTTGGTTTTTCTGTGTAATAATTTTGTTGGTCTTTTTAATAAGTTGAAATCAACTTTTCTTGATAAGTGGTGTACACTTACAAATACCGTAGTTCTTGTTTTGAAAATATGTAAATTTTATTGTACATTTTGTAAATTTTAAAATTACTAGTAAAAATGTTTTTTTTTTTTAAATATGATTTTATTTGAATGCGTTAGTAATAAAAAAACATTCCTTTTACTTGAAAACTTTTACTTTCTAACTTATGAAGTCATTACCTAATTTATAATTTATAAAAGCTTAGCTTAGGCTTTTAAAAAGTAAAAGTACTCGAATTTCGTTAGTTTAAAGATTTTAATAGTAAATATTTTGTACTTTTAATTTATTTTTGACTTTTAAGGTATTTTCGATTTATTATTAATAAGGCCTTGTATTTGATATCTATATTGTTGAAGTGAAATAAAAAAAATAACTAGTCCGCCACCTTGTTATATGACGCCACGTTGGATTAAGAATGACGTCACAGAGTTAATCGTGCCTTGTCATCCAAATCGAACTTGTAGATAAGATAAGATAAGATCAGATAAGATTCTTTATTTGCTAGCATGTAGGTATACAACATTTCATCTGAATTGGTTGAATACTTCTACTTCAAAATTGATTTAAAAGATTTCACCCGAACACATTGCAAGTTATATAAAAACTTATTTCCAATCCTCGTATTATGATATTCTTTAAACATTTAAAGTCTGCCTCTTCCTTACATCAGTATGGTAATAGGCCTTTAAACGCCATCATTGATTAGCTTCTATTATTAAGTTCTCCGCAGTAGATGCATAATTCCAGTTTCCAAATGTTAAGCGTAGATTTGGCATAATGCCATTTGTTTTGGAATAGTGTAGATGTGACTTTAGGTGGCATTAGCAACACTTGATAATGACATTACAGGCTACGCATAGAATTAGGTTCTATTCACTCGTAATGGCTCGTGGATTTAAAATCGTGTTCAATAGATATTTAAATACTTGAATTTACACATTTCATATTTAGTATTATAGTTTATTTTTCATATGTATTATAAATATTTAATGTATCATAATGTATGCATGTTACAACTATAAAAAAACATAAAAGAAATACGTACAAATTCCATATTCTCTCTTAAGTTTCACAACATTTATAAGCGATGCACACAAAACTCTTGAAGAATTATGGGGATTACATTACAGTATTAGCTTTGATAGAGAAACTTGTGGTTTTATGGTTCCCGCGGGTGTGATTTAACTTATTATACCTATTCTATGAGTTATTGCTCGGAGTTAGAACTCTTTACAAACTACTAAAGTACTAACTTTTGTTATTTCCTAGTCACAGGTATTATTCTTTATAGACTTATATTTAGACTTTTTAATTTTATAAACGGATAAGTTCTTTAAATATCAATTTGTAAAGTTGAAATCCGGTCGGGATGACACCCGATAAATATTTGTACGCTTTTTGTCAATTTATGTTTAAATTTTATTATAAATTTATTTTAATGTATATTTAAATTCAGAATGTTTTTTTTGAAATCTTTTAATTTTTACTGGGTACTACTTTTAATGGGTACCTCCCAATTGCAATGGTAAAAGAAAAATTAACCCATAGCCGCCTTTTTGTTCATTTTGATAATTTATATAGCCTATATCACTCCCACAATTCTAACACCTCGTATTTCAACATCTGCCCACCCGTTTTGGCTGTATTGCATGAAAAATAAATGGACATATACAGTCAAACCTGGATTATCGAGAGTTAAAGGGAGTACAATCTCATTCTCGCTTATTGAGGTTTCTCACTAACCCGAGTTTTTAGCAGCGTAGCGTAGTAGGGTAGCGTTTCTCTCTTATTCACAAAGATTTGTGACAAACGCGGCAGGGCTAGTCCACTCAGGGTGTGGTTCTTTCAGAGTTAAGAATGAGTCATAAAATAGCAGATGTTAAATTTGTAATTTGTTTTGTCATTTGTTACTGTATGTATGTATTTTTATTGTAGCTATAGTTCCTCCTAAATAATATAAATAAATAAAGCTCGACTGTCGCTTAAAGTGGTATTGATAAGTAGCAGTCTCACTTACGAAGGTCTCTGAGGGAAGAACGACTCTCTCTTACAGAGGTTTCTGGTTCTCGTTAATAGAGGTTTTGGAGGTTGTAGAAGATCTCAAGATATACTAAAAAGTCACAAATAATGTGGCTATGAGCTATAATATATAACTTGATATCCGATATACATGCAGACGGAGCCGCTACCAAAATCTAGTTTTTAATCAATGGTACATACCTGTGTAAAGAGTTTTATCTCCGAGAAATAACTCATAGGATACGTATGATGAGTTAAATCGCACCCGCGGGAACTATAAAGCCACAAGTTTCTCTATCAAAGCTAATACTCTAATATAACACCCATAATTCTTCAAGGAACAAGAGTATTGTGTGCATCCCTTATAAATGTTGTGAAACATAAGAGGTCCTTGGTCATAGAATTTTTTTATATATTTTTTTCTTTAAGTTTTTTATAGTAGATTTTGATAAGGTATGTTTAATATAAATATATATATTTAGGCCTAACAAAGTGACTATAATCAGAATGATGAAAAAAATGAGTAAAATCCAAGAGTAGGGTCATATCCTCATTGTGAATACAAACTTTGCAGCATGATGATTGATGATCCTCTCTATGGCGGCCTAGTGAGGTGCAACTGCATTATTTATGTCAGCACAAATGCTGTCATAAATACGGCAGCACTAATGCTGTCAATTTTAAATTGGTCTTCTGTGTGAAGTTAGGTATGGTTGTTTAGAGTCCGGATGTCGTAATAACAGCTGTTCCCAAATCGCTTCCAATCTCAAGCGCAGAGTGATTACTTAAGCCTTCCAAAAAAAATTAATATTATTCATTTTGGAGTCCTCCTCATTTTCAATTCTAGTCGTGACCTCTATTCAGACCCATTCTGCGAATGATAGCTTGCTTTCTGTTCCTATTTTGAGCAGTGGCAGGATAGACCGCTATGCTGAGAGTAGATTAAACTTGCTCTGCCCAGCACGACGAAGAACATTAGTCATTAAACTTTAAAAAAAAAAAAACACAAGAAAAACTATCACACGACCGTGAAGGTCAGAATCGTTGGTATACTTTTGTACAGAAGTAGGTGTCACAATAAGATCAAAAAGAAACATTGAATATGAATAGACCGCATAGGTTTGTGACGTCAATTGGCGTCCGAATGTCACGTAACCTTACGGTTTCGGGTTCGGTTTAGTTAAAAATCGATGAAGGTGCAGTAGTACCGTGACAGGTTGCCAGATCGTAACAATAAAAATACCCTTCCATTTAGTGGGTTTTTACGACTTGCACGAGACAATACCTTTCGTGTTTCTTTTACTTGGTGTACCAACTTACACAGTTTCAACTTGAAAGATCAGATACGAGATTTCTTACTTGTAACCAAAAAATACGGATACGGGTAGCACTTGGAGGAGACCTTGGGGATAAATAAAAAAGCATGATAATTTTTTATCAACATAGTTTTTTACTAGTATAGTATAGGTCTTTAAGTAACATACCACAAATAGTAACATGTCTTCACTGGCTAATATAAGTATTTGTATCATTATAAATTAGTAGATTATAAGTTACATTGCCTGCAAATAATCCAGATTTGTATTAGATCCTATAAAACAGTTTAAAAGTGTTGTGTCTAGGAATACGAGTTCTAATCTGAATGGGTATTGAATTCAAAAGCTCACTGCAATCTACTGCTCCGTTCAGTATCTCAGTGAAGGATAATGAGTTCCTGTGATGACTGACTAAAGTGTCCATGTCGTAGTGTCTCAGCCTCTTTAGTGTAACTCGCTAGTTGCTTAGCTAAATGATCACCGTAACTGTTTTTGAACTGAGGAAATGTTTTTGAACACGCTCCATGCGTTTGGTATATACCTCGTAGTGTGGATTTCATACCACACAATTCAGGTATCAAATCAACAACCCGTGATGTCAGGAAAGTTATTATCACTATTAATCCGAAAGATGCAGATATCAGTGGGAATAACTTAGAACATCTGTTTATCAATTTTATAACAAAAAATATATTTTATTCATAATAGATTATCATCATTATCAGCCCATCGCAGTCAACTGCTGGACATAATTGATAAAAGAGAAAAATTTACAAGTAAAAAGTTCTAAAAAAGCCCCCGAGAGCTTATATCTATCTTTTAAGGTTGTCCAACAATAACTTCTTTTATTGTTAACAAGTTTGTTTCCGCTGCATAACATCACGCTGCTGGCAATAGAGGAGGTATACGGTGCTGCGTGGATCAGCTAGGTAAATATATCTACATAAAGTCGTCACAAAATAAGAAGCCCGGTTTGACATTTGTCATCATGGCGTAACTAATACGATTATTTCATGTTTTTGGGTGTATTTTTTCAATATAAAGGTAAACTTGATGCTTATTTATGATACGCGTTGTGATAGTGTATGGGTAACATAGTAATTAAATAGGATTATGAATTTGATTTTTCAATTTCTTACATACGGCATGTCAAATGACAAATGTCAAAACGGGCTTCTTATTTTGTGACGACTATAGTTATAAATTCTTCTATTTACATTGTCAAACCAAAATTAATATCCTATATAATCTGTGAATTGATTTCGTATCAACCCATTTACTAAAGTTCACGCCTTGAATATTATCACTAAATGTGTCAACAGAATACCAATTTTACAATCGAATGCGTACTTACGCGATAAAGCAAAATGAATGGATACTCTTTATCCGGTCTCCATACAGGAAAGGTTGTATTAGCAAGGCATCGTTGCTCTTTAGGCAACAACGACCTCTGTCGCTAATCAATATAACGGTACAAGAAGTAAGAGAAAGCGAATGATTGTATGGGAGAAATTACTAGGCAATGTTCAGTAAGAATTATATTTTAATAAGTTTGCTGTTTGCGCCCGCGTCGGTCGTCAGTTATCACGATAAATGTAGCTTTAGTCCTTTCTCAGGCTCTAGGCTATATTCTGTGTTCCA
Source organism: Phragmatobia fuliginosa (assembly GCA_932526445.1). Taxonomy (NCBI): domain Eukaryota; kingdom Metazoa; phylum Arthropoda; class Insecta; order Lepidoptera; family Erebidae; genus Phragmatobia; species Phragmatobia fuliginosa. The sequence goes on along the minus strand of OW052065.1, from coordinate 16,418,812 downwards.
AATTCCATTTAAATCAGTTCAGTAGTTTTAGTGTGAAAGCACCACAGGCAGATATACAGAGTCACTTTCACATTTTTAATATTAGTAACTAGCGGTGAACCAGTGAAAGTCCCATTAAATTCCGGCCAGCCGTTCCAGAGATTAGCCGGAATAGACGGACAGACAGACAAAAATTTTGAAAATTGTCTTTTTAATGTAAGTAGGTATGTATTTCGATATGCATTTAGTAAAAAAACTGTTCATTTGATGTTACATACAGACACTCAAATTATAATTATTTGTATTTATATAGATTAGCAAAGAAGTAAGAATTTAGATTTGAAATTCCAACCAACTTTCGCTTTGAAGAGAGACTTCTTCTATGTTCAGCAGTGGACTATTAAAGACTGGTGATGATTGAAGCTTTAAAATATTTTGACTTATGAGTTTTACAACGATGTGATATTATATATATACAATTTAGTGAGTAGCGCCTGGTGTCACCATAAAAACTAAGTTTATAGCTAAAAAGTGTTCATGGCATATATTTCATTTTTTTTTGTTTATGATACATTTATAGGTAATTTAAAAAATTGACCGCCGCTCAGCCTGCGTGCTTATCGCTATAAAGAATAACCTGTGACCTTTTTGAAAGATGAAGGTCTACATCAAAATATAAACAGACAGACAAACAGACAGATAAACAGAATAAAAAGTGAAAAAAAAAGTATGTACCCAGGTTGCTAGCTGTTTAGTCCTGAAGTGGCATTGGAACTAATGTTCCTTTTATTTAGAAATTCACATAAAGATTGTGTAAAACAAAATACCTATGTTATTACTCTGACTATTTAAGATCTTTTGTTGGCTTCTGTTTTTATTATACCGACACCTAAACATTTCTATGTAAGAAACGGTGAAAATTTATTCGTATATTAAATATTTTGGAGGCCAGCGAGTAATAAGTTCGCTGTTTTGTTCAAAAACTTTTATATACCTTTTATTTCAAAGAAAAGAATATTCTTCATATATTTTGTAAGAAAAAGCTTTCAATAAGATTATCTACTTTGAAATTATTTAGATGGGCCAGTTTTACTTTTCGTCTCATTAATTCTAAACTAGCTGGCTCGCGCGGTATTACACGGTTTTACCGATTATTGTTGTAAATCACGAGTAACGACGGGACGCGAAGCTAGTCTCACAAAAAAAAGCCTACCTTACTCCTTGTATCATCACCAATCTACCAGTAAAATTCTCCTCATCGGCCCCGCCGGTTGAGATATTATTAACTTAAAAATTGTTGTTTTGATGTAAGTGTGAGTAGCATTTAATTAAAAACTGTTACTTTAATTTTATTAACCGACTTCAAAAAAAAAGGAAGAGAAAAAGAGGAGGAGAAAAAAGGAAAAATTCGTCAGATTTTTTTTTTATTCTTATCTTATGTATTTTCAGCGATAATTTAGTCGTTTATGAACCGATTTCAAAAAATATTTTTGCTTTGGAATGGGCGTAGCTTACAAGTGGTCCCATCGTCACCATATCGGGATCTGATGATGGGATCCCAAGGAAATCGAGGGAAGTCCTTAGATATCATTGTCACAATTGTCGCGATTTGGGTACTCGGTATATGTTTTCTATGAAGTCGGTTCCTTTTTGTTAAAATTATTTATTTGTAAAGATGTATATATGTATGATTATGTTTAGTATTTCGATCTTTTCACATAGACGCATTTTCACCGTCCAATAACAGAGATCCAGAGATTGTAATCGTGCTCATACGTTCAAAGTTCAATTCCCAATCTTATCCGATTAAGGGGTACGAAAACAACGATCATACTTGCCATATGGGAAATTCCTAACACAATGCCACAGGGGCACCAGCCAATTTAGTCTTATTGTACTTGTTTACGGTTTAAGCATTCGTATTTCAAGCTTTCATTTTATAGTTTTCTATATTGTATTCTTTGTTTACAACAAAGGAAGAAAAGTTTCTGTTTACAGTTTGCGTAAAATGTCAAAGACTCATTGCCTAATCGACAAATGTAATGGACTCAAGAAAGCTTATTATGTAGTAGGTTTTTACTTAGTGAAGTTTTAATAATTTATAACTTCACTGACGATATGTGATCTAGTAAGTTATCGTTCAAAATTTAACAATATTTAAACAATTACAGCGCTTACAGATAGTTCGAACTATTTTCGTTTGGGTACCTGACATCAATTTAAACAATACGACTTAGCCCATGTAATTCCTGGTAACACCTAAGCGTTTTTCGATCGCACATTATACGAGGGTTAACCGTCGATAAATAAACGATCCTCCCATTAAATTGCAAGAGTTGTCGGTCTCCATGACCCTCAGCAAACACCGGTAGGTTTTACTAAAATCTTCATTCAAATTAGAAACATCTGCGTTTTTAAATTTATTCCACATCGAGTAATAAAAGGCCTAATTAAGTTATCGCCAGGATTATTAAAATTGACCTTTGCTCGTTTTTACAGCTCTGGGCTTATAAAGGTTGTTGTAAAATAAACGGATTTCAGTATTTTCTTATTGCATTAAGATTTTAATGAGACAAAAACATTGCAGTGGTGATTTTTCACCATTTTGCACAATTCACACACGACAGTACAGAGTTAATTATAAGTTGTAGATTCGTTCCTCGCGAATTCTGAAACTGCTTGAATATCTCTAACTCAACGTGCTGAGCTCGAGGTGCATAACTTAGGTTTGCATTACTCAAAAACTTTTTAAATATGTATGTACGAATATCATGACTGCATACTTTTGGGCAAACTAAAAGTATGCACGTTATTGTGTGAAGTTTAATAACTAAATCTATACAAATAAATACAATATAAATGTCTGTATGTAATATCAAAAAAACAGTTTTTTTACTAAATGTACTCTCAATGTATATATGTACATTCCTTACACCAAAAAAGCAATTTAAAAATTCTTGTCGGTCTCTTTTTTTTACGCGGGGAATGCTTTTCGCAACATACCCATACCCTTCTTGGGGGACAACGAAGGGTGTGTGTGGGTCTCCTGGGCAACCGGTCTACAAACTAAACCCCGCGCGGCGGCCTACCTCGGCAGTCGGAAGGAACACCAGGATCGCAACAACGGCTTCTGCCATAACTGGGGTACATCCCGGGGTGACTGGACTCATCTCCGGGGCAGGACGTTATTGCGCCACTCACCGCTCTGTACAGTAAGAGGCGGCACATCGAATTTTTTTTTTTTTTGTTGACGGGGTGTAAAAAATCCTTTCGGATCTCCGGCTCCTTGGGGACAAATGAGGAACCAGGAGTATGTGGTGATTCCACTAAAAAAACACCCCGACAGCCTATCTCAGGCACCCTGCTCTGAGGAGGACCCGGACCATGTTATTTCAGGTCCTCCTCAGAATCGGCACCACGCCTATCCAGGCTCTGTCCTAGAAGGAGCCACAGAGGCTCCCTCATGCCCATTGGCCGATCAAAGTGTATTTTGGCAGCCTGATCACATTAAGTAACCAGGCCACCCTCCTAACTCCAGCCGCAGTAATTAAGAGCTTGCTACCCGAGGTCCCCTTCTCTGGTAGCTCGCGGCCTCGTCGACGGCTGGTGTCGCCGCCGGCGTTCTCTACGCTCGGGATCGGCCCTCTCCCGATCCCGTTCAGCAGTCTCTTTCTGGAGCATTACAGCTTCACAGAAAGAGACCACTGCGCCCCAGCCCTCCTCACCCGCCAGCATGGCAGCAATGATTGCTGGCGGGGACAGGTCTCGTCCGATTTGGCCAACTAGGACTTCGCGTTCAGACGCCCAAGCGGGGCAGTCCTCCAGCGTGTGCTGGGCGGAGTCCCTGTCGGCTGCGCAGTGGTGGCATTGTGCCGTCTCCTCGCGTCCGATCCTATTCAGGTACTCACCGAAACAACCATGCCGGTGAGTATCTGCGTAAGCCGATAGGTGACGCGACCTCCCTCCCTACCTATCCAAGCTTCGAGGTTAGGCAGAACGGCACCGACAGCGCGTTGGCGCGCATTCTGCGGCTGTTCCAGCCGCGCGCGCCACTGTGCTAGTGTCTGTCGGTGAGCGTTCCGCCGCATTTCGAGCTCGTCCTGGTCATCCCCGCCTTCACCCCTGCGGATGGCGCGAGTCTGGTCATAGACCCTCGCGTCCATATCCGCTAGGATATCAAAAGGCGGGAAGCGTGCCAGGACTGTTGCCGCCTCCGACGAGATTGTGCGGTATCCTCTCACTATCCAGATGGCCGCTACCCGCTGCGCTTGGTTGAGCTTAGCTCGGCAGCGGGAGGATGCCGATAGGCGCTTGGCCCATATCGGCGCTCCGTAGAGGGCCATGGATCGGAGCACCGCACAGTAGAGGCAGCGGACTTCTTCCCGCGGGCCCCCTAAGTTAGGCAATAGCCTCTGTAGGGAGCCCGCCACTGCTCGAACTCGGGGAATCATGCGCTCAAAATGCTCCTCGAAGCTCCAGCGGCTGTCCAGGGTGAGGCCGAGGTACTTAATGTGATGACCAACCTCGACCTCCCACTCTAATAAGCGAGTGGGTAGGAACGGCACCTCCGCGTTTCCTGTGAAACCACAAGGTTTCCGTCTTATGAGGTGCAACCCGTAGACCTATACCGCTGATCTTTTGGACGACACAGGCCACCCCTAGATCGGCGAGCTCCAGGACTTCCTGGAAGCCATGCCCCCTAGCCAGTACTAGAGTGTCGTCTGCATAGCAGACGACACTCACGCCAAGGGGCAAGCTGGTTCTCAGCACCACATCATACGCGAGGTTCCACAGAAGGGGTCCTAGGACCGACCCTTGGGGAACCCCGCATGTGACCTCCCTGCGATGATCTTCGCCGTCCCGACCCACATAGGATATGAACCTATCGCGAAGATACGCCCCGATGATGTCTCGCAGGTAGGGAGGCAACTGATGATGCACCAGTGCCTCTCTAATCACCCACCACGGAAGGGAGTTAAAGGCGTTGACTATGTCAAGACTAACAGCCAATGCCACTCCCCCCGACAGACAACCTCGTCCGACAAGGAACGGACGCGTTTAATCGCATCCAGCGTTGAGCGTCCTTGTCGCAAGCCAAACTGGCTGTCTGATAGGTCGGGGCCCACTTCCGACCGGATGCGGGCGGCGATAACTCTTTCGAAGAGTTTCGCCACCTCGTCCAACAGACATATCGGTCGGAACGCCGAGGGAGATTCTGCAGTTCTGCCAGGTTTTTGGATGAGTACCAGCCTGGCTTCCTTCCAGCCGGAAGGGAATACGCTATTACGGAGGCAGCTGGTAAATAGCCGCCTCAGCCTATCCCCTAAGATCGCCAAAGCAAGCACCCATGCTCGGCCCGGGATCCCATCAGGGCCCGGTGCAGTTTTACGGGCGGCTAGTCGCTTCACGGCTCGATCCAGCTCATTTTCCGTCACCGTAAGGTCGTCGGACCACGTAGTTACATCCGACGGTAACGGAGGGCTTAAGTTTGGGTTTGAGGGACTACCCCGGTCCCTGGGGAAGAGAGTGTCTATCACTCTTCCCACAAACTCAGGTTCCAGGGTCTGCGTCAGTGGTGGTACCCACGGTCTGAGCTTTCCCAATACAAGTTTGTATGGGCGCCCCCATGGGTCCCTGTCCAGTCCCTCAATAAGCTCCTTCCAGGACCGAGCTTTGGCTTCTGCGATCGCAAGGCTTACAGCCTTTGCGGCATCGCCATATTCCCGTCTCACTTCGGCGATCTCCTCGGCCGTGGCTCGCCGTCTTCTTCGGGTTCTCTGATACCGGCGACGGGCCCTCGAGCACGCTGTTCGAAGTTGCTCGAGTTCCAGTGTCCACCAGTACATAGAACCCCTCTTGCCTCCCGGCCTGATTCGCGGCATTGACACGTCACAGACGTTAGTCATGACGCCACGAAACCAGGCCGCCTGCGCTTCCGGATCGGACGAGACCCGTTCTTCCTCTTCCTCTGGCCAATCCGCGACGGTGGCTGCGGCGACGAGCATGTCTCGGTTCATCCGCTTGAGGGACCATCGTCGCGGAGGGCAGCTACTGCGGCGGTCCAGGCTTCCTCTAGGGCGGCAGATAGCCACATCGAAGACGATGTTGCGGTGGTCCGACAAAGTGATCACCTCTTCCGACACCCTCCATCCTGACACCTGCTCGATGGCTAGGGGGGTCGCAAACGTCAGGTCGACAATTGACTCCCCCTGCCATCGCACACAGGTGCTGACTGAACCCTGATTCACAATACCAAGATTCAGTCCCGCCGCCCACTCAGTGAGTGTATCTCCTCTCACGTTGTCTAGGCGATCTCCCCACTGTGTGGAGCGGGCGTTGAAATCGCCCAGAACAAGTACCGGACGGGATAGGTAAGTGCAGATGCAGCTCCTCAGCCCGTCCAGGTACGCCTCAAATACGGGGAGGCCGCAATTTGGAGATATGTAGCAGCCCACAATGACCATGGGGCCCCACTCTACTGCCACAAACCCCAGCCCTCTCTGGAGAACAGAGCAGTGGAGGCAATTCTCTACGCCAGCCCAGTATATGGCGGCAGTTCCGTCATCCGAACCGAACCAACGAGGATGGTCTGGAACGAAGTACGGCTCCGCCACCACCGCTAGGGCAACCGATCGCTCAGCGATTGTCTGCATCAGCAGATCTTGCGCTGCGCGTGTGATTTAAGTTGCCCTGCAGGACTTTCTGGTGTGGCACGAACATTATGCTTCCATCGCCTCCTCAGCCGGACGGGTTTCCAGCTGTGGCTCCCTTGCACCCGCCGTGTGCTGAGTGGTGCCAGTAGTAGGGGCGATTTGTTGTGCCCTTTTCTTATTCCTCTTTGGCGGGGTGCACTTCTTGCTCCCTAATCGATGAGCTGCGGGACGACCAAGGTCCGAGCAGACCGGGCATCTCGGCACTTTTGCGGTGCATGTGCGTGCTACATGACCTGTGTTGCCACACGCGTAGCACCTGTCTCGTTGGGACATTTCGCTCTTACGTGTCCCAATTCTAAGCACCGTTAGCACTGCAGCGGACGTGCTACTAGTGCTTCCACCCTGGCCGAAACCCAGCCCACCTGCACCCGTTTGGCGTTTGCAATTCTACGAACCGCCGCAAGTGGGCAACGGACCCAAGCCGTGCCCAGACCGGGGGCGTCACCTGTCTCGAGTCGTTTACAGCGGTCACCCCCAGGGTGTGACCGCAGCGACCCTTAGGTGACGATTAAAGAAAGCCATGACCTAAGGAGTAACTTATGCTTTTTAGACTAAGTTCGCTCAGCGGAGTTACTTGCGGTTTACAACAATAAGCTACTCTTGGATTCTACTCATGCTTTCCATCTGGCAAACTAGAGTAATGTTTGTGGGCTGCAATATGTAAAAAAAGCAGTAAGTGTAAACCTCTTTCAAGAAATGAGACGCCTCGACCTGAGTATGACGGTGGGTTCTATTAAAGCAAAGCGATGATTTTGCAGCACGAAATGGAATTATTATGTACATATTCCTAATATGAACCATTAGGCTCCAAAATTCGCCTGAACCGATCAGATCACCTGATCATACAATTCTTTGTCTCTTCTTTGCCAGTTGAGGTACATAAAACCTATTTCTCTGCACAATTAACCGCGCATCTGTGAGTGCAAGTTTTTTCTGTAATGAATATGTTTACATATTTAACAAATTTTGTTTTTTCAGGGTCGCCATATGTTGGCTGTAAAAAGGGGTGATAAAGTGATGAATGTTCGTGAACCCAACAGCCGCCGTATTTAAACAAAACAATTTAAATAAAACCTACGGCACGTGCGAGTGGTTCGGTATCGGACGTCCTCGATTTAGGTACGTATTTAAATACTTTGTGTATGTTTTGAACATCAAAAATATTTTGCCTTGTATAAATTATGTTTTCGTCTTTCAGACTTCAATGGATCTATAAGTACCTAATTGAAACTGATATAGTGTCATTTTAGGAATGACAATGTTAAGATTCGTTCTCAGTCATCATCTTTCTAGCCTCTATTATTTCCAAGTTTATATGCGGTCGGCTACTAGTTCAACCTGTTTCATCTGAATTTTTAAACAGTTGAGCTTTTAAATAGAGTGATTGACACTGGACCTCCGCAACCCTGAAAGCGAATAGAGAATTAGTTAAACTAAAGACTCATATTATGCAATCAAAATACTAAAATTTAACATAAGCTGTAAGATATTAATGGCTTAAAAGAAAAAGTTTACCAACTATTTCGATTATTCGTCATGAAGAATTTCATTTATATTTGATAGATCAGGGAATGAATAACTCCGACTTAACTGAGTCTTAAGAAACAAATTTAATTCTCTTCTCATGATTTCGAAAGGAAAATGTAAATTTGTTCTAAATGTCTATATACTCATAACTAAAATATTATATAAATTAAGACAAGAGATTTTATGGACATTAAAAATTATTTAAGCCTACCAAAGTGATTGTACTGGAAAGCATGAATAAAACTCAAGGGTCACCGTCCTTATTGTAAATACATATGCAGCATGGAGACGTACACTAGGGCAGCTTAGTGAGCTCCATCACCTTTGGGACTCCGGTCCTACAGACAACAACGAAATACATCATCATCATCAACAACCCATAACGTCCCACTGCTGGCACAGGTCTCCTCTCAAGAGAGGGTTAAGGCCATACGTCCCCACGCTGGCCGAGTGCGGGTTGACGACTGGCAAGACACGTTGTGGCCACGTAATCTTGCTGTTGAATGTTTTTAAGCCGCCCGAAGGCCTCCAACTAAGCTTCACGACTGCTATCTTATGATAACAACCGGGACCGACTGCTTAACGTGATCTTCGAGTCACGGAAACGCTCATTACATATAATGCCACAAACGGTCACCCATCTAGGTCCGGCCGCGCCGTCGTTGCTTACCCTTGGTGATTGTTTCCAATCACCTAAGGCCACTCGGCTATGAGCACTCCTTCAACGGCCCTACCTTGTCGTGGTGAGCTGGCAAGTTCTTATATTAAGAGCGCTGGACATAATTGGACCAACGAAATACGAAATAAACTAATCCGAATGACCTGTAACTATTGTGCCAATTATAGACCAACACAGCCCCGTGGACTGGTGAGGAGTAGCAATAGCGTGTACCCGATACAAAACATTGGGACATTTTTTACGTCGGATACCTTCTGGCATACACATTTTAGAGTTAGAAATAATGCAACAAATTCACTATGGAAACAATTAACACGAAAAATTTTTTCAAAGTTTCTCACACACATAAACCTATCATGTGTGATGATATAATGAACAGTGTAAAGATAATGCCTATTTAGGGTTAAGCTTTGACAGAGGGGAACGCATCTCAATTTACAGAATAGTTATAGGAATACAAATTAAATTTACCCAAAGAGTACCACTAAAGAATTTATTAATCTTAACAACTGTTTAGTTTAGACTGTCACCCATCAACATACATACATGCACTAAGTAGTTCCTGCTACTAGCTACTAGTAAAAAGTAGCCTATCTATGTATGTTTTGACGTGAAAGCGCAACGAATAGAGTTAGTTTGGCATTTATAATATTAGTCAGGATTAAGATTTGTATTATTACTACTAAATCGAGTTAATGTTCACATAATATATCGTGCAAAGCATACATACCATTTCTGATTGAACATTATTGTCACTCACACACATACCGTAAAAACTTGGTGCAATATATACTAATATTATAAATTCGAAAGTCTCTCTGTCTGTTACGCTTTCATGGCCAAACCGCTGCACCAAAGTCTTGAGCGAAGATTGAAAAGCTTAATTTTAAAAAACAAATAAAAAATAAAAACCTCAATTTAAACTTCACAATGTCGAATTTATTTTCGAATAACGACCCTGTAGAACATATAAAGCTAGTAACTGCGCATTCATTCATTGTCACACATGAAATGTCGCTAACAACACCTGTCCCAAATTATTCTATTTTTTTAACAAAGCCCTGTTTGTGCAAACGAATAATACATATATGGATGTCATTCGTATCTGCGATACGACATACGGGAGCTGATAAATGACGTCATTTATTCCAACGCGTACCGTGAACTGAGCTCGTTGTGCTGGATCGTGAATGTCCACACTCGATACATTAATCTAATCCATTGGAAGTGGTATCGATATATACCCCATTGTTTTAATAATGTTCAAGTAAAACTGAGAATATAATTACAAAGTTTAGGCGACAATGATTTTTGTTCCATTTTAGGGTTCCGTAGTTCATGACTCGGAATCGGAACCCTTATAGAATCGTCATGTCCGTCCGTCCGTCCTCGACCTACCGCCCAAACGGTTGTTGCTGGAAAGATGAAACTTTGCATAAATATGTGATGTAAATAAGTCGACAAAGTGCCACAATAAAATTATGAAAAATATATTTATTTTGGGTATTTCCCCTACACGTAATGTGCTGATGATTTTTTTTTTCATTAGATAGGTCTTTTTAAAACATTGCGAGGTTGCTAAAATTATTTATCTGGAAAAAATAATGACAGTAAGTAGTCCATACATAAAACTTACAAGGAATTAAACTATAGTGGTTTTGATAACTTTTTAATTTCAGGAGTTATAGAGGCCTAACTTGAAAAATGCACTCACTTGGAAAACTTTGTACAAAAATAAAGAAATAATTAGTAAACATAACAATAAAATTATCTATTGGACACGATTTTAAATCTACCTACCATTATGGGTGACTGGTGGTGATGCGCACTTGGCCAATTTTTATTGCCTAACATTAAATGATAGTTAAAAGTAAAATTGAAATTAAAATAACCAACTTTAATAATAAATGTGTCTAGTTCTATACGTATTTTTTTTTAGTTAAGTCTACCAAAGCAAGTCTACTCTGCCTGATTGAAAGCATGAGTAGAATCCAGGAGTAGGGGTCACCATCCGCATTGTTAGGGTAAGCAATACAGCATGATGACCCATACCATGGCGGCCTAATCGGATGTTTCTACATCATTCTCCCGGCCCCCAGTCTCACACACACACAAAGAAATACGACAGCAAGAGTGCTGTCATTATTGGGGGATGTGTCTGTTCCTAGTCTTTACTATGCCAAAAAATATTTGGGATCAGATACTAGTTAAACCGGTTTTACCTGAATATATATTTTTTTTACACGGAGCGACTGCTATCGGACCTTCGGAACCCCGAGGATGATCTGAATTCAAAGATTGAACTAGTTGTAAATATGCTTGACTAGCACTGACTTCCTAACATCGATTAAAAAAGATGTTCATGACAACCGGGACCGACGGCTTCACGTGACCCTGCGCTACGGGCGTGAAACACCACTAAATTTCTGGGCTGTCGGGAAAAATTTGTTTGACCTGACCCGTAAATCTAAACCGAGACTTCTCGATGGGCAGTTAACCCTATAAAGGTTTAACACTTTAAAATGTTATTTTTAAGGTTTCGGTAGGTAACACAGTTTCGTCATGTCCGTCCGTCTGTTCGTCCGTCCTCGACTTACCTTCCAAAAAGTTAGTGCTAGCAAAATGAAACTTTGCACGGATTTGTGAATTTATCACGTCGACATAGTGCTAAAATAATATCACGTACATAATAACATGTGTCTTCCTTTCGTTTACCTAACTTGATTAGTTCCCAAGTTAGAGAGGCCAAACTTGTAAAATACGCTTACTTGGGAAACATCGTACAAAATTATCGAAATATTATGTAATCATGCATAATTTTAAAAATAATTTGAAATTCATTTAATAAAAAGCTGTTATTTTAAAATTCTAAAGAGACACTTAGTTTTTTATAATTGTATAGATAGATATTTACAATCATAACATAAATCAGTTATTATCTTTGTTGACTAAATTGTTCTCCAAACAACGTATGGATACCTAAAGTAACCCTTGGATCAATAGAGAATCCTGTGACTGTGATAAATAACGTTATTTGGGTGGTACCCGCAAACCCGTAAATATAAAAACCACGGGTTGATTACTCCGGTTAGTGCCTTTGTACCTGCCTCCATATAAAGTATTTTGTATTTTGTGAGAACATACTGGGGAAAATTGTCTGGCAGTAATTATTGCACAGAGTTAACTATTTTGAATAGAAACTTGAAATTTAAATACATACATTTTACGGATAGTTTTTTTTTTTTATTGGAGACTTTTAAAGTGACTTTACAGTTACTCTACTAGATGGAAAGCATGAGTAGAATAGAAGAGTGAGATGAAGACAATGCAGCATGGTGACCCACACTATGGTTGCCAAGTGAGAAAGCTTTTACCCTGAAAGCATGCGACGGTAGTGTGTTCCAGTTTTTGACTACTTCTGACGTTATGGAAAGGCCGAACGCCCGTTTAGTACGAGAGCGTATTTCTTCCAGTCTCAAACGCTGAATTCCTGCAGAGAAACAGCATTGGAAAAGTTAAGCTCAATAACATATATCTCTCATAATACACCCATTAAAAATTAAATCACTTTGTGACTTATACTCGACTTCGACTGCCTTTTTGGTCAAGTGGAGAGGTCTCGAGTTCGATTCCCGGAGTGACTGCCTCGGTGGCGCAGTGGTAGCGTATGTGACTGCTGCGCATGAGGACTCGTTCGATACCCGTGTCGGACCAAATGTTTGTACGGTCTGAAAATATTTGTTTCGGAGTTTAGGTGTTTTCTATGTTTAAGTACCTAGTATTTAAAAAAAATAAGAATTTTTTTTTTCCGAAATATTGTTATAATTAAAAAATGTATGGTTTCGTGAAATTAAAATATTTTTAAAGTTGTAAGTGCTGTCGTTTATTATGGTGATATAAGAGGGTACCGTACACAAATGATGCCTGTATGACAAAATATAGTTTGTGATTCTGTAACTTGAAAACAGCTGAAGAACATAGTTTTTTTTTTTAGCTGGATTAGAGTTACTTACCAGTAAGTTTTGAGAAGTAAATGTATTTCATTACCAGTTGGTCAGTCGAATTACTATAGGGTTTACTTCTGTTTCTTTTCTTTGCACTGGTGTTGTAATTCGTATTTTTCTCGCTAAGGCATCTCTTACAATTACAATATCCATTGAATAAATAGGGGTGATGACACTATATTCTTATTCCATCACCACACAGATTAACTACACAGCTACCCATATTTCTGCAATAGCAACATTAGTTCGCGAATGTCAACGTTTTACTGTCAATTGACAAGTGACAATCCTGTCATTACATGAGTCAGTAATAGTAAATAAATTGAATTGAAAAATAATTAATTAATGAACTTGTATTTAATATGTCTAATAATTAAACTGTATATTACAATATAATTTCTTTGTTTAGTAATATGTCGAAATGATAGTGTGTTAACAACAAGTTAAATATATGAAATTTTTACACTCAATTGAAAAAAATTCTTAGATTGTAAAAAATATAGCTAATAAAACACACAATGTGGAAAAAGATCAAAGATGGAGATTACTTTCTGTCGTTCATCCAAAGTGAGGAGTATGAAATATGCATCACAGATTTTATCTCTATTTGGACAACAACATTTTCTGAAAAATCTTTTATAGCACAATTAAAGGTAAAATTTTGTGATTATTAGGTATTTATCTAACTGACACAATTTTCTTTTTAAATCTTTATTTTTTTATTAGGAACTTGGAACAGGGTTCATGCCAGTTGCATCTTAACCTTATCTTTAAATACATTAAAAACCTATCATCAGCTAATTACCAGTAAAAGATCTGTTAAAATCAGTTCAGCCATCCCAGAGATTAGCCAAGACAAACAGACAGAAAGATAGACAAAATTTTTCAAAAAAAAGTGTTTTTGATGTTAGTACTGTATTTACTTTCATATGCATTTAGTATAAAACTGCTCATTTAATATTACATACGGACACTTCATTTTTATTTATCTATAGATAAATGATAACATAGATGGAATATTTTATATCTTTTTAACCAACAGATTGTACCTACTAATGTACAAAAGGACTTTATGCTTGTTGGTCTAGTGCAGGGAAGGCGAACCTTTGCATACTAACGTGCCATTTTTCTCAAGAACTCATTAATGAGATCATAAGCGTGCCATCAACGTTATTCACTACAAAAAAAATGATTTTTCAATTATACGTATAATTAAAATAAAGTAAAATTTATGCGACTTTTCTTGTAGCAAATTAGAAGACAAAAAAATATATGTTAGTGTTGTTAGATGTTACTTTTAGCAGAATATAATATGATGAACTGAAGTCATCTGTCAAACGATTTCTAACCGAATCTTTATTAATTTTTATATTATCATTTCTGAAAATAATGATTCACAGGCATATGAGTATATACAGGTTGATGAAATAAATACATAAAAATTTATAAATATTTTTATACATCTTACACACAACGTCATCTAATCCCAAACTAAGCAGAGCTTGTAATAAGGGTACTAGCCAACTGATATAAATACATAAATATTATACATAGAAAACAACCAGACTCCGAAACAAATATTTGTGAATCACATAAACATTTTATGAAAATATTGTTAAAATAGCATGAGCTATCTTCTACAAACTTTTCATCATTTTTGTCATGCATATCAAAAACAACCCTTAAGTTAGTATAATATGTATGATCTGGTTGTACTTATATAAATAAATAATTTTCACTTATCATCAATAGCCTTCAACAGTCCACTGCTGGACATAGGCCTCTCCTTAGAAAGGAGGTTTGGCCTTCTATACCACGCTGGCCAGACGGCTTGGTATAGGGTTGGTTTCAAGTTTTCCTTCTCTTTGCATTGATGTTGTCTTGTGTAGTTTATCCCTTAGTCGCCTTTTACGACACCCGCCGGATGAATAGGGGTGGTGACATTTATATTGCTTGTCAATTACATATTTTGTTTCCATAAATTCTAAACCTTTCTTTGCATCAACAAAAAAATGAGGTGCATAGTGAATTTTGTGATATTGTGGGTGCCCAAAATATTATGTGGCGTGCCATTAATGGCACGCGTGCCATAGGTTCGCCATCCCTGGTCTAGTGTTTAGCGTATGCGACTTCTGATCAAGAGGTCTCGGGTTCGATTCCCGGGTCGGACTAAATATTTTTGTGATGCTCAAATATTTGGTTTAGAGTCTGAGTGTTTTCTATGTGTATAATATGTATATATTTACAAAAAAAAAAACAAGTAGAGCTTATATACTTAATGGTACTTAACAGCTGATAAAAATACATTAACATACTTTTTTTTTGTAAATACATACATATTTTAAATAGAAAAACACCCAAACTCCAAAACAAATATTTGTGCATCATACAAATATTTGGTCTGACCCGGGAATCAAACCCAACACCTCTTGATCAGCAGCCACAAACGCTAACCATTACACCAACAAGGCAGTGAAATAAAATCAAAACAATAATAATCTAATCAAAAAAATAATGTATCTTTTCCAGAGCAGTAATGATGGGCTGTTATTAGAATCTGACAAAGAGTATATAGATAATGGATTGTATTTACTAAGTATTGGTATAGAAGCCTTAAAGCAAATTAAATTGGAAGAGAAGAATGATAATTTGCTTTTGACCATGAGGACAGTCATTGACTATCCATTTGGGTTTGCATGTAAACTTTTTAAAGGTTCAAATGAAGTTGTAAGTATTATTTTTATTTAATTAAATATAAATATTATTATTTGTGCGAGATGGCTGGCAGGAGCTGGGTGCGAGAAGCTGAGCATTGAACCAAGTGGGGTAGAATGCAAAAAGCCTGTGTCCAGCAGTGGACTGCGATAGCGTTATGGTGATTATTTTGTTAGTACTATCTGAGGATGTAAACCAAATAATTTTATACACGCTAGCAAAAGACACATTTTAAAGAAACCAGCAACAATGTGGCAGGACAGGAAACGCCACGGGCTGAAGATAGTCCATAAACCTATGTTACTCCTTATATTTTGCCATGATCTTGATATTAATGATGTCTTGGGATGATAATGATAAAAATTCTTTTTCGAGTATAACTTTAATCATTATTTTGTGATAATTATTTCAGTTTTTCAAGAAAGTGACACAACCTCTTTTGGAAGCTGTTAGTGATTTAAAATCAAGTGAACATGATCTTATTCAAATCTTAACAAAAAAGGACAAAGAAATTAAAGCCTATCAACGGGAATTGGAAAACAAGGAAATTATATTTAGTGAGTGCCCATATTACTTTATAATTTTATGATTAATATTATTTTCTTACATTTGTTTTTTGTCTCAAGAAAGAACTGCTGCATTAGAAATATGTTTTTTTTTATAAATAGGCTTGTCAAAGTGACTTCACTCTACCTGATGGAAAGTATTAGTAGAATCCAAGAGTCTCCATACTCATTGTGAACACAGGCAATGCTGTATTGTGAATCACCCTAGCGTGCCCTATTGAGATGCCTCTGCAAAACCTCTCTCTTATGCACCAACGAAAGACAATAGCACAAATGCGAATACTGTCACTTTAGGATTGTCTCTGTGAGAGGGTAGTACCGCCCCGGTCGAGCCAGCCCTTTCTTGCTGGAATCAGCGTAACTCTACTACCTGAAGAATTTTCCTATACCAACCCGTCTGGCCAGCGTGGTATAGTAGGCCAAAACTTCCTTTCTCAGGAGAGGCTTCCATCAGTGATGTCCATCAGTGGACAGTTGAAGGCTGTTGATGATGATGAAGAATTACTGTTTATGTTAAATGTACTTCAATCAGACAGAGAACATAAATTTTTGAATCACACGAAATGTGAAAGTATGTAGCAACACGGTGAAAGAGTGGAGACTGCAAACTCCAAGTACAGTCAATGGCCATATTTCAGTTGAACACATAATGTTTTTACAGGACATGAAGTAACCAAAGCATTTAGTGATGCAGAACACAAAAAAATTCACAAGATGTATGACAAAATATTTGGTCATGAAAGTTTACCAAAAAGCCTTATAAAAAAATCTGTAAAATTACCACAAAAATCACTGTAAGTATTATGCAGCAAACATAGTGTAGGGCGCCCTCTGACCAGGTGGCGGGATGACATACGTAAGAGGGCCAGCAGTGCCTGGATGCATAAAGCAACAGACTCTGTGATGTGCTTTGGAAGAAACCTACTGCAATAGGCTGATGATGATTAAATTGTCAGAAAATCTTATAAGTACAGTATAAAAATAGCTGCAAACCAAACTGTTCAATTTTAACATACACAATTTGGCTTGAATTTATTGCTAAGCTTCCTTAATGACGCACATGACAAATGTCTGGTCATTTGATATTATTTGAGATGAGATTGGAGTTGCCTCTGCATTCCACAAAATTCTATAGCCAGTCTTTTATAGTTGAAGCTTAACAATTGTGGAATGCATTGCTAATGAACATTAGGCAAACACAATCAGTAAATAGTTTTAGGCAAATGGTTTCAGAATTTCATAATGTCATCATTACTAAGTCAGTCACAAATTAGGGTATGATATGAATATATTTTTTTCATCTTGTAATACAATTTAATAGCTATTTAAATGTATACACATTGGTTTGTGTGTATAAGTATGTCTGTGTATTTTAGCATTTGTGTATATACATACATGTATGTAGTACATTCACAAGCAAATTATAATTGTTCAAAACTTATTACCCTGTCAACTACCACTGACTCTCTGAAACATTTTGGTTCAACCCAAGGTTCCTTCGAGAGATTGCTTTTAGCAGTAAGGTCACCCTTTATACATTAAATATAATTCATTTTTAGGGTTCTGTAGTTCATGACTCGGAACCCTTATAGATTCGTCATGTCCGTCCGTCCGTCCCTCCATCCGTCCTCGAGCAGTCGTATCTCAAGCATCTACCAGACGGCCACGGCCCGCCAAGCATGATCACCTCGCCTGAGTAAAAGTTTTTTTTTGTAGATATAATTACCACATAATTATTTTATTAATTTCCAGATCAGAGTCCATTGTGCCTGATATAATAAGTATCAAACAAGAAAAAGATAAGATAAAAAGAGAAACAGACAGCATTAAACAAGAACAAGATAATACAATACAGGAACAAAGTATAAAAGAAGAATCGATTCAGATAAAACAAGAACAATGCACTCCTGTTTTAGATAGTTATGAGTCACCATTGATTCCTCAACCCTCAAGTTGTAAGCAAGATATCATCAAACCTGAGGATAGCCAGGGCAGAGTTAATGATCGGAGAAAGAGATTGAAATTGAGTTATTGATGAAATTTATGACTAATGAATTTGTGTAACTAATGTTTAATAAAATGTATTGTATAGTATAAATAAAATTGAACTCCACTCTGCCTGATGGAAAGCAAGAATAAGGGTCACTATCCTCTTTGTAAGTGAAGAAAATGCAGCATGGTGACCCCACACTATTATGGCCTAGTTGTTTCTCTGCAAAATGAATGAGCCTCCAGTCTCACAGTCACCAACGAAATACGACAGCACAAATGCTGTTATTTTTAGGCCGGTTTTCTGAGGGTAGTATTATATATAGTAGTATTTCATGGTGATCGATTTTCTATAGAGCGTTGTGGCTATACCATAGTTGGTCAACAGGCAATGAAATCTATCATAAATTAACTTTTTTACTTTCTGGGAGCACCAAATCCCGTCCACTCTTTCTAAAAAAATCGGTTGTCAGCTAAGTCGGTTTACTGACTATAGTCGAACGTGACATCTTAAGAAAATACTGATTGTGCCTCTTTGTCGCTCGTTCCGTGCTCTCGCTTGCACTTCAAGCCTTAAATGGAACGCCGCAGAGCGAGGTAACGCCGCATGAGTCATGTTTTTTCGTGCGTGCAGCCGGCTCCATCGAATTATAAGACGTTGTCACTTCAAAAAGTAGATGTAAGAACTGTATTAAACTTTAAGAGACAGGGTTTTTTGGTCCTCTATAAAGGAGCAGTTTGGCGCATAGTTTGAAAAATAAATCATTCAAATATAACTTCTATATAAATATACAATATACTTATTCCAATACTTGGGGATATGAGAAGCCTATCTCCAAGAGTAGATTACGATAAGCTGATGAAAATATATTGTATACTTACTTAAGCTATGTACAGTACAGGTAAAATGAAACAACATTTTATATTAAAACTTTATTATACATTGAACTGTTAGAACTAATATAGTATTAGTTGTGCTAGTGTATGAAGTGTTACATCTAATGTGATATTGGAGAAAATATTGCAACTAGAGGTGAAATAATAATTGAAAATACTACCTACCGTACTATATTTTTCACCGTTCAACAAGACTGTCAAAACAATTTCAAATATAAGGAGCTGCCGCCTTGAAGATTGGGACCAGCCCTTGGAAAACCTGAGTGCAAATCGATTTTCATTCAAAACAATTAAGTTCTCCAATCAAACCACATTAGTTGTAACATTTCGATAGATGAAAATGCAGTTATTTATTAATATTAACAAACGCATCTATTACAAAACGACTCCTATTTTTTTTTAAATTCGTTAGATATAATAATGTGCTTTGAGTCTATAATATTTGCTGAGCAAGTACGATAGTCGCATAGGCTTTATTTATAATACAAAAAACCTACAACATTAAAGGCCTTCTCAGTGTGTTCGTAGTTTATTTCGATTACATAACAAAGAAAAAGATAAATAGCACCAGCACAATTCGCAATCGACAATGGGCTTTATACACCTTGGTTTAACATAGCTTATGAAAGAAATTCCCGTAAACTAGAATATGAGGTAAATCTACAAGTATTCAATATACATCGATGAGCAACGTTAATGAACAATCAACTAGGTGTTGTACATACGAGCTATGTAAATCATACATACAACAACTATCCATTTTTTGCTTTAAGTTTGAGAATGATTAGGAATGAACTTTTAGTGTTGCGATATGTTTTAGGTATTTCAGATATCTTAAACATACGAAGTTTAATTAAATGCTTTTGTTTAGTCTCTTAATGGGTTCATAATGTAAGTAATTTTTTTCATAGTATAAACAAGTCAAATTTATACGTACTTTGAATTTGAAAATCATGTTACATTTATTTTATCAGTTTAACATTGTCAAATTGACTTGATTAAAATTTATTAAAATTACGAAAAGGTTCATAGATACAATCATTAGGTAGCTACATATCGATAACAAATACTACTACAATATAATACCTACTCAACATTCACAAATAACTAAATAGGTAGGTAGGTACCTACTTCTACGTAGGAATGTTATAGTTTATAAATGGAAATTAATCTTAAAAATCTTAAAAAATCTTATTAAAAATTCTAATAATAAACATGGCTGGTCTATTTATCAAATTTTACTGTTAGCAGATATCGTGGAGTTGGTCAGAAATAATATTAAAAGATAAAAATTTAGATTGTTACGTAATAAATAGTAAAAGAGCTATCTACAAGATTACAGGAGGATTCTGTTATTCAGTATTAATGCTAGGTCAGATTACATTACATTTTTAAAATTATCACTATCATGAGGAATTCTAACAGAAATATGGCGTCTGTCATTCGTCGTATTATCGTGATAGTTCCAATCCTTTCATTTCGGCAGTTCAACAGCCATAACATTTAACAATTCTTGCTGCCACATATCAATAAAATTAAGATTTGATTTAAAATATTAGTGCACTGTTTCCTTAAATATTTCTAACGAGTTTACAAGAATCTTTTCTAATCTCGGTTCAAATGGGTGATTATAAGATCTATTCAAATTGAACTAATGTTTAAAATGGAAGCCTTAGTTTAAAGTAGGTATGCTACTTCAGCAACCGAACAGAGATAGTGAATAAACCTACTTTAAAACAGTATCAGTAATAAGGCCGGTTAAAAAAACGGTTATGTCAATGTGCACCACAATTATTCCGACACACATTTGATTATAAAATACTGTAAATTAGGACTTCGTGTATAGTAACACTGGAGATTAGTATTGCTAAATATAGACTCGTTTAGAGGAATACTGGTGCATTTATTAATTGCGATATGATCTTACACGCAAAATAGCACATTTAATGCAATAAGCTTTAAGTGAATAATTGGATTTTAACACCACGTTTTCAAGTCTGATAAAATGATCTTTGAGACCACTCAATTACCCACGAAGTTAATTTTTATGATGAGCGTTAATTTTTAACAGGCGCGTCATAATAAAAAAAATAGGAGGGATCGTCATTAATTGTCTAGTACCTAAAGTTAAGTCAACCATAGGTACGTGGTGTCAAAATTCCAATTACCGCCATCATGCCATTTACAAAATTAATTTTTAATTAATTTAATATTGTGGTTCAACTAAAGTCAGCTGCCCCTTCAAGTTATTTAATGCCAAGAGACGAGAGGCAAAGGACCTTTGAGACGCAAAGGAGACATTTTCTTCTTTAGTAAGTTTTAAATTATTTACCGATAAAATCAACTAATTAAGAAAATGCTTTTTTATGTCCTAACACACGATACAGGCGCTTGCCAACGTTTCATCTGACATACAGGTACAAACGTGTTTAATTTCCACTATAATACTACGGCTAAGAAAGAAGTGCTTAAAACGTCTTCAAAAATGGTATATATGCTTAATTTATTTAGTTCTACGAGATTCTGTCCTTATTTGTCACACTCAGACATTTTGTCAGCTTAACCTAGACTTCGAGATCCCATTACAGTAATACTAGTTAGGTATAACAAACAGTTTGCTTATTGAAGTGGCCATTTATTGAGCGAGTTATTAGCCGACACGAACTTGAGCGGCTGGCATTGATTAATTAGTTTGTCCATTAATGGCCTCTAGCTGTGGTAAAATCTGTATATCAGATGAAAACAGAACTTCGACAGCATACAGGGTATTGCAGTCTACACAAATACTAAAATGGTTAGAATATTGGGCTAACAACTACATTTTGACACATCTGTCTCCGATTCAGAAGGCTTTATAACGTTGTCCCTTTCTTTCAACTCAAAGGCGTCCGCCTGAAAAAAAAAAGAATATAATTTAGGTGCATACCTATATTGCTGTCGATCGAATTAAGAAAATAAGTTGTGACGTTAACTACTGCTAATATCTGTCTCTTGAAGTGCCAAGTGCATAGGTACAGAAATCATTTTATTTCTTCTAAAAATATATTGAGGTAGTAGTTCCTATTAAATTTCTTTATAGTTAAACTCTGACAATAGTTTAGTCTAATGTATAGTCTAGGTAGGTACAAAGAAAGGTTGTAGGTAGGCATGTCCAATATTGAGCCTCTAATTTTTCACCCGTTGTTTATCAAAGTTTATGTAGGTACCTCCAACACTCCAATAATTTAAACATAGGTACATACCTTAGAATCCCTATATTCTCGTATTTTCCTGGCTAATGTGAGAAATGCTTCCTCAATATTGATGTTACTTTTACAAGACACTTCAAAAAACGGCATGTCGAAGTCATCCGCTATCTGGAATCCCAACAAAAGGTTAAAGTAAAACTGTTTAAATAACTTCTGTAGTTTATTTCTTGGAAAAGAAGACTTGATTCACGCATCACTGCGTTAATCATAAAAAAATCTTTAAATTATTGTTAAAATTGTAGGTAAGTACTTACGAGAAAACTACCCAAATGATATCATTACACCATTTGCGATTTTCTTATGTGCTGTGTTTTCGTCACAAGAATGGTCTTATTTAAGTGCAATATTGTCGCAACGCACGTTGTTAACACTAACATTTAATGGGATATCAAATTTTTAACTCACGGATGACGGCTGACAAGTTTACAGTCTCACCCAGAGATGACATTGCAAGTATAGAATTTACCATCACCAACAGCTTGGACGAGTTCACTGTTGAACGTAGGCCTCTTCTTAGAAATGATTAGGTACAGATTAGGTATTTCAATTAAATACCTAATCTTGTTATAGATTGGACTATTATGGAATATCAACAAACTAGGGATTTTTAACATATAATAGAACAGTACACGTACTTTGTACCTCACAAATGTTGTCATAACTTCTTACCTTTTGGCCCCTCTCCCTAGGAACAGCTCTGTGATTCTCGTGTACATCACACTTGTTCCCAACCAATACCTTGATCACGTCGGGTGATGCATACTGTAAATGTAAACTTTATTCTTAGTTCGAATAACATTTTACTAAAGCGTATTCACATATATTATTTAGCTTTCAGTAGTTTTGGCGTGAATGCACGATCGACAGACAGACAGATGTGTTCATATTTAATATTTAGAGTTGTTGTTAGTGTACTCGATAGATGCCGTTAGGAGCGATTTACGTCGCACTATGGTTTCGTTGCACGCCATAGTATATAAGCCTTGATTTTGTATGATTAAATTGACTCGCTCTGAGATACAGAAGTTTTATTTATACGGTTATCACTGGAGGACTTTGGGGTAACATGTGCCGGTATTGTACATGGTCCTTTAGAGCCGAAGGGCGTTTTGGATATGGAACACGGCAAGTAATTTAAAACTACGGACGAAGTGACATACGCGGAGATCTGCAAGCTGAGTGCCGAAGATCAATGAGGACACTGTACAGTGATGCCATATCTACCAACTTTTTAGTAGATCTACCAATTTTCACTTCAGTCTACCTATCTACCACCCTAGACCTAAAAACTACCTATTTTTTTAATTAGTTTGAAATATCACCACTTTGAATTATTTTTATATCGACAAGCGACGTCGCGATGTGTTGCGTGAGCTATGCGACGATGCATCAAGCATACATAAAGTCCAGGCTATAAACCACAAAAAAAAAACCTTAGCAACAGTTCGCCGTTCGTGCCATTTCGCGCCCTTTGACATTATTATTCTGTTCTGTGGCCCATTCTCGATTGGTTTGTTGCGGAATCAATGGTGAATCTTTGCTCCTGTTTTGTGTTGTTTACACATAACACTATAATGGCCCGACCCGGGATTCTGAAACCGAGGCCCCTTGATCGGCAGTCGCGTACGCTTACCATTAGAGCGATGAGGCAGTATACCTATATGTCTTAAATAATTTATTATTTATTAATTTATTATATGTCATTAATATAGAACATCTTTTCTTCTTACATCACCGAAAAATGATTTTAAATAAATAACATACTTTCTTTGCCTTGAAAAAATAGTTTTAAAACTTATGACCACACCTATCTCTATATATTTCTTTTCTTAACAAGCATACAAAACGTGTTTGAAAAAATATCAGCCGAAAAGCCAACATCAACTGAAGCGCGACCTTCTAAAAAGTAGTAAAAACTAACTAAAACGAAGCTTTTGGACAACAACAGTAATTGTTTTTACGTTCAATGGATATGATTGTTTAAAACATCAGTGATAAATAATCAAAAAATCGGCCAAGTGCGTGTCAAGATACGCATAGACTTTAAAGTTTAATAACTCGCACACGGATACCTAAATCGAAAAATTACTTTATCAACCTCGCAATGTGTCTAAAGATCTATCTAATGACAGGAAGTATTAATTTACCACTAACCTTTAACTTAGTACTCACTAAACTACTCCAGATAGACCTAACCTAAAATAATGCTGAGTATAGATAACATATATGTAAGTATATATATACTCGTAGTATACACAAGCTACTACTGTAATGTAATAAGAAAGAAAAATTAAATTAGGTTAGAAAATGAATGAAGATTGAAAATAATCGAAAATAATTAGGGCGGTAGGCCAAGGACGGATGGATGGATGAACTGACAGACTGACATGACGAATCTATAAGGGTTCCGAGTCATGAACTACGGAACCCTAAAAATCTTTTAAATTGAGGTGGTAGATCTACCAATTTTGCATTTTACATCTACCAACTTCTACCAACATTTGGCACATAATCTACTGATTTTCTAAAATTCGGGTTGGCAACACTGACACTGTACTTCGAGGATACACTTACACTTACGTGAGTAATGAAGTGCAAAGTGGACTATAAACTGTGAGTACTATTTCAAGTGTTTAGAAACGATACTTAGAAAAAATAAGTTGGTTGGTTGCTCTTTCGGACTTAGAATAGTTTCGATAAAAACGACGATACGAGGAATCTATGCCCGATTTTTGATCGGTAAGAGCACCACAAAAACACTTAGAAAAATCACGCTCGGTTTTAACTTTGAAATTTTAACGAAATCGACACTTAGAAAAATTACTTGCATTCGACGACGCTTCTCACATAAGATACAAGATGGAAAAGGAACTTAGAAAAGTAAAGGATCTTAAAGGACAAATTGAGAAAGGTTTAATCAACTTTAAAAAAGCTTCAAAGGAACGAATTACCTACAATTACGTGGATACGCGGTTAGAGGTATTGGAGAATCAATTTAAGAATTTTTCTGCCAAATATGAGGATATAGTCGGCGAGTACGAAGAGGAAAAATTGTTACATTATTTTCAAGAGGACATTTATGAAAAAGTTTATGAAACTTATTTAACTTATAAGGTAGAATTAAAAAACGCATTATCTCAATTAAAATTAAGTAGTTCTTATAAAGAAGCTTGCAATGTATCGTCTGACAATAAGGTTAAATTACCAAAAATTGTATTACCTAAATTTAGCGGAAAATACACCGAGTGGTCATCATTTCGGGATTTATTTGTATCCTTAGTTCACAATAACAAGACCTTAGATGACGTACAGCGGCTTCACTATTTAAAGACCCAATTGTTAGGTGAAGCAGAGCAATTAATAAGGCACGTTCCAATAACAGATAGTAAGTATAAAAAATGTTGGGAAACGTTAGAAAATAGATATAATAATAAGAAATTTATGTCCACGTGTATCCTAAAAAGGTTATTTAGCCAACGAAATATTGTTGTCGAATCCGCGAATGCATTAAAAGATCTGTTGGATGTTACAAGTGACTGTTTGCACGAGCTGACCAATCTTGGTATTGATGTAAATTCTTGGGATGTTATTGTTATTTATGTAGTAAGTTTGAAGCTGGACGTAGAATCTCGGAAGCAATGGGAATTGCATGTTAGTGAATCCTCCGAAGATCTACCTTCTTTCAAACAGTTTGGTAAGTTTTTAGAAACACGATTTCGAGCCCTTGAATTTATCGAACCAAAAGGAAAGCCAAAGTGGGTCCCTTCTACGTCTCACTCCAAGGTAATGCATGGTTCTAATAATATAACATGTCCACATTGCTCCGATAATCACAAATTAGCGAACTGTAAAAAGTTTTCTGAAGAGAATAGTGACAAGCGACGTAGTCTTGCCCAGTCTTTGGGGGTATGTTTTAATTGTTTAAGACTTAATCACACTTCCCGAGACTGTCGTGTTCTTTTAAAATGCCGTATTTGTCAGCGGAAACATCATACGTTGTTGCACCCTAAGAGCCCTAGTGTAACAAGTGCGGTGGTAACGCCTACCACCTCACATGAAAGTATTTCAGAGTCAGAGCCCACACCATAAGATATTAGTGCAAATATAGCAACCCATTTTGTGAATGAACGAGCGCAAGCTCAAGTATTATTAGCCACAGCCCTTATTAGGGCTGAATCTCAAAATGGGTCATACCAAACATTGAGAGCATTGGTAGATCAAGGATCGCAAGCATCCTTCATAACTGAGGCAGCAGCGCAATTACTTCGTTTGAAAAAAGTTGTTTCGAAGACAACTATTGCAGGAATAGGAGGTGGTCATGGTGATATAGTCTCTAGACATGTTGGTAAAATTAAAATGCAGTCATTGCATGACCCTTCCTTCACCTTAAAAGTAATGGCGCATGTTTTAAGTGCACTGACCTCCGTTATGCTAGACGCCAGTTTTAAACTTCAGAATTGGCTAGCAATTTACAATATTAGTTTAGCTGACCAAAAGTTTAATTCACCCAACAAAATTGACATTTTGTTGGGAGCTGAAACATATTGTCATATTTTAAAAGCAGGATTAATCAAGAGTTCCACAGGTTCTGCGATCGCTCGAGACACACATTTAGGGTGGATTGTGTTGGGTCAAGTTAACAAAGCAGGAAATTCTATCCAGTCACATAACACTGTCATTGCAATGCATACACAAATCGAAGAAAACGAGATGTTAAAACGATTATGGGAATTAGATTCTGAACCTGTGGTAACTAAAAGACCCTTTACCCCCGAAGAACAGGCCTGTGAGGATTTATATACAGCCACTACGAAAAGGTAGGTAATTTGTTGTCTCAACTCCCCGATGATACAAAGCACCCAGTTGTTATTTCTCATGAATCTAGTTTGGCTAAGTTGATTATAGCAGATGCTCATGAAAGGACCTTTCATGGAGGACAACAACTGATGCTCAATTTTATACGCACCAGATATTGGATTAGCCGAGTGAAAGGTATAGTTCGAACCCATATACACAATTGTGTTCCATGTATAAGATATGCTGCGACAACGAAACAACAGTTAATGGGTGAGCTTCCAGCTTACAGGGTTACTCCAAGCTAGCCCTTTCTTGACACCGGTGTCAACTATGCGGGACCCATTAACATGAGGGTATCTAAAGGCCGCGGGCAACGGTCATATAAGGGGTATATTTGTTTGTTCGTGTGTATGGCCACACGTGCAGTGTATATTGAACCGGTTGCAGATTTAAAGTCTGAGGGTTTCTTGGCAGCCTTCAAACGGCTTGTCTCCAGACGTGGACATTGCAGTCATATCTGGAGAGACAATGGTACCAATTTTGTGGGTGCTGCAAAGGAGTTAGCTGCTCTCGCCAACTCTCAAACTGAATGGCACTTCATCCCTCCCCATGCTCCAAATTTTGGTGGACTGTGGGAAGCAGGGATAAAAAGTGTAAAGCACCATCTGAAACGGGTTATCGGCGAATCCACACTTACGTTTGAGGAGATGTCTACAGTTCTCTCTCAAATTGAGGCGTGTTTGAATTCGAGGCCACTGTCTCAAGGTAGTAGTGACCTGAATGATCCCGCCCCTTTAACCCCTGGGCATTTCTTGGTGGGTCAACCGATTGTGGTATCACCTGACGACAATTATGAGTATAACACAGTTACCACTTTACGTAGATGGCAATTAGTACAACGTATGGTGCAAAGCTTTTGGCGTAGGTGGAAACAGGAATATTTGACCAACTTCTTCCAAAGACACAAATGGACTGCTCGGATTCCTGATATGAAATTAGGCAATATAGTTTCAATAAAGGATGATAAGTTACCTCCTGCTAAATGGTTGTATGGTAGGATCACTTAATTGCATCCGGGCAAGGACAATTTGACACGCTTTGTCTCTGTACGTTGTAAAGGTACTACGATTAAACGTCCAGCTTCAAAATTATGTTTACTGCCTGTCACTGAATAGTGACATTGTGTACGTTTATACCGAAGTATTTTATTTTACATTTAAAAGTTATAGGCTAGTGTTTGTTATATTGCATGAAGTTTGTTTTTATACATTTGTTATTTTTTGAAATATTGTTTAGAATTACCTCAAATTTACACATAGACAATAACTGTAAAACTGAGTAGGAAAATAATTTGTAAATGCCTCGTCCACTACTATATATTTTTTAATTATACAGTCCATTGTTCGAGAATTTATATTGCTGAGTTTGTTAATTGTGGGCGGTAATAAAAGGAAATTCTTCCTTTTGGTGGGCAGAATGTTCATATTTAATATTTAGAGTTGTTGTTAGTGTACTCGATAGATGCCGTTAGGAGCGATTTACGTCGCACTATGGTTTCGTTGCACGCCATAGTATATAAGCCTTGATTTTGTATGATTTAATTGACTCGCTCTGAGATACCGAAGTTTTATTTATACGGTGAACACTGGAGGACTTAGGGGTAACATGTGCCGGTATTGTACAGATGAGTTACTTCCTATTTTATAATATTATGTCCTTACATATGAAATTAGCGTTTTGTCGTACTGACCATTTTGATCTGAAACAACTCCTGTTTAGTTAAGTATTCCAAATACAAATTTACTAATTCATTTAGCTGGTATACTCGAGTTTTGAAAAAAAACATTCGTTTGTTTTTTTTTCTTAGGCGTCGTTTATTACCGCACAATGGAAAACATGAAATGTCGGTATATTTACGAGTCGAGCGGATCCATCACAAAGCACTTCAGATATAGCTGCAGGCTTCGGAGTAGGTGATAAAACTGTATTATTCCACTTGAAGCAAATCGGGAAAGTAAAAAGCGGCCAAGTGCGAGTCGGACTCGCCCATGAAGGGTTCCGTATCAGCAAGTAACACCATATAAAAGTTCTTGTAGTTCGTTGTAACTTTCATCGATGTTTTTATACTAGTGTATTGATTGGATGAAAGGTAAATTGCGTGTTACGATTTATGACGTATTAAAAAAAAAACT
Organism: Phragmatobia fuliginosa; assembly: GCA_932526445.1. Lineage (NCBI taxonomy): Eukaryota > Metazoa > Arthropoda > Insecta > Lepidoptera > Erebidae > Phragmatobia > Phragmatobia fuliginosa. The sequence goes on along the minus strand of OW052065.1, from coordinate 16,389,506 downwards.
ACTCACTAGATTTCGTCCAAACCAATTTTCGTTGGTAGTTTGCATGGTAATGTACAACATATATTTTTTTTAGTTTTATCACTCTCTTATTTTAGAAGTTAGAGGGGGGGGGACACACATTTTTCCACTTTGGAAGTGTCTCTCGCGCAAACTATTCAGTTTAGAAAAAAATGATATTAGAAACCTCAACATCATTTTTAAACACCTATCCATAGATACCCCTCACGTATATGTTTGATGAAAAAAAAATTTTTGAGTTTCAGTTCCAAGTATGGGGACCCCCAAAATGTATTGTTTTTTTTCTATTTTTATGTAAAAATCTTAATGCGGTTCACAGAATACATCGACTGACCAAATTTCAACAGTATAGCTCTTATAGTTTCGGAAATAATTGGCTGTGACATACGGACGGACAGACAGACAGACAGACATGACGAATCTATAAGGGTTCCGTTTTTTGCCATTCGGCTACGGAACCCTAAAAAACCGTGAGTGGTGGACTAGCGCCGGTGTCGTTCACTACAGCTTTTTAAAATCTGGCCAAACGATTACGGCAGATATCTATTATCAGCAACTGCAAACCATGAAGGAAGAACTAGCTGCTAAGCAACCGAGATTTTTTAATCGCTCTAGCCAACTGCTGCTTCACGACAACGCAAGACCACACTGCACAATAAACAACCATTAGGTTAAATGAGATACAATTGGAATGTCTGCGACGTCCACCGTACTCCCTGAACCTCGCTCCAACGGATTACCATTTTTTCCAGAATTTGGACAACTTCTTACAAGGAAAAAAAAAATTCAACTCCGATGTGGCAGTCCAAACCGCCTTCAAAGTTTATTTATTCTCGCCCCCATGGTTATTTTTAGTAAAGGGATCAATGACCTATGAGATCGCAAAAGTGCATGATACATAACAACGATGTAAACTTTTTTTTATTTGACTTTTGACTGCCTTGTTGGTCTAGTTGCTAGCGTATGCGGCTGCTGATCAAGAGGTCTCGGGTTCGATCCCCGGGTCGGACTAAACATTTGTGTGTTCACTAATATTTGTTTCAGAGTCTGGGTGTTTTTATATATAATATGTATGTATTAAAATAACTCTGCACAAGTTAAAATTCATTTATATAGTTGATATCGGCGAATGATAATATGTAGTGATATAAAAAGCCAATCAACATCGAAAAATCACCATATTTACAGTCTACAACTATTGACATTTCCGTACAGCTAGTATTAGATTTGAATGCTTACTTCTTGTATATTTCTCAACCAGTAAGAGAGATGATTGAACGACTCTAGATTGGTAATGTCATACATGAGTATTATGCCCATAGCACCTCGGTAGTACGCCGTTGTTAGAGTTCGGAACCTCTCTTGACCGGCAGTATCCCATATCTGGAGTTTGATTGGCACACCGTCTAAGTTTATTATCTTCTGTTTGAAATCTATACCTGGAAAAAAAATGTAAGTATGTTTCAGTTATAACAAAAATAGAATAGTTATAATTACATTCACAAACATTAAAGAGACGCACAATATCGAAACATAAAACAGGTATAACTATTTAAATCATTTTTTTGCGTCATATAAATCCACAGCAACAAACTCCTATTTTTTTGATATTACAGGTAATACGTACAGGTATATTGGTACTTTGGAAATGTCCCTATCCATACTTAGTTACTTTATGTAGCAGTAATATTTCTATATTCTTAAGACAATCTTGGAATCGCAAAAAAGTCGCACTTTACAAGAGACGGTAGGTATGGCATAAGCCTTTGATTATGACATATTTATAATCAAAGGCAAAAGCTATACAGATGACGAATCCCATTTTCCCTATACAACAGGAGTGCCAACGGTAAATAAGGCTCGTGCTGATAAATCCTTAAATAGTTCTAAAGTTGCAAAGAAAAAAACTAAGAAACTAGAGTCCATATTTAATTTATAATTCTTGGAGAGTACACTAGAAACTGCACTTTTTTTTTCTGTGACCACAAGGTATAGGTGTCAGCTGTTATAAAAAACATTTTATCGAGTGTAAGCTGCGTACGTTAAACAAATGTGCAATAATAGTAATTAACGATATTATAATAGTGGTCAGCTAATTGCTATTTCGTTTTTTTTTGTTTCAAGTGCTCATATCACTGACATACCTGGCAGTTTGAACAATTAATAATAATAACTCTTGATTGAATAGAATCAAAATTTGCTGGTAGTTCCTATTGTCTTTTTCAACTAGTCATTGAACTTACAACTCTAGGAAATAAGAGCAATAATGAAAACAACTTACAAATGCACCTGTCAATTTATCAATAGTACTTAATAAGCCATTGAAATAAGTGTTGCTATAAATAAACTAGTAGGCATTATCAAAATAGTATTACAATTCTACATAACTTTATGTTTAAATGATGATGAAGTTTAAATTGACTTTACAGACTTTTAATAAATCACTTTTTTATTTACTATCGTATAGAAAAAAAATTGAATGAGTGCTTTTTTATCATAATGATAGATAAGTATATTAATAAGAAAAATTAAACAAAACTTAAAGGTACACCTATACCTAACAGCTAGGTGCGGTTTTTAATTAAAATAAAAAAAAGTGACTATTCAAAAATTAATAAAACAATATTAAACTTACTTAAATGGATTATTTCCTTTATTTGGCTGTTGTTTAATTTGAAAAGTATTGCTTTTTCTTTGCGAAATACGTCTGCGCGCATTACCTCAATAAGATTCGACGTAAATTCTAAACATTACCTTTTCTATATAATTCATTATAGTTTTACTATATACAGTTTACAATAACCTACGTCATTAAATATTTAATATAATCAAGCTAAGTAAAATTTTAGTCGGATAGGGCAGTAAGAGTTAAAGGTAGCTAGACTATTACGGAAGAAAACTTAATAACGGTATTAAATATTTAAGACTATTTAACATTACAATGTTAACTGAACCATTGTTTCCCCGTTTTACATCCGCAATATAATCCTATATAATCAAATCCTGTATTCTGTAAGCTACAAAACGCAACAAAAGAGATTCGTCTGTCTGACAAAGGCTCGTAAAACTAAAAATAAATATACCACTTACCTATTGTGGATATGTATATATCGTAGTACCTCTCATCACAATATCTATGCACAATACACGTTTTGCCTACATTGGAATCACCTAAAACTAGTAGTTTATATGTTGCAGAAAAATCTAAAGCCATTTTTGTTTACTTGTTGTTGGTACGCGAGCGATGGCTCAAAACATAGGTCGAACTGTCAAAGTGAGAAAAATCAATGAGGGTAACTGCGCATGTGCGGGGTCGCCCATCCTCCTACGTTGCAACAAGTAACTATATGTAATAGTATGACCTCCTCTAACCTGGGTTTTCCAGAAAGGTGACTATTCTATTAAGCACATACATATATCGTTTTACATTGGAGTGTCGTTCATTTCCATTGTCTTGGTACTTTTGGCTACTCTAAGAAATTTTATTAAAGTAATTTCTAAAGATGAAATCAAAATATCTTTAATATTCAAAAGAGTATTTGGGGTATTCTTCTAGATCGGCTTTTCACTAATGCACATGTAAGATAAGTATCTTACTTTAAGGTACTTCTTCTTCTTAATAAATGGCAAAAAAATAAATGGCGATGTCGATAATTCTGCCAATGTCAAGTGCGTTGGAACTACGTGAGTTTAGCTAAAAAGAAACGTCATGAGAATAACAACATTGGACTGAATGTGGGGCTTTTTGGTTGTGACTAGTACACTGAAACAAATAAATTGTAAGGTACTTACATCACAAAATAAAAATAATTTTTTTATCTGTTTGTTCCGAGAGAAGTAGAGGCTGCACCGATTTTGACAGTACTTGCACTGTAAGATTGATGTTGTTATAAGGATTAACTTCGGCTTCTATTTTTGAAAATAAACAGGGTTACACGACAAAAAAATAAAAAACCAAGTTGACATTTTAAAAAGAGTTTACACAAGAAGACCAGAATAATGTCAAATCTGTTACAATAAGTGAACAGACAATGAGACAGTACAATGCAATTAGAATTGAACGTTTGCAAAATGTGTTCCTGTTCGCTGTTTTCTGATTCTCATTCGAGTACCGTTAGTGTGTGTGAAAACATAAGATTTTTTCTTTCAATACCCCTTAATATTATATTCGGGACTTCGGACGCTTTTAGGTCATACGATGTCCAACAAATCAGTAAGCACATTAATATAGGAAAGCACACTATCTATTGTTCTTTGTTTAAAATAATGTATTTACTGACATATTTCTTAATTTTTACTTTATATCTAGATACAACACACAATAACGTGTGTGTATTTCAGTTTATACACGAACACCATTTTGTACATATAGACTTTCTATACCATAACGTTATACTGGGTAGTTAAAATTAAATAAAATAATAACTACAAATGGTACACTAACCTGATTTATAACAATTGCCCAATTAATGAAGCAAAGTCATGAAACATCGTGTTGCTAACGATATTAATTTGTGTCTGTAATTAAATGGACGGACCTTTTCTTAGAGTATTTTCGTCGACATCAAGTTTCATAAAGGCGACAATTTCATAACTTTGGTTTTCTCTTGTCCCTCCGAGGCTTTTCCAGTATAAGGTTTAAGGGTTCAAGTTTGCTACTGCCAAGTTGCGCTGCACAACCGAAATTCAAAGCGACATTCATGTTCTGTAGAAAGACTCTCATCGGATTTTTTAGGACTGGTTGGAGTCCTAAAAAAATCGCAATGATCAAAAAATATGTTCATGACTATGGCGCCTGGAACCAACGTTTTAACATGCTCTCCAAGACATCATCAGGATTTCGTCCTCTCTCTAAAAGCTAAAAGTGCCGGAACACCTAAAAGGATACAAAACAAGTTCTAAAAATACAATTAAGTAGAAACAACTTCTGTTTCCGGACTCTGTGGGTGTACAAACATTAAGAGCTCCATTTATATTGCTTAAGTCCTCGATAGTACAATCTATACGATTCATCTCACGGCCGTGTGCATGTAAATGCCTTATGTACTTATGCCAGGATTCGACTGATCTTTTATCTATAGTCTTTGTTTTGGTACGTCTGTTTTTTTTTACTTAATGTAATATTTGTTTTCAATTTCAACTTATTTACATCGTATTAAATATTTTCTGAAGGATCTAAATGGAGTTCATAATAGTTTCAAATAGTCGTTGTGATGTTCATATTTTAATTCAAGAAACTAGTTACAGTTAAATAATGATAGTTTATTAGCTATTTAATTATCGACAGACGGTAGGAGTACTTTGGATATCTTACTAACAGCTGTTCTCGAATCACTTCCATTTCAGGCGCAGAGTGGTAAGAGCCAAAACGTCGACGATCTCTGACTTCCATAAGCGCAAGCCTGGAGCTAACATATGCAGAGTGACATATGGATGGGTGATTTTAAGTACCTATTTCTAGTCATGGCCTCATTTCTCATCCGATACTTTAGGTATGCCTTACAAAGAAAGTTGCCTTGCCCATCTTTTTTTTTTACTCTTATTTCCTTTACCCCAATTGAGTCATCCTTTTATCATGTCTAAAAACGATTTCATTTTCAAGGAGGTTTGCCTTGGCAATTTTAGGTGTTACACCTAGTTTGACAAAAATATTTAGAATTCAACTTCCTTCATAATAATATTGGTATAAGAACTGCAAGAATAAGAAACGTTATTAATCTTATAGCTTAAGCCATAAACTGTGTAATTCTACATTAATTTTTAATAACAGGAAAGTTAATGAAAACACGATCAGCGTGTAAAGTTTACTAGTAGTTTAAATTACCTATAATATGTTACGTATACTGACATCTTATTGGAAACGATAAAGCATCAAGGCTAATGACCTTGAACGGAGACGCAATGTTTATCGTAGGTCAGTGACGCCAATTATGTATAATGTTGCTACCGTGGTTTTACTCGCTCTACCTACGCGTGCAACAAAGTATTTTATTATTAAAACCCTATAGCTTCGAAAAACACATAAATTAATCTAATATTTTAGGAAAGGTAGGATATAAATAAAAAATTACTGGCTTTTAAGTTTGCTTGTCTATGATATATTTGTCTACCACACCGCTTTGTTAATGCGTCAACGGTTATGGCCCAAATACCACAGTCTAGTGTTTAAACGGTATTGTGTCATACTTACTCATAACGTGACTGTCAACCTGCAGAAAAACAATGCAAGTTATTGTCCGTATGATATTTGATTACTTTTAAGTTGAGATGCTTATAATATATATACGATTAACTTTTACTTTCGCGCGTCTTTGTTTGGATGTATCACACACGCACTTATGAATTCAACCATATGATTGTTTGTAACCGACTTTTGTAGTTTATCAAACTATTTTATAAATGAATTTTTCTTTTACTCGGGAATATTACTGTTATAATCACTGATAATCTTTGTACTTTTATGCATCCCTATGAATGAGTATGTGAAACTAGTGAAAATGAAACAAAAACTCACAGTACTTTTATGATTCTTTTTTATAGAATTTCAGTAGGGATACCCAATTCATAATTCTTGCTAAACTGATGTAAGAAACTTGTATTTTCTTTATGACCACTAGCAGAGCAGAAGGACTATTATCAAATCTCAAGGTTACTATCTTGAAATTTATGTCACGGTGATTTCAGCACGAACATGACGGCTCCAGCGGGGCAGTACTATACTCTCACAGGAGTCACCAAGCTACATGAAGTGACAACATCTGTGCTGTCGTTTTTCATTGATGAGTGCGGGACTTGAGATCCAATCATGCCAGCATTTCAAAGCATCTCAATAGGTCGCCATAGTATGGGTTCCAATGTTAAATAGTCTGCAAACTGCAATAGATATTGTTGGATTCTCCTCATGCTTTGCATCAGGCAGAGTAGAGTCTGATTGACAGGCTCACATATGAAAAAGAAATTACTACAACCACCCGGACAAGGAGTTTATGACAACCAGCGTCATAAATTCCTTGTCTTCCCTTAGATTGCTTCTCCCATCATTCAGAGAGACAGCAAAAGGAGTCGATAATTGAAGAGTCACCTTACTTTCTGAGTGAAAACCAATCAAAGAAGAATTATTATTTCTTTTTGGATAAAAATATAGTTATGATGAAGTATAATTGTAATCGAAGGCTAAATCCCATATCAAGAAAGAGACCAATATGTTTCTATGAAACGATCAATCTCTGTCAACTTAAAACTTCGCTCGGATTGATTTCTTGTATCTCTATGTCAGTGTTGAGCGCTCGAAGTGGGCCGTGCATAAGTTAAAGTATACGCCATATTGAAGTGCACACATTCCAGGTCTTACGGTAGCGCAGGAAGAACAACAACTTCATTTGTCAAATAACCGCAAGGCAGAGGCGACCCACAACCTCAGGCACAACATGATATATTGTAAATGTCGGTAATTTTAAAGCTCGTGTTCTATTTAGCATTTAGAACAGTTTAACAACGGTGATACGTTTCGGTTTAATTTCGCTACAAAAGACAAATGTTTTGTCAATTTATTGAGACTCGTTTGCAACTATCGTTAAGCTTTAGTTGTAATTGGTTCTTAGATATTGACTATAATATTGATATTTTATGAGAAACGATAGTGAATTAACGATCGGTTGAAGTAAGTACTCATTGGAAGTAAGCTTTATCTGTCACCGTTGATGACGTATGTAAATAATTGATGTCTGTTGAAATACCATTAGCAATATATCGATTATGAAGAGGTATATTTTGCTAGAGGAAGAGAGCTAGAGTATATTTTGAACGAATTTCGTGTAATACTAGCTTCGTTATTACACTATTCTAGGTGTACACTAGGATACCTCAGAAGATAATGCAATCCTAACAGATAGGTAGCGCGAACTTTCGAAAAACGAATTGGACTGTATTTATAATCTTGCTTGCTTGCATGTTTGATTCTTCACTAATATAGACAGGAATACATAGGTCCTTTTATTTTGGAAGTTTTACAATAAATTTGTGTTTCCAGTACGGGAAATGACTCGAGCTCACGAAGATTGTAGCCCCAGTATTTTATGTTACAAAGTAACGTACAAGTCTTGAAAATTTTCTATCAACTCAATAAGTACATTAATAAGTAGGTCAATTGTTTTCCTTTTGAATTAACTGTACAAATGTATGTTTTTATTGTATTAAGTTTTGTAAGATTTTCAGTAAATATAGCACAAGGAAGTTAATATATACGGTGAGATGTAAGTATTTTACGGGTTTTGGAATATACATTAATTATATGCAATAGTGTACTTTGAGGAGGCCTATGTAATATGTCCAACAATAGATCGCAGATGAGAGTCAAATGGCGAGTGAATGTACCTCTTTGAATTAAAAAAAATGTACCTAAAATGTACTATTTTATACCTTGCTCTAAAATAAATCATAACGTAGTCATTTCGGAACTAAAATACACCCGTCATATTGACATCAGTCTGGTGGGTGTACTTTAATATTTCTATATTTAACCAATATTCATCGTTCATTTTTACATCAAAAATGTGTACTTAAAAAGTACCTCAAGTAAAAAAACACACACACTTAGTCAGTTGGATAGTTACTGAGAAATAAAAAACATGTTTAGTTTGCTAACGTTCATTATCATATCAGTACAAAATAAACATCGTGCTCAGTATATAGATATTTGTTTTGGATGGGTATTGAACACACGACCTCCGGCTTAGCAATCAGGCCTTCTAACCACTAAACCGTCTATATAATTACATATAATTTTAGGGATGATTATTAATTCATAAATCACAAATTTTAATAAGACGACACTTCTTTATTTTCGTCCATATATTTCGATATTAGTTATAAATAAATCCATTGTTATAGTTACAATGTTATTTAGATCACCAAAACATTTTCATTTAGCATTACGACGTCAACGAGCTCGATTGTGGCCAATATCGTGAATGACTATCACATCGCTGACAGAGGGTAAAAACTCAACTCAAACTTTGTGTTATTTAATGTTATGTTGTCTTTAAGGCAAATTACTTCTGTTTGATTTAGCTCAATTTTGGACACTAGACACTACAATTAAAACTACAATTAAACAAAATCTTTAATATCATTTTATCAGCCCTTATATTGTGGTACTGGACATAAACCTCTCCTTAGCAAGGAGGTTGCAGAACACTATACTACGCTGGCCAGAGGGGTGGTATGAGGTTTGTTTTCCTGAGTAGTTTACACCCTCACAACACCCACGGAATAATTGGAAGTGATGGAGAGAGAGAGAGAGAGATGGAAGACATTCATGATGCGCAATCACAGGAAGAGGCTAAAGAAATGTACATTTCTTGTATCGTCATTATCGTCACATCAAATAAACTGAAATGCGTAACTCTTAAATAAATATATTATGTTGAGGTATTTAATTTTCTATGTATGTATTTTTTCTTTTTTAAAAAAAGACAACTTCCGCATTAGTAATATAAATTCCTGTGTCGTGGGGGACTTTACAAACATACATGAAACGGACACAAAGAACACCCAGACTCAGAACAACAAATTGTGAATAACACAGAGTGTTGTCCTACGTGGGATTTGAACCCACGACACTTGGCGTAGTAGGAAGCGGCGTGGCGACCGCTTAAGCCACTAGGCCAACCGTGCAGTTGGCTTTTGGATTTCAAAGTTTATCTCTAATTCCGTCTCTAAAAAATTCCGAGGTAAGGTGAATCCCCTAGCTACTTTACCTAAAATTTTACTTATTAAATACCTGATGCGCACTTAGTAAGCAAAGGAATGAGTTTTGCATTCTGATTCTGGAACTATGATAGGTAAATACAATATGTATAAAACCTCAGATTGCCTGCTAATCGTATTAACTATCAAGTTTCTAATGAAACGGAAAGTGGAATCCGTTTGGGTTACGTACAAAGATTATTTATCTTCTCAAATAAAATTTCTTGTTAATCTGACATAACTTAAAGTACGAAGCAATAAAAGAACTCAACGGTCTTTTCACAGCGCATGTTGTAAATTAGCTAAAATAACTTTATTTATTGGTAAAACCGCAAACATTCAGTAATGAGTAATGACTGTTCAGTTTACTGGTCATTCGTTATCGTCACCGCCTCGATATAATATCTATTAGACTATCACTTTCGGTCGCGAGTACTCTATTGTCTGCGATATGATCTTTTTTCTTTTAATGAGCCTGCAGATCCGGCTGATCGTTACCTAATCGGCTACACTGACGCACTTGTGGGAATTTCGAATGAAGCAATTTATTATTGACTAAGCTTTACTTATAAAGACATTGCGTTCTCTAGAAATGTTTTACGAGCGTCTTTTTATTTTCTAAGAAATGCGACTTCCTGTCATGAAGGTTGAATGAATATTTTTCGCCTATAACCTTACATTTGTCTCTAGTGAGTGCGCACATTTAAATAGAATACCTTCAGAGGACTACGTAAGACACACACACACAGACTTTACACTAGTTATACCAATGTCTAGTTATAATATTCATGGCATTGAAACACGCTATCTTCTTTCATTCTATCTATAAAACTCCTAATAAAATACTTAGAGAAAATATACATACTTTTATTTCGGAGATAGCTCGCTTTATGTATCATTCAGATTACTCTAAACCTAATCGATGAATATTAAATTACCACATTTATAATCTCCTAAATTGCTTTGATCCTGAGCACGAGGTAATATTATGAAAACCAGTTCTTTTTAAATTTGCATTTTAACAAAGTGAAAATTTCTTAATCCTATTGTTAATTATAAAAGGTCTATCTGCCCACAGGTAGTCTCATATTTTCTAATTACGATGAAAGATGAAGTAAAGTGAAGGTTTCTTGTTGCCTAATGAAAAAAAAAGTAGCTCCATCTTTTGAAAATATTAAAAACAAAATTATGAGATTATAACAAACCGTAGAATATTTTGAATGTTGTGTTGGTTTTTCAATTCCAGCATCCTTTATTATTACACTACTAGATATACTTGTACATAATTCTCTCCCTAGGCATAGGCAAAGAAGTTCTGTCCAGAATAAATCGGTTGTTCCTAAATAAGTTAGAAGATTATATATAAGTATAAAATACGTAAACACACCAAATTCGTGTGTCCATCGCTAAAAACAAAAATTTTACTGTTTAAGTTAGCTTTCGAATCTATGTTTCATTTTGCAGTATAAACACTTATACTAAAGCTGATCTTCATAATCGATCCCGTAACCAGCATATTGTTGTTATCACTCTATGCCTGCACTTTCGATTAGTAGTTAAGAACGTAAATAGAATTTAATCAACTTCAACCTGCTGCCAGTCTGAGTCAATGGTTGTAAAAGTCAAACAAAACATCGTGTATAGAGAATGTAGTTATAGTTTTTGTTTGTGACTGTGTCCGCGCTTCAGTTGGATATCATGGTCCTTTTGTATAGCTTGTGCCACAAAAAATGTTGCTTTGTAATGATAAAAAGATTTTCAAAATCGATTGTGTAGATCTAGAGATTATCCCTACAACGTTATAAACTCACAAACTTTACCTCTTCATAATATTAGAGCTGATTAATTGGAATATCGAGAACTCCTTAGCAACAGGAATAGAACATATATTGATATAATCAAAATATTTGCAACTCAAAATTGACATTATTGGGATGATAGGCTGTAAGTTTATTTGACGGAAATAAAAGTATTTGCTGTCGTTTTTTTATGATGTACTATAGCAGTCAAATATTGTCAATGAAGTAGACCAGTAATCGTATCTCGGACACGTTCCAGTTAACCACGAGAGCCAAATGTTAACCTTCCGACCGAATTGAGAACTTTCACAGGCCTCTACAGTGAGATCAGCCATTAAATCTTGACCTAAGTACTGTCGTCTCAGTAGCTCATCTTTATGAGTAATAAAATATGAATTCTGTTATATTCATAGTAACTGACATAGTTTTTAAAACGGTATGACTCACTTCGCCGAAGTGTGTTTCGTACTAAAAGTCAAAACAACGTCTAGCGTTCGTATAAATTTTATCCGTATTCTTGTCTTACAAATGGTTTGTCCCTGAGTTTTATAATAACATCATTAATAAAATAGATTGTTATTTGAAGTTAGGTAATGATTAGTTTTTTGGTTAAATATATCAATCTCTTTTATATACTGTGATTTTTATACGGCGAAGTTGAATGCTGTTGATTTAGAATTTATTATATCTCCACAAAACCATAGATCATAGTGGCTCTGATAACCATAAAAAGAACTACGTACATGCTAATACTAGCCTTAAACATTACTTCATGCCATAGAGTCATGCTGCTTCATATAAGGGATGGCTTAAAAATAGTAATTCACTTTCACGGTAAATTTCAAAACATATTTTTGAGAGTATCTGAGAACAAATCGAAATGAACAACATACTAGTAAGCATTGTATTTCATTCACACAAGATCGTGGGTCTTCAAATTAAGCAAAACCTGTAGTATGAAATTCGGACTATCGGACTATCGGATATGTAACCAAAATACTCGGAAACGGCTGGACCAATTTGTATGCAATTTTGTGTACATATCGGGTAGGTCTGAAAATCGGCCGAAAACTTAGGATGCGAGCGAAGCTGCGAGAATCACCTAGTATGCTCGTTTATTTCATGTTTTAACAAGTGATTATTTATTTAACAACATTACATCATAACTTTCTTACTGAACTGGAAATCAAACTCAGAATTCGACTCAGCAGCGTCACTTACTACTAGATGAACGGGCCCTTCATTTTATGTTAAGATTTTTAATTCTAAACCCATGTATTCATAAGAAACCGGGAAATAAAAATCTTAATCTCTTTAATTTGAAAGATAGATGCATTAACATTAATTTTTTCAAGTTTAAAGCCTTTGAATTATATTCTTGGGTGCATCGTGATCAATAACTTGTATAAAGCTACGTCAATCGTGAATTATGAAGCAGCATTATTCAATCGGATAACCATTTCTCTAGTTGTATCTCTAAGCTCATATATCACGCATATTTTCCTTGGTACATGGATCTTTTGTGTTTGTGAGCACGTTCGCGCATGCTCGGTGGAGGTCGGTGTTGAGGTCACCCCTACCGGGTTCCGGGAACATATGACAGGCTCTCTCATTGTTCGCAAATTGTTCTGCACAAGGCCTCCATGTAAATGTCACACCGGCGCCGGCGCCGACACGGCAACCACAGCTTGTTTTACAAAACTCTTTACTATCGCTAAAAATAGAACGGTCGACATTTGTGAATAAATTATACTTTTTAAACGTTCTTAAGGCTATAAAGAAAATAACAAAACATCCTTTAGAAGGGTTGTCGCGAAACAATCTGCTCAGTAAATCGTATTCGACGTAAATATAGGAAGAACAACGCATGTAGTATTGTTCCTCACTTTTCTTTAAGTTAGTTATCTGTACCACCTTTAAGCAAATAAAAGTATATTATATTAATTTATTATACCTATATATTTTTTTGTAATGAAAGTTATTGTTTTCTGATGATTATTTTTTTTATAAGCAGAATAAAAGATAAATAATAAGAAGTAGTTTCATGAGAGCAAGGAAATACTACGACTTTCGGATAAACAAAAAACAGCACATCAAGATCTGGATGAAAAAAGTAATTGTGTCACATTTAACTCTTTTCTTAATAGAACTCCTAAAACAATGTAACCAAAAATTTTAAAAACTATGTTGGAAAAGAGTGTCCATAGAGTTTCTTGTCTGTTCTTCTCCACAGGATCTACGAATTGGAACAGACATTTACCTTCACGACTGACTACTGACTGACTACTTGAGCTTTCAAAAGTGCCGTTGTATTGGTTTATTTGAAATAAAATGGTTTGATTTGATTTAATTTGATTGACTATTAGCTTAACTTGTACTATACATTAGAGACAAGATACATTCTTTTCATTCTTAATTCAGTTTACTAGAGATTTTTGCTCTGAAATAAAGTAAAACATGTTTCATGACATAAGCTTATGAGTTCGTGTGCTGATGATTTATTAATATGGATTGTCACTTCCGTCACATCCCGTAGGTGTCATAAAAGCCGACTAACGCAGCAAACTACGAAGGGCAACAAAACTACAAAGAGAAGAAAAATATGAAACATATTAACCAGTCTGGAGTACATGGAATATGTCGATTTTCAAGGAGAGGCCTAGCGTTCAGTAAATAGTACACTATTATAGACTTTGATTTGATATGATAATGATGCCTATTACATATAAAAACTATACACATAATACCAGAATGTTTATAAATAAATATATTACAAAAAGCTTCAAATATCTAGCTTCTATTTCCAGATACAGTATAAAGATAGAAAATATTGTAAAGATGTTCCATCTAAAACGTAATTTCAACAAATCTCTCAAGAAATACGGACATTACTGCGAAATGGCGGAGCATCTGCTTCTTACATTAAATCAACATATTGGAGAATATACAGCGATACTCTTTGACTGTTATTGGTTATATACAAAATCGAAGTTTGCATGACACGCAATGACAGTTTGTCTTATTATCCAGATGTTTTTGAATCATCGATTCGATCAGCGAGGATTTTTTTTCAGAAGAGGATTAAGTCCCCACACTGGCCGAGTGCGGGTTGAGGACTACCAAGACACGTTGTAGCAATGTAATCTCGCCGTTGTATGTTTTTAAGCCCACCAGAAAGTTCAACTAGGTTTCAGGACTGTTAGCTTATGATAACAACAGAGACCAACTGCTTAACGTGACCTCCGAATCACGAAAACGCTCATAACATATCATGCCACAAACGGTCACCCATCTAAGTACTGACCGCGCCGTCGTTGCTTACCCTCGGTGATTGTTTGCAGTCACCCAAGGCCACTTGGCTATGAGCGCTTCAAATACCTTATTGTTTGTTTTGAGAATGGACCCTACAGTTTCTCTAACCAATGGAGTCCGCCCAAGTTTTGCAAATTCTAAAACCTTTATCAATATATTGTTTTCTGGAAACTTTGTGAGTGATTTCTATTAATTTATAGAAAAAGCACGACCATTCTACAATAAGACTTACACTAAGTTTAGAAGATAGATGTTTACTTTTAAGATTTACACATTTTAATGTCATAATAAATAAATTGCAGTACTCTGTCTGGCACATGGATTTAAAACTTCATTCGATACTTGAATCACTTTAAACACACATATCAGATCTATTTTGATTGTTAAAACATATACTCGTAATTAATAGTAACACCTTTCAATATAGGATATAAGAATATTTAAGTGTGAGTAAGGGTTAATTTTCAATCTAAAATATTTTTTGTTTATTTATATGTGACGACATATTGTTCTTTATTGCAATGTTTTCACTTTTAAATTTACACACTCATAAGTGTTATATTCAGGTTAACACGTTCATTATCATAAAAATAACAAAATAAAACCATTAAAACAGATAGAAAAGCTATAAATTGTTCCCCTTACTCTTTAGATGATGCTAAATTCGTTTAAAATACATAATTTATTTATCTAAATGAGTCAGTTGTAGAAAGAACTTGTTTTGAACAGGCCAATAAACTGATTCTATTTGTGTACAAGATTGATACAAGTTCGTTTCCAGAACCGCATTGGTTTATCCTTGTGAATAGCTTATACATAACGCGATGGGTGCTTTTAATCATACCTCAGATATGGTGTCGATTCTGATGTTTCATATTTAAAATTTGTTGAGCCAAATATTATTCATGAAAGTAAAGAAAGAAAAAAACTTCATATATTAATGGAAAAGCTTTGAGTTTTTCTTCAATCTATGTATATATATATATATATATATATATAAATGAATACTTATTTCCCTTGGTCACGCCATCACGCGTGAACGGCTGGACCGATTTCGCAAAAAAAAATTTATAATATACTTTGCAGTACGAGGATGGTTCTTAGAAAAAATAACTTAAAAAAATATCTGATAAGTTTTATTGGAGGGGTTCCGAGAATACAAAATAATTGAGTAACGTGGAATCGAATGTTAGGCGGTACGTAGTTCGCGGGGTCAGCTAGTTATTAATAAAATAAAGCTGAAAACCAGCACTGCACGGATACCGCGTAGCATTTCGCTGATATAGTAACCCATTCAAGCTCACACATTGTTGTCAAACGTACTGTAAGTGTTATTATCGCTTCTGTTTCATGAAAGGTGGGCCACGAATAAAACATTTTTTTCATTTTTTTCATTTCATTTCACCTATTTATAAACAAAACTTTATTTGAAGACAAAATCCCTGGCAAATGCAGATTAGTATTTTATATATATATATATATATATACTTGCATAGTCACTTGCAATAGACTTGGCACGGAACACGGATCCAGACGAGCGACGATCCCACCTGCATTTTAGTCGATATTACATATTCACCTACCATTTCATCGTGAGTCCCGGTTAATTAGATGATAACGTGTGAGGAGACATAAAAAACAAATTTAGTTTAGTATAATTTATCATAAAATACATATATCGAAGTCAGTACTTGTGATTTTTTTGAAAGTTATTTAATTTTAGAAGCGCCTCTAGGTTTCTGTTCTAAAAACAACAGAATCAGCATCGTAGTTGCATCTGTGATCTGCCTACCTATGTAATTTAATAGTACGCCTCTTTTAGCACTTAAATAGATAATATTTCAGAGTCAAAGATCGACTCTTCAATAGCATGTGAAATGAATGCTATCTGCGTTGAGGAAGTTACGATACATTGAATATTAATTATTGGATGTTTATCGTTTGGTTTCATATATCATGTTTGACTGATTTCAGGATATTATCGACTTTTTTTAATGTTATATAATTATTAATTAAAACATTAAGTACATTAATAATGTAATATAAATTAATGTATGTATTTACTCTAGTGTATTAGGTTTATCATTTTAAATTTATAGAGAGCAACATTCATCATGTTGTCGCCCTGTCACCTTAAATGTTTTTTTAATGCCAAAAAACTGTAAGAATATGAATGTATGAATTTGAAAATTGTAAAGAAAAGTCCCTTCAATGTATTCTAACGTCGCAGTAAACCGTACAGTAATCAAACTTGATATGTATATAAAAATATTTAAGTTATTTTGCTTTAATAATGAAATTTCTATGTCTTTGTGTTAAAGTGGTTATGCCATGAAAACCACGTTTGTGTAAAACTGTAAAATAAAAACAAATTAATTCAAGACTGTAAAGTATTTACGACGATACCACAACAATATTTTAAACAGCGCTCCGCACTATTAAATTAATGCTAAATAACTCGTCGTCAGTGTACACAATAATTTAAACCTTACTAATTTGTGAGTTGACCATTTTAGAGTCGAACTTATTTTCAATTTTATGGGCCACGCTTGAATTTTTTATTTACCTACGTTAGAATATTTACAACTCAGGCCTCTGTCCCTTTGAGTTACGAATGGTTTTGCCGTCAATTCTCAGTACGAATATAAACGCATGTTTATAGTCCAACTATTTTTCTGCAAACCCCATAAAATACTGCAAAACTTAACTTGCAAATAAGACTTAAGACGGATTGCAGTTTGAAGAGCCGCGAAACAATTGCGACATTGAGGTAAACATTAGCATCGGTTAATATAATATTCTTAAAAGGTCATTACGAAACAAATTTCTTAAGATAATCATATTATTATCCATTCGATCACGTAATAAAACAAACAGGGTTACTGCCATATAGCCTAATTAATAGCCATAAATCTTCTTGCATTTGCAATAAAGATACTAATGTTTGTCGCAATAGCCAACGTAACTCGAATAATTAGTAAAATCACGATTCCACTTTCTAGGTCTCTTCCGATTTACACTATCGATCATTTTGTAGATATCGATCTAAACTCTGAATCAATTACTTACTGCGTAGTGGGAAATGGCATTTTATTAATACCAGCTCATATTTGATTTAATCTTAACTTATGCTCACAGATAATTATCTCAATTGTCTTGCTCAATATTTCATTTAAAATATGTTTGCTTTGTAAAACTTAAAGGAATTTGTGTCACGAGCGTAGTGAAAGATCTATTTGTTATACTTCTTTTGTTTAATAAAGCATCGTAGTGTTTACATATAAAAAAGTCGGAAAAAAAACAAGCAAGTTGATACTGTAACTTAAATTTTCTATTTTTGAAATCATACTTGAACGACAAGTAGGTAACTTTAGAATAAATATTACTTAGGAAACAATATTATTTAGGTAAAATTCTAATAAAAAAACGTGGATACATAAAATAGACTTTTCAGAAGGACAAACCACTCCTGTGCTGACCGCTTACAATGGCTTCCTGCAACCTTTACCTGATTCAATTATGATATCATAAAAGATGAAAATAAAAAGAAGAATTATCATCCTCCTAGCCATTATTCCCAATTTTATTTGGGGTCGGCTACTAGTTCAACCGGATTTACCTGAATTTCAGTTTTTCCACGGAGCGACTGGCATCGGACCTCCGCAACCCTAAGGGAGAACTGAAATTCGAAGATTGAACTAGTTGTCAGTATATTTGAGGGCACTGACTTCCCAATAACGATTGCCATAGATGTTCATGACAACCGGGACCGACGGCTTTACGTGCTCTCCGAGGCACGGGCGTGAATCACCGCCAAATAAAAAGAAGAATACTATCACTAACCAAAAAAAACATTACAAGAAATCTATAAACTACTTAGTTAATGTATATTGTATTGTGTATGATGAGATATTGTGTTGTTCACAAATTAATTTAGCACTAAGGTAATTATTCAATATTCACATTCAAAACATAGGTTCAACTTTATCTTACTGTGAACGCAACAATGTAAATGTTGGGTCCATCATATTTACTTGCAACTTCAAATGGTCTCATACACTAATAACAATTCTACATTGAAGCTGACGCCTTGCCTTTTCAAATTACTGTCCATTTTAAACTATCGTGTCTTTGACAATTGTATGTCTGGAGGTTTCCATCAACAACAATACTACTCGTAAGTATCTGGTTTTGCAATTGATCAAATGTAAAAAAAGAAAACTATTAATATTGGATGGATAAATTTACTATACTTATTGATTTGTATAATTTTAACAAAAAAAAAACGACTTCGAAGAAAAACTATTTCGAGTACTTAAATCGCGACAATTGTGCCTATGATATTTGAGGAGTTACCTCGATTTCCTTGGGATTTCATCACCAGATCGTGACATGGTGACGATGGGACCACCTGTGAGCTATGCCGAATCGAATGCAAAAAGATTTTCGAAATCGGTTCATAAACGACGAAATTATCGCTGAAAAAACATTAAAAAAGATTTTTGACGAATTGAGCACCTCCTCCTTTTTTTTAAAAGCATGACATAAGATGCATACAGATGTATTTCTATACTAATGTTAAAAAGCTGAAGAGTTTGTTTGCTTGAACGTGCTTAAGCTCCTCTCCTATTGGTCTTAGCGAGATATATAAAGCCTATAGCATTCCTCGTTATAGGGGCTATCTAACTCTGAAAGTTTTTTTCAAATCAATTCATCAAATTCAAAATGTTTAGAACTGACTTCAAAAAAGAAGAGTCTACAACTTATTTAAATTTTTTGTAGTGCTTGTTACTTCAGTACATCTTCAATTGTAAACCGTTACAAAAAAATTGTACTTAAATAAGGCACACCCTCTGTTTGATCACATTTGCATTTTAAAGAAACCTTTAACTGCACTGGTGACTTTGCATGTGCATTATGCATCGCTGGGGGAAGTAGGGAAAGAAAGAGAGTGTAGAGCTCAGGTAGAAAAACAGTAGAAAACATAAGGAAACGAAACACCCAGATGCGTACTTTGAAGTTGATGTTTTTTTTTTTAAAGTTACTTATATAGCTATCACTCTTTAACTCAATTTTTAACAACAACAACAACCCATAACGTCCGCACGCACGAGCACTGGTCTAGTTTCAGGAGGGTGTTAAGGGCAGAGTGTGGGTTAGCGTGGTGGCTACGTAATCTCGGCTTTGAATGTTTTTAAGCCACTCGAAAGCCTCTAAATCACATTTCATTTTCCTTAAATTTTACAGTTTCAGTCAAATTTCTTAGTCAATAAAACCGGATACATCACCGCAGATTCCGTTAATAAATCAACATCATCACTTGTGAGTAGTTATGAATCATCGACGTTAGATAAGCTTCCTATATCGTTAACCACTTACAGTAGGTAAGAAAGTATTAGTGAGGTATTTAGGGTAACGATTTGATTATATCACTATTTTCATGATGTTTGCGCCTAGTTGTGAGGTCATCGGTCATACGACCATCATTCATCAGAACTTGTTCCGCTGTCAACAGTCAATTTGCGAGTTATATCATTAGTGATGATCATCTTTTACTTTTTATTAACATTTGTATCGCTATTTTATTTATTTATTGAAGTAGATTGTTATATACGTTTACCAATAATTATAGTACTAATCTTTATTACAATTGAACGTTTTTAATGACGACTAGAGAAGACCTATTGATAAAATACGTTGTCTCGTGTGTCGAAATGGGAGCTGCTGATTTCTCAACAATTACTGCTATTATTTTTACCGCTGGTTTATAATAATAATAATAATAGCATTTATTCACTGACCATACAAGAAAATTAACTTAAAAACTACATATAAAATGATATTCTTATTTTTCTTAATGTTTATATATAAATATCTATAATATGTATTTCAGCAACCACTTAGTTAGGTTGTCTTTCGACATATGCCTCCCCCAGTTCCTTCCATTTATCTCTATCTCGAGCTGTTCTTCTCCATCCTTTCGGCAAATCGTCCTCCCATCTTTTGATTTGACGTCCTTTTTGTCTTTTCCCATTTCTTGGGTACCACTCTATAACCTCCTTCGTCCATTTTTTTCCATGATCCGTCCTCATTATGTGACCAGTCCAATTCCATTTCAATTTTCTTATTTTTTGTAATACATCGATCACCCTTGTTCTTTCCCTTATTTTTAAAACTGTCCAGCGGTCTCGTAATTTTAGGTTAAGCATGCTGCGTTCCATGCTTCGCTGACAAACCAATAGTTTCTTATTGTTTTCCCTCGTAGCAGGCCAGGATTGACAACCATATGTAAGACTTGGAAGGATACATGTGTTAAATAGTTTTCTTTTTATAGACATTGGTGTTAATTCATTTTTCATTATTTCTTTTAGTGACCAGTATCGCTTCCAGTATCGCTCCACTGGTTTAGTTGCAGATAAATGAAAATAAATGAATAAAACTAATAAAATGATATTTTATGAAATAAAAACTGAAATGTTATATCTTGAAATTTTAATAATAATGTTAATGTTATCGTAATGATAGAAAACCTAACAATTCAGTTCTTTCTTGCGGTATTTAACGCTTGCCAAAATGACTCTACTCTACTTTATGTAAAGCATATGAGTATAATTCAAGAATACGGCCACCAGTCGGTACACCGATTGGTGGCCGCATTCTTGCAAAGAGTCTTCTCTGCAAACGCAGACAATGCAGCGCGGCGACCCATGAATGTAACGTCTTTTTAACTATATTTCTGAAGTAAAAAGTAATCTTCATTCATTCTGCCATATTTGATATTAATAGGAGTAATAAACGTTCGCATTTATAATCATTAAAGGAAAAGAAAACAGAAGATACGTTGTGCGAAGTGAATTGAAGAAGGAGGGCCAAGACAAGAAACCTAGTGTGACGACTTGCGGCTTGATGAAACGACGACTTGCAGAAAATAGGGTAGGCTTTTGTTCAACAGTCGGTTGTAATAGGCTAAACTGAGCAAGACAGAGTAAAGCATACATAATTTAAAAACAACAGGATCACCAG
The DNA here is from genome assembly GCA_932526445.1 of Phragmatobia fuliginosa. Classification (NCBI taxonomy): domain Eukaryota; kingdom Metazoa; phylum Arthropoda; class Insecta; order Lepidoptera; family Erebidae; genus Phragmatobia; species Phragmatobia fuliginosa. The sequence continues at coordinate 16,367,607 of OW052065.1, read as the reverse complement.
TTATTGTACACACGGTCTTTATGAACAAAAAAGAAGAAACTTACACATCTCAATTACGGACAATTCATTATGGAGTGGGGCAAGGTAGTGTCCTTGGACCGTTACTGTTTATTACGTACATCAATGATTTGCCAAAAGCCACTATTCACCCTGTCACATTATTTGCGGATGACAGCACAGTCGTTGTAGAATGTAAAAATCGCGCTTGTTACGAAATGGACATTAGTAATACCTTGTATGATATTATAAAATGGATGGATAATAATAATTTAAAAATTAACTTAATTAAAACAAATTTGATACAATTTTCGCAAAGACATAACATAGTTACAAATATGAATATCACATATAATAACATAAAAATAAATGAAACCGACACTACGAAATTTCTAGGACTAAATATTGATAGCAAACTTAATTGGAAATCACATACTGAAGAGTTATGTAAAAAAATTAGCAATACAGCCTACGCTCTCTTTAAACTTGCGCCTCTTCTTAATGATGAAAGCATTCTTATGGCATATCATGGGATGACTGCGTCCTATCTCAGGTATGGCATCATACTCTGGGGAAACTCAACAAATAAAGATATGGTTTTTAAGTCTCAAAAGCAGTGCATAAGAGCCATGTTCAAGTTAAAATCCACAGATAGTTGTGTGCCATATTTTAAAAAGTATAAAATTATGACATTACCATCATTATACATTTTTGAAACAGCAGTTTTCGTAAAGACAAACCCGGATCTATTCGAAACTTTGGCTGAAACTGTTATTCGCAATAGAAGGTCTCACAACAGAAATAGAATCAGAATACTTAAATCAAATACAGCGTTAATGCACAAAAGTATATTCTGTATGGCACCTGTTATATATAATAAAGTATCTGTTACCATAGGAAATCTTGATTTAATATTGTTTAAAAAACGACTACGCGAATTTCTCATAGACAAGTGTTATTATGATATAAGAGACTTCTTGAATGGTAAATGATAGCTGATTAATAAAAATTAAACTAATTGATTGACATTACTATATCTTATTGTATCTTATTTTTCATATTTTGTAAATTGCATGTAAATTAAGTTTTAAATTTTAATAGAAATTGACATTATTGACGATGCATTGTATATTTTTCTTTAATTCAAATGTTATAGTATATTGTCTTAGATTCTAAAATATTATTATTTATTGCATGATTGAATAAAATTTTAAATTATTGTAGGCCTAAATGGCAGAACATAGCGGATCCTTGACACTTATGTAAACATCATTATTTATACCTATGTTTCACAATAAAGAATTGATTGATTGATTGATTGATTGATTGATTGATTGATTGGTCCATCGAATACAAAGGAAGTACTCTGTTTGTTTCATGTGTCTCTCAATTATTATTATTGATCCCATAGAGAGAATACAATGTGTAATTGATTTAGTAGAATAGGCATGCCAGTTTCCTCGTTGGTCTAGTGGATAGAGTATGCGACTGCTAATCAAGAGGTCTCGGGTTCAAATCCCGGGTCGGGCCGAAAAGTGTTTGGGGTTTTTCTTAGGGAATTTCTAAAAACAGCCCTGAGTCCGTCGGTCCCGGTTGTCATGAATATCTATGGCAAACGTTATTGGGAAGTCAGTGCCCTCAAATTTACTAACAACTTTTTTTTTTTTTTAACGTGTGGAAATCCCCGCGGACCGTCACCCCGTCGGGGGTTACGGCGGGGTGGTGTGTCGGACTCGAACCGACTAAAACCACACGGTGTGACCCTCTCTGCGCCTTTGTATTGGAAGGAGTCCAGGGAGGGGATTTCCTTCTGGACTCCAACCGGCGCCTGCCCGCACTGTTGCGGGCACCAACTCAAGATTTACTCTCTAATTAGGCAACGTCCGGTCACACGCGGACGTCGCCCCCTCGCGGTTGGCCTCTACTGCGGACGGACGGGAAACCCGTCCCGCCCATCCGCGGCCACTCTCAGGGCGGCATGAGACGCAGGTATGCGCGCCTCCGCCGCCCGGGGCGCTGGCGGCGGATCGGGTCCGATTGGATGGCATCCTCCCGGGCCTTCTCCGCCACCTCCTTCTGCAAGATTACATCCTCGCAGAATTTTGCGACCGCGGTAAAACAACTGTCGCTGCCGGAAATTTACAAACAACTAGTTCAACCTTCGAATTTCAGTTCTCCCTTAGGGTTGCGGAGGTCCGATGCTAGTCGCTCCATGGAAACTGAGATTCAGGTAAAACCGGTTGAACTAGTAGCCAACCCCAAATAATACTGGGAATAAGTCTAGGAAGAAGAGGAAGAAGAAGGCATGCCAGTTTACATAATTAGGAATATCCTCCGTAAATTGCTTACTACAGAATAGTTTGAACTTTGTTTAGTTTTTCTTTTACACTACATACTTAAAATTAATAACAATACTTGAAGTGTTAGTAACACAGAAATGCTCTTGGACTCAGCAAATGGATGACAGTGTAAAGCGTGCCAGTCGCTGTTATTCTGCCTAAGCCAATCACGATTAACATTAACCTTAGAATAAGCACAACGACAATATCCTGGACCATGGATGTAACCACTCCACGTAACGGTAATAATGCAGCTATTGCTGCTAAAACATTGTACATTGCTAATCCAAATTTCACATACGATAACAGTTTAGTTTCTATATTATCTGTTATTAAATCAATATCACAACTTGTTTATCTGTGATGTATGAGAGTAAATTTATTTTAATGCATGGACAATAGTGTATAATGACAGCTACCTGTCATATTACTGAGTACGCAAATCTATCTCATCACGTTTTGCGTAGGAGTCTGACAACGTAATCAACAAATTGTTCGAGTTGTCATAACATAATCTGTATTCTAAGCATTGCTTCACATTATTTAACAATACTTGTAATATTTTGTAACTGCTATTATCATATATCGTAGCACTAAAATGACATGTTTCATTAACGTAACTTTCCGTTTACACAAAGATTTTGTATTCTGAATTCTAAAACGATATTCAAGCTGACATAGATTTTACGTTTTGACGTGCTCCGGAATTCCGTAAACAATTAAATTTGTTTTGGAAATTTCGAGTATAATACAGAAATAGTAAGAAAATACTCGTTTACTTAAAATGATTTAGGTACCCTTTACAAGGAGCGGAACATTTGCTTTCATATGGGTAAAGAAGCGATTTAGGATACAAGTACATTTGAATGTAATGAAATAACACATCAATTTTTTAAAGTAGAAGCAATAAAAAGATTCTCTTATCAAAACACTGTAATATGCAGTTTTTTTTATATTAAGCCTACCAAGGTGACTCTACTCTAACTGATTGAAAACATGAGTATAATCCAAGAGTAGGGGTAACTAAATAAATAAATAATTTGGACATCTTACATACAACATCATCTAGTCCCAAACTAAGCAGAGCTTGTATTATGGGTACTAAACAACTGATATAAATACATAAACATACTTTTTTTTGTAAATACATACATATTATACATAGAAAACACCCAGACTCCGAAACAAATATTTATGGATCACACAAATACTTGGTCCGACCCGGGAATCGAACCCGAGACTTCTTGATCAGCAGCCGCATACGCTAACCACTAGACCAACAAGGCAGTCAACTGTCTTTATTGTGAGTAATGCAGCATGGTGACCCGCACTATGACGGCTTAGTGAAATGCTAATGCATCATTAGGCTTCGGATCTTACACTGACCAATGAAATGCTACAACACAAATTCTGCCATTTTAGGTATTTTCTATGTGAGAGTAGCACCGCGCCGGTCGAGACGGCCCTTTCGTGCTTAAACCAGATTGGTTATACTACCTTTTATATCCATCTATCTTACATATTCATCACAGTTTTCTTTACAACATACAACTGTTAACGAATTTTTTAAGCTAAATATTTATAAGTGACTGAAATGTGGAGCTCTTGTCGATAAAATAACATAGTTTTGTATAACTGAAGAGCAAATGCATTTTAATGGCAACGCTTTTCATAACTATTCATAATGAGATACTACACTACACTACTCTGGTCCTATTCTAGCTTTTCACCAAGCGGTGCAGTGTCACTTTGGCAGGCTTAAATATTCAATTCAAAAAAACCAGTACATTGAAATTGACTCTTATTTTTACTACAGTAGATCAAATCAGATTTCCTACATCTGTAATTTTTCGAAGTCGTAGAAGCAGTTGTTACTTGAGTAATTAATTGTTGAAGAAAAAATCTTAGTTCATAGTATACCAGACTATTTAAAAAAAAATACGAGTCAATTTTAGTACAGATATATACCACGATTATTCAGCTGCGTTACTACAACACAACAAATAAGTTACAATTAAACATCAATCTGAGAGAAAGTACTGACTCACTCTTCGGAATGTGATCTTGATAGGGAGAATAAGAAAAAATAATCATTCTGTGTGCGTCAATGCTATATAATAATACTGCATTACGTGGCCTAATGTGAGTATTCGTAATCAATAACGTGCCATCATCGCCTTTGCAGATCCGCAAGTGGCGGATCTCATTACGAACATTGCAGGACGGATATTATTATACTGCAGTGTGCCGACCTCTCATTGGCATGTTTCTGTCAGATTGCACTTACAGCGGCATGTAAGTGATAGTTTGTTTGAAAATAAATATCAAATTCTAACACTGCGTGAACCGTGCTGCAAGTCCTTACGTATAAACACGCGTGGGGTACAATGGTGTCCCGAAGTAATTGTAGAATATTTTAATTTCGGAGATGATAAAAGTACATATTTTTATATTTGAAATCAGTCCTTATTCCAGTTTCTTCTTTTCATTTTCATTTTCTTAATTTCAATGAAATATTCACGAAAGGTCAAGTGTTTTACTGAGTTTTGAATTGTCAGGACTAAACTAATATTCAGTGATTTCAGTTTAACATATTATATATTGGCACAAAAATACCTAAATTCAAATACAGGTAAATATACAAATATGTATTATATGTACACTCGGTTCCAAAAATAACGGGTCAGTCACATAAACCCGAATATCTCCCGAACTACGTATGCCATCCTAATGAAACGAAGACTGTTCAATTGAGAATTTAATTATACAGATAAAAAATAAAATAAAACTTAGTTACACCCACAATATTAATCTTAAATTAAAAAAAAACTAAAGTAGTCATATTTTTCTTAAGATTACATTTTTTTTATGATTGTTTTTTTGCTGTTTTTCATCACTGGAGGCTTCATCACGTGGAGGCAATACAAAGTATTAAATGAAGAAAGTGATGAAAAACAGCAAAAAAACAATCATAAAAAAAATGTAATCTTAAGAAAAATATGACTACTTTAGTTTTTTTTTAATTTAAGATTAATATTGTGGGTGTAACTAAGTTTTATTTTATTTTTTATCTGTATAATTAAATTCTCAATTGAACAGTCTTCGTTTCATTAGGATGGCATACGTAGTTCGGGAGATATTCGGGTTTATGTGACTGACCCGTTATTGGTTTATGTGACTGACCCGTTATTTTTGGAACAGGCTTTATAAACATATTTCACTACAACTCCGCAAGCGGTGGTATATTAATATATTGAAGGCAGTTTTAATATAATAAATAATTTCTTCTGGTATTGAAAGTATTGAGAATTATTACAACCGTGTGTTCCATTGCGTTTATATGTATTATCTTCGTAACGATCCTCAAACTGTGCACACCATGATTGTGCAATTTGTCGCTGAGATCTAAATCGATATGTATTCGTTAAAATTAATTTGTTACAAGACCGTTCTCGTAGCCTTGAATTATTACCGTGCCTTGAAATGATTTGCATTGTTTGCTTAACATTAGTCGTGTATAGTTGGTCCTTACTTATTAGGCCAGTACGAGATAATTGCATTAAAATACATCACGTTTGCGATCTTATACGCAAAAGAACATTTGCTATGCCTATATAACACGCATTGGACAACACGCACAGAAAACATGGTCTTTTTCACATTTCTATTATTATTGTAAACTTTTGAAGGCATTAAAATCACTGGAGAGATAATATTCAGTTCACATAATTATGACCAACATTAAAGTCATAATTCCGATTCGTGTTTAATATGGTTCGCAAATTTTTTCGCAAATATTTACTGTAATTAGAAAAATACTTTTGTACTGACGAAGAACATGTCATTCTTACTTTTGCCATCATTGTTTTCTGACATATTATTGTATTGAATTCCAATATATTATATACATTTTCATTTTTAAGTAAACACTCAAACATTTTTGAACAATATTTAGTAGTGTAGTATAATAACAATAATGTATTACACTGTACTATAGTAAAATGTAGTATTTTACTTATAGTATTAAATATATATATATATATATATGTATATGTATATGTATTTACGAAAAAAAAGTATGTTTATGTATTTATATCAGTTGTTTAATACCCATCACAAGCTCTGCTTACTGTGGGACTAGATGATGTTGTGTGTAACATGTCCAAAAATATTTATTTATTATTTATTTATTTATGTATGAGGAAGAAATTAATTCATTTCCATAAAACTAACAAGTCTAAAGGCTAAAATATACATCGGTAGTCTTACTTTTTAGGGTTCCGTAGCTAAATGGCAAAAAACGGAACCCTTATAGATTCGTCATGTCTGTCTGTCTGTCTGTCTGTCTGTCCGTCCGTATGTCACAGCCACTTTGTTCATCAAGAAACCTTAATCCATTTAAAAGACCGACCCTGAAATTATTTACTGTTCTTATTTAATTCAATTATTTACTGTACAAATTCCCACGTGGAGATAAAGTTAAAGTAATGATACAGAGAACAAATAACTAAATCAATTACCTCTCGCAGCGAACGTTGCCTTGACCTCCCAAGTATTGTGAAAAAATCTTCGCCAAATGCCATGGAAGGCGTATGGGAAGTCCGATCCTATTGTATGTAAGTAATAAAATTGTGAGGCATAAAGATATCGTTATAGATTGCAACGTATCACTCGGTGTAATATTTCCGATAGAAGAATTGTGTCACGTGGAGAGAGTACTATCTTCAATCAGAGGATGTAGATACTGTGGCGCGTCCAAGATCTCTTTGAGTTAGTGTAGTCTTAATTCTATTTTACCATTTCAGAATTGCAATTTCTCTAGCCCTAGTTCTTTCTCTTCTCTGTTGCTCATCTTTCCTTATTAAAATTGGTTTTTCTTTGCATTACATTCCCCAAAATGGTTAAATAAAATGAGAAGTCAGATGCCAGTCATAAAATGAACCTAACCCCTTTAAAATGTTACAGATTCTGTCTGTAAATCTCCATGTCTTTTAAATTGTTGCTTGTTGGTCTAGTGGATAACGTATGCGGCTGCTGATCAAGTGGTCTTAGGTTCCATTCCCGGGTCGGACTAAATATTTGTGTTATTCACAAATATTTGTTTCGGAATCTGTATGTTTTCTATGTTTAATATGTAATTATTTACAGAAAAAAAGGATGTTTATGTATTTATATCAGATTTTTAGTATCCCATAATACAAGCTCTGCTTAGTTTTTGACTAAATGGCGTTGTGTGTAACATGTCCGAAATATTTATTTATTATTATTCATTAAATTTAAGAATTTAGAAAAGATAGAAAAAGTATAGAAAGAGTTTAAACTCTTTCTATACTTTTTCTACCATTTCTTCTGTAATCAAAATATCATGATGTGACTCATTGTTTTGCATTTAAATTTACTTATTTATAGCCTAATAAAGTGACTCTTTTTTCAATCCAGCCAATTTACTCTGCCCTGCCTGATGGGAAGTATGAGTGAAATCCAAGAGTAGTGGTCACTATCCTCATTGTGAGTACAGACCGTGGTGCACACAATGCAGGTAATCCACACTATGGCGACTTAGTTATTATAACTGCCTATAACTGCCTCGTTGGTCTAGTGGTCAGTGTATGCGACTGCTGAACAAGAGGCCTCGGGTTCGATTCCCGGGTCGGACCAAATGTATGTGTGATCCGCAAATATTTGTTTCGGAGTTTGGGTGTTTTCTATGTATCATCAACAGCCTTAAACAGTCCACTGCTGGACATAGGCCTCTAATTTGAAAGGAGGTATTGGCCTACTATACCACTTTGGCTAGACGGGTTGGTAAAGGGTTTGTTTCAAGTTTTCCTTTTCTTGGCAGTGATGTTCCTTTAGTCGCCTCTTACGACACCCACGGAATGAATAGGGGTGGTGATACTTTGTATTCTTAATCCGTCATCACACGGAACTATGTATAGTATGTATGTATTTACAAAAAAGAAATGTATGTTCATGTATTTATATCAGTTGTCTAGTACCCATAATACAAGCTCTGCTTAGTTTGGGGACTAGATAGCGTTGTGTAAAATGTCCGAAAAAACAAAAATTATTAGTCAGATGCATCTGCTTCATCTATATTTATTGTAAACAAATAGAAAATGAACTATATTATTGTTATTTTATTACTATTTACTATAACTATATTATTATTAATAATATAAACTTTTTCGACCAATTTGGCCAAAACAAACATAACAGCGTACCTATACCCTATGCTTATGAAGTAGTTGAATAGTGAAAGTGTAACGAACAAATAAACATACATGCGTTTGAATGTAATCATAAATTATAGAATAACTTATATAAACTTCTTTCACTGAGGTGTTTAACTTTTTTTAATTTTAATATCTTTATTGTGCACCAGTTAATTACAATAATTTTAACAAAAAGGAACCGACTTCAATGAAAAACTATTCCGAGTACCCAAATCGCTACATTGTGCCTATGATATTTGAGGAGTTCCCTCGATTTCCTTGGGATCCCATCATCATATACCGATATGGTGACGAAAGGACCACCTGTAAGCTACGACCATTCGAATGCAAAAAGAATTTTTGAAATCGGTTCATAAACGACGAAATTTTCGCTGAACATACATAAAAAAAAATAAAAAAAGATTCCGACGAATTGAGAACCTCCTCCTTTTTCTTGAAGTCGGTTAAAAAGGACTTAATTCTAGGTATGTTGGCACAAGCGGCGGCGTTATCTCTAATAGGAACCATGAATATATCCTGGGTTCTACAAACACGCATGAAATGGACACATACATACACCTAGACTCAGAACAGATTTATGGATCATACAAAGAGTTGTCCCCAAGGATTCGAACCCATAACACTGGTGCAATAGGAAGCGAGCTTTAAACTACTACAAGTTTAATTGATTGTGAAATTATGATACTGAAATTTACAAATAAACATGTTTATATTGTTTACATATTTACATAAACAAATATTTACATTTTGATTTAAGAAACAGACTAGATCTTAACACAGAACTCTAATCAATCATATACTTATAATAATATATTACATACAATAACAATTCAGATAAAGAAATAGTTTACCTATCGGTGGATTATGATTGTAAACAACCTCCACACACTATGTATTTAGCTTTTCATAATAGGGATTATTCTTACAATTTATGTCAGATCTATCATCAAACTATGCGTAAAAAATCAAATGTTTACGGAACAAATATTCGCGGATCGGTATTCAGGTCGAGGCGTAGAAGCGCCGGATAATCCCCGAGACAAAACGCTGACCAAAGTAACTAGGGCAAATCGTAATGGTATTTGAACTGACTCACTGACCATAACATTATTTCAACAGAAATATTTGGGTACGGTAAAGATCACGATGGACTAATAATTCTAATAGGAATGGGGCACGCCTATATCAAAGTAATAACAACAACACAAATTAGTTTTAGGCTAAACCTCTAGTATCTTACTGATGTGTTAATATACTGTCTAACTGCTAGCTATATTCGTGAACTGAGTGGTGATTTTTGCTTTCATGCGTCTCTGCATTAGATGGTAATAAAAATATGTGTGCCCTAAAAATTAAAATGCTTATAACATTAATAGCTCATGCCCGCGACTCCGCTTGCGTCCTGATGAAAAATATGTGTTGACCGATTCGCAGACCTAACCGATATGTACACAGAATTTCGTGAAAATCATTTCGGAGGAGTTTAATTACATTGGATAAATCTTTTATTCGAACTCTATTTCCAGATTTCTACAGATATTATTTTTGATAAACACTTACTTGTCCTAGATACAGTAGAGGATTTGGGTTTGACGTCGCCCTAGGTCCAAGACGATATGGCGCCCTTTTTCTTTCGTAACAGTGTTTTGTTTAGGTATTTCGTAATTTTAGTTTTCCTAATTAATTATTTTTACAAAGATAATAAAGGGTACCTCAAGAATGGTACCATGTTCGGATTGTAAGAGCACTAAAACTAAACTTTAAAATTTGCTCTTACCGTTTGCAGGAAACTCAATCGACTTTTAATTGTGGTCGTCTTAAAATTTTGGCGCCCCTCAAACATTCTGACCAGAACCGGACCCCACGGCCCTTAGCCTATTTCTTCGGTGTAAGTAAATTCTATCTTTCTAAAATATAATAAATGTGCTAGAGAGGCCAATTATACTCGTTCGTCTAAATATATAATATTATTTTAAGATTTCGATGTCCTTATATAAAATAGAACTCAAAACAACATTTTCTAGATTTTTTGGCAGTTTGTCTATATATTTGTGCGCCCTAATCTTGTGAGTGGATTAACTGATTTGGATGTGGTTTTTTTAAGGATTGTGATAAATTGCACTTACATATATGTTAACCAAAACGAAAGATTTTAGTTTTGACAGTATATGTACACTACGTGTGGTGACAGATTAGGAATACGGAGTTTCACCACCCATACTCATCCTGGGGGTCTCGTAAGAAGCGACAAAGGCATAAACTAAACAGAACAACATCACTGCAAAGAGAAGAAAAACTTGTGACAATTCTTATTTTTACGTTTGGAAATCTCCTCGGACCGTCACCCCGCCGCGGTCTTCAATGCGGCGAGGCGGTGTGTCGGACTCGAACCGACTAAAAACCAAATGGTGTGCCCTCTTTGCGCTTCTATTTTAGGAGGAGTCCAGGGTGATATCTCCTTCTGGACCCCTCCCAGCACCTCATACCAAACCGTCCGGCCAGGCGTGCTATAGGACGCCAGAACCTCCTTTGTAAGGAAAGGTCTATGTCCAGCATGTGGCTGCTATGTATACATATACTGATGATGATGAGTCTCCTCCGTTCCTTCGGAACGCCTAAATTACTAGACCAAAAAAAATAAATAAGGCGTCAACAGATTTCTAGTAATGGCCGAGATGTCATACGCTATATAAATTTTATTAAATGTTTTTACATAATCGGGTTAAAGTTTTTGTAACTATTTTTAATATTAATTTTGGTGGCTTGAAAGTCATTTTGTACGGAAACACCATAAGTGACAATTTGTTCCATAGATTATATAACAACAAATTGTGATCAGAAAATCAGTCCGTATGTCGTTGAGATTTAAAAGATGCGATAAACAGACATTTCTTTTTAGTAGCTAGTTCTCTAAAGTATCAATAGTGTGCGAAGTCTCAAACTTATTACGAAACATAAATATTTGAATATCATAAAAAGCAAGATTACACATGATTTAAACGATGCTACTTGATACTGCTGCCCACGTACTTGACGCCCACGTAGAAAGTTCTGCTTAGGTCCCTTTTGACAAATTGCTCCAAAGGTTACTTTCTTTGTTATATAACATTAACATAATTTAAAAATTTGTGACCCACGCCGGTACTGTTGATATATATCGTGCACAAAAATGGGCCGCTAGAACAGACAACTAATAATACAAAAATAACTGGAAAGTTAGATAATGTTTACTTACTGATAATAGCATGCATATCACCATATCGTTATGGATTTTTTTTTACTACTCTGCCTAAAGAAAACCTTGAGTGGAATCTAGGATTACGGCAGGGCCATTATCCTCATTGTGAGTGCATACAATGCAGCATGGTGACCCACACCATGGCGCAGCTTAGTGAGATGTTTCAGCATCATTTTCTCGGCCTCTGGAGGCAGGTAAAATGAAGCAGAAGGATTGGACCTCCAGTCTCACACTCACCAACGAAAGATGACAAAAAGAATGCTGTCATTTTAGGTTGGTCTTCTGTGTGAGGGTAGTACTGCCGCGGTCGAGTTTTTTTTTTGTTCATATACCACAGACACCTAAACTGTAGATGACTTCTCATTTCATTATTTTTATAAAACCTTACACTGGCTTAATTTCCATTATGTATAACAGCTATAAAGTTTTGCTGCAATCTCTGAATTACCATGTCTTGTTTCATGCAAATTTCTTAACATCCTAGGGAATAAACCAAAAGTTTGTTGGACTAGTCTGCAATTAGTACTACTAAAGTAATGAAATTATTCCAACTCAAACTCATATAAGGCACGAACAACACTGTTACTTAGTGTAATAAACAATTGCCTTGCGCCTTACCATTCCACACTGTGTTCATTCCTGTTTATAGTCTGTAATTTACAAAATTGTCATGTTTACACATTGCTGCATACATACAGTGTAAAAAGATTTATTGAACGAACAAAAATGCCTTTCTTGTGTAAAAGAATCCGATTTCTGGTAAATAACTGTATACCATTTCAGTAAAATATTACACAGACATCTTTGTTGCCCCTTGATCTATAGATAGACACATACAGGAGTGTAACAAAGGACTATAAAGGTATATATGGAAATTCTTTTACAAATAAAAGGTCACGTTGAGACCGTGATATTTAAGATTACTTTTATAATGCCATTTTATATGAATCAAAGAGATACTCGGATTAATTCCCGGAATATTATTGGATTGTAAACAGAGAGTGCAACAGTTCTACGAATTAATTTATGACTTGTCGTGCCTTTTATCAGAGATCCTTCATTGTTAATTCAATATATTATTTCAGCTTGTATTGTGGAATCTCCATGATTTTAATAACTGTAAATAAATTATGGCATTCATCTAATCATTTCTAATCAGTCAATGCAATCTTATGAAAATTTTCAATCTTTTCAAATTAGTATTTAACGTTTGCCTAGAAGAGAAAAGCAAGGGATATGCAACTATGGAGGAGAATTAAGTGGGGGGCGAACGCCGAGAAGGCGACAACATATTAAACTTAGTTATAGGAATATATAAATTAAAAGTCATACTATGTTAGAATATAGGTTTTTTTTTATTTAACGTTAGGAATGTTATGTTCTTTACATAGTTTGTAATAGAATTAATAAACAGAAAATTGGAAGTTAAAGTCATTATTTTTTATCTGCCATTATTTTATTCATATGTTTGTAGGGAACTTACAAAATTATTTATAACATACTTCAAAACACTTTCACTATTCAACGAATGAAATCGAAGGTATTCCAATCTCTTTTATATGCACAGATTAAAAAATGTATAGTTACTAATGGATGACAAAATTGTTAAGCTGTGTATAGAAGTTTACGAAATCTCAAATATACAATTAGAGAGAGCTTTCCAATATTAGAGTGATTTATTACAAATTTCGCCGAGACATCGTTTCCTCACCAATATTACAATTTTCTCTAAAAGCGTCAATCAATCAATTTACATATAGTACATACATCTTCACATTATTTGAATGAATATAATAGTGACATAACGACAATAGCAAGCGTGGGTTGTATCAAATGATTCAATTGTAGGTAAGAAATGCTCGAGACAGTAGGTACTTTCGTTAGGAGAAAATAGTTATGTAACAGTCAAAGAATATGCTAAATAGTAGGCCAAAACTTCCTTTCTAAGGAGAGGCCTATGTCCAGCAGTGGACTGTTAAAGGCTGTTGATGATATTATTTTAAGTTTTTTTACGAATCCTGCATTAGGGATCTAAATTCCGTATCTACGGGGGACTTTACGAATATACATGAAACAGACACAAAGAACATCCGTACTCAGAATAACAATTTGTGAATGACACAGTGAGTTTCGATTCCACGACCCTCGGCGTAGCAGAAAGCTGCGTGTCGACCGCTTAAACGACTAGGCCAACCGTGCAGTTAAAAGTTAACAGAATTGTCAGTGTGGTCACGCATTAAGAGAATGGAATGTTGCCACCTCTATATATACCGTGTTAACGAGCCGACAAAGGGAGGAAAATACCCAGGAAAGAGAAGAAAAACGTGACACAAACTTTATACCAACTCATCCAACCAGGGTGGTATAATTAGCCAAAACCTTCATTCTAACTAGAGCCACGATGATTTCAGTACAAGCGGGCTGACTCGACCTGGGGCGGTACTACCCTCTTATAGAAGATTAACTTACAACGAAAGCATTCGTGCGTTTATGTTTTGTTGGTGAGTGCGAGACTGAAAGCTCAATGTTGCAAAAAGATTCCAACAGGTCGCTACATCTTCTATCTACATTCATCTACATCTTCATTCTCAATGAGTATGGTAACCACCAATTATCATTGACCAATTTTATATTCTACTCATGCTTTCCATCAGGTAGAGTAGAGTCACTTTGCTCATACATAAACAAACGAGGCCTATGTCTAGCGGTGGACTAAGAAATTTATACCAGGATATATTTGAGATGCGTAACATAATCACGTTATTAGGTTATGAGAAGATTTAACGTGCCAAACGTGTCAATATAAACGCGTATTCGATTATTACGAAGAGGTACACTAAGATATAATTACACAGTACATAGAAAGAAAACAATCTTATTGGAGATGTTTACGATCGGCATTCCCAGAAAAAAATAGTTCTGGATATGAGGAAAAGACACTCATTCAGACGTTTTCCGATTAATCACGAAAGTAAAAAAGGAATCCTGATATACTGATCTATAAAAGTCACAACTAGGTTATTGATTTTCCGATGCAAATTTGCTATAAAGTCTTCGGTTTTTTGTACTAGGGCTCTAAAAGAACATGGGAGGTAGTTTATAGCCATGTCATGACGGATAACATAAGGATAAAAAGGATAATACAACAGAGCCGGATTGAGGCTTTTAAAGGATTTTGCCGCACTGTAACTTATTAGTTTGGCAAAATATATAATTTGTTTCTTGAAAATAACAGGTTTATTATTTTTATTTAACAATCATTTTAAACAAATCTATTGTACATTACTTTTATATAAAAACTAGCTGATGCCCGCGGCTACGCTAGCGTCCAAGAGGTATGAAAAATAGATGTTAGCCGATGTATTTATACAAATCGGTCCAGCCGTTTCGGAGGAGTATGGGAACGAACATTGTGACACTAGAATTTTATATATAAAATGACTATTTCCTTTGAGGCAACTCCCGCATTAGGAATATAGTCCTGTGTCACGGGATGCCTTACAAACGGATATACACAAAAAACTCCCAGACTTAGAATAGCAGTTATCCCTTGTAGGATTTGAACCCACAACAATTAGCGCATTAGAAAGCGGCGTATCAACCGCAGAAACTCTAGACCAGTTACAAAAAAATAATTGCGATAATCTAAAGGTATTTTATATAAATGCAAGAAACTTAATAGTTCATTAGACTTATCATTAAAAATAATAATATAGTATAGTAACGTACTGTGATTCCATTAAATTAATTAATTAAATAGTTACGACTCACTTTTGAAATAACCACCTGTATGAAATCATCTATTCTGCCCATAATATCAGAAGTCACTGCTAACAGTATTAATATTAACGAGACAAGTTATTTACAAACTGGGGCTACTAAAATGTTAGTGGAATTTTATAACACAACAAAGTCCAGTATTGAGCAGCAATGCTATGCTAATGGGAATTCAACACGGCTTTCAATGTTGGATGTTGGCGCCACCTGCCCACACTGTGCATATTTGGTTCTACCACAGAATACATAATAGTTGGCCATATCTTTTCATTAACTTTTTACAAAAATTTCCATGTAACTCACAAACCAATTTTATTGGACCCAGAAAGCTTTAGAATACGTATCTGTTAGGTGCTGTACTAGAAACTACGTCATATATTTGATTTTGAAATGAAAACAAATTAATTCGCAATTTACATATAAATAAAATAAGAAATTAAAGTGTCTGTAAAATGAATAATTTTTTTTTAATTCATATGAAAAAATGAACGTTAGGCACTGCCTGTCTGTTTGCTCCCGTTAATTTCTGGAACGGCAGGACCGATTTTGATGTGACTTTCACTGGCAGATAGCTGAACACATTAGGAGTAACTAAATTCATCCCATTATTTGTCAATACAGACCCATGATTGTGAAGAAATTTAACAATTGACAATGATCATGATAGTTTCAATCAGTACGAAATGAAGATTTCAAATAATTGGTAATTTATTGTTGTTGTTAAATTTTATTCAAACTAAGATTGAAATTTGAATAAAACGTAGATGTAGACGTGAATATCTAAGTTTATAGTTATAAATAACAAGCCGTTGTATATATTTATGTAAACAAGGTAAAGTAATAAAATCATTGAAATGGATGTATTTCGAGAAACACAATTTTCCGAGACGAATTCAAACATAATATGTTTAAAAATCTGTAAATTCAACATATTATGTTGAATTTACAGATTTTTAAACACAATTGAAGTGACAGATAATTAGATTCGCCTGTATTTTGGTATAAATAAAGGAATAGAATTATATTAGCAAGCGTTACAGATTAAAATATATCAGTGTGGATTAAAATAAATTCGTTTAAGTACACATAGTAGTTATGAAATTACTGTAATGATTAAAATCCAGATATTTATATTACTTATAAGATTACATATTTAAAAGTATTTTAATAGTTTAGTTTAGGGACAAACTACGCAAGACAACATCAATGCAAAGAGAAGGAAATCTTGAAATCAACCCTTTACCAACCCGTCTGGCCAGCGTGGTATAGTAGGCCAAAACCTCCTTTCTAAGGAGAGGCCTATGTCCAGCAGTGGACTGTTAAAGGCTGTTGATGATGATGATGATGAATAGTTTAGTTGTTCTTAATCAAATACAGTTTTGAATGAACAGATAGAAGCATCTCAGCAGACCAGTACTCTTGGATTCTACTAATGCTTTGCATCAGGCAGAATAGATTCACTTTTGCAGGTTCACAATTTAAAAAATGTACCATATTATCAATAATTAAAGTTTCTGGTTTATTGAAGGTGTTGCAAGTGTTATATTAATTCATAAATCTAAGTATTCAATACCAATTTAGCTTACTGTAGTAAACTGCTCAACGATGGCCCCCTCCAAAGAGCGCTAACCATCCTTGTCTTGGGCAGTCCGCATTTATCCATTAGGCAGCCAGCAATTTTCTTCAATCTATAGTATGTGTAACTAAATTAATTTCATAAGTTTACAGATTCGATGTATATTTGTAAATTTAAACTTATGATTAATATATACTAAACCTAAAATTGTAGTAGTATTCACTGCAATCTTTGGCATACGGATCGGTATGATTTCTTGGATAAGAACATTTGAAATTTGATGACATAAATTTCTTAGTTTCAAAATTATCGAGATTATAGTAAATATTCAAAGTTATATACATCTTCATAATTCGTTCGTGTATATAATATCAATGGACTATAACTATATACGATCGATTGTAAAAAGAATAATTGCAATATCACAATAGAGCTATCTGCTGTATGACAACTAGGACCACACCGGGTCACGAAAAGTAAATCGCGGTCAGACATCTGACCACACGTAGCGAAATATATACGTTGATAAATTGATTTGTGAACTTGTATCTAACGTTGCGTTGGTAACAAACGAGATTTATGTCTACGACAGATAAGAATCTATAATGGCTATGTCCTATTAGTTTTGTTTTTTTATTACATATGTATGTCAATTAAGAAAAGGGAACATTGAGATTTCTACGCAGGAGGAGGTCGTCTATAGTTTTTGCAGAACTACTTATTTAATATCAACTGAACGGAAGAAAGCATGTGATAATGTTTTAACGACAAGCAGGAACTAGGTATTGATCAAGAGGCTAGTGATTTATTACTAGCTTCCACCCGCGGCTCCGCCTACGTGTATGGCGATTATCGCGGTAAAGATTAGCATAGGACATATGCTAATCTTTACCGCGATAATCGCCAAGTCCAAATCCAAATCCCCAAGAATAAAAGTATCGTTTCATTGACTGCCTTATTGGTCTAGTGGTTAGCGTATGCTATGCGTATGCTGATCAAGAGGTCTCGGGTTCGATTCCCAGGTCGTACCAAATATTTTTGTGATCCACACATAATTGTTTCGGAGTCTGGGTGTTTTCTATATTTAATGTGTATTTATTTACAAAAAAAGTATGTTTATGTTTTTATATCAGTTGTTTAGTACCTACCCATAATCGATCTCTGCTTGGTTTGGGATTAGATGACGTGGTGTGTAAGATGTTCGATTTTTTTTTCACATTCGAATTTGAAATATTAGTCTGAATTACGCTTTCTATCACTACCTGACTTCAAAGCATATTTCACTTTAACAATAAATGCACTCATATACTTAGCAAACAATTTCCTTTTACCAAATAAGATGGGACTTATATTTACCAATACATACCCCGTATATACTAAAACGTTAACCCTAATGCCGATAAACTTGACGACTAATCTGGTCTAACATTTATAATAGCAATAAAACTGAAGTCATAATTCTCTCGGTATGTTCAACGGTTAATAGACAGAAAATATACTTGATAACAATCCTTATGGCGATGAATGTTCATTCATTACTGACTCAACAATAGTTTATTGTGCAATTATACTATCATTTCATCGAGAGCTTCTTCTATTATAACTACATGTGTTGCTAAATAACATTTCTATTAATTCAAAATACATTACTGCCTAAATAGTGGAAATACAGAGTAGTACCAAAGAAACTCCGCCTTGTATACACATCATAAAGATGTCTTCTCTTTCAAGTTACGTCACAATGATCCTCATCTGTGTAACTGTCAAGGTGCTCATTGCGTAAGTTTTGGATCCGTGAGGTGTCATTGACATTACGGATGTTATGTGATTTGTGAATATGGAATCTGTGAGTTTGTTCAGTGAGAGTTGTATTGTAAGTGCGCATTTGTTTGTATATACTGTTAAGAGGTTTACGTTTGTTTATATCTAGTTAACATAAATGTATACAAGATATAAATAATGGCTAGGAATCTAACAAGTTTGTGCATTACGATTTTTTTTTTATCAATTATCAAGTTATAATATGTAAGTTTATAAGTTTCTTTTATGCACTTTTCTGGAAAATCCGAACATTCTTTTAATATAATCGTACTTTAATATCCACGTGTCACTCCTAATAATTGTTCAAGTTTTCAGTTTCATTCTTGATATATAATTATACGTAATATTACGGTGCTCTGTAAATCTAATAAAAGACTCATTTTTCTGTGACATTTTGGAAAACTTGATTTTGAATGTTTTTTGCTGTTCAAACTATTTCCTTTAGATTACCAGTAATATGTGAGAGCATGAAAACGCGTGCTATTTGATTAAAACGAGTGCAAAAGGTATTCAGCTAAACCGTTTAATGACTTTACATGCTTGAATTTATATAAAGGGGAATAATTTAGTACTAACGAAAGTACAGTTAGTACTATTTTATGATGTAGTCGTAGATGAGTTTTTATTAGACTCTGTGCGATTACCTAATGTTTACTCTTTAATGATATAAAGAGATTTGTAGCAGTGTGGGCAGTGAAGGCTATTGTTTTACAATGGCATTTATTAATAGCTAAATAGTTCAGAATAATTATTCAAAAGGTTCATGACTTATATTACTTTTTATTTCATTATATTCGTCTAGCCGTTCATGGCCGTTTTCACCCACATCCTCTGAATTTAAGGGGCCACTTAGGTAACCCTTAGCGATATCTTCGTTTACACCAACCTTTACCCTTAAACATAAGTGCTTAAATATCTCTCTGAATGTAGAGGCAACCTACATAAGGGGGCTCCTAGTGAGAAGATGGTTTATGTATACTTGGTAATAATGAGTGTAAGACAAACATGAATTTATCTCTGCGATTTAAAGCCGATGGTGTAGTGTGGTTGAATAAGTAAAAAAAACTCACTCTATTTACTTAAACTTTACTGAATTTGTAAGGATTAATTTAAATTTTGTTTTTCAAGCTCTGTCCGCTTTTTTCCTGTGAAACCAATGTATTTAGTAGAACCAAGTGTATTTAGTAGAACTCCAACATAACATAAGAACATACAAAGGTAAATTTATATGTTTATAATTTTAAAAAAACATGAGCATGTGAAAACGTAACTATATGTACGAGTGGCAACTAACATAATTATTTCGATATACCAAGTAGGTATTATAAAACAAATTAGCCCCCATCATCATCATCAGCCTATCGCAGTCCACTGCTGGACATAGGCCTCTCCAATTGCACGCCACTTAGATCGATCCAGCTACTCGCTTCCACCCCTGCCAGCTATCATACATAGCCTATTAGCCCCCATCTTTCTTAATTGTGTGGAGAAGGAATAATCAAACTGTTTTCTTCATCAATCACACAAAGTCTATTTACATACAAATATTGTAATTAATACAAATTATAACACACATTAAGGACAATTATAATCAATCATGTTTTGTAACAGAAACGACGATACAAACTAATACTTTTATGCTAAATTGACATTAATACTAAAATATTCATTCTTAAATAGATTAAGCACGCTTATTGATTTCTCTTAATTTCCTAATATTGCAGTAATAGGTAGTTTAGTAGTATTGGTGAGATTTTGTTTAGAAATAGTTAAGTTATTTTTAGTTTTACTATTTCTTTTTTCGCGGCTCCGCCATTGTATAAGCCGGTTAACAGGACAGAATGTCCTTCTTCAAGGACATATGTATCTTTATACCGAAATTTATACAAATCAGCTTAGCTTAGTTTACAAGTATAGCCGTCTCTTTTTGTTTCTCTTTTAAAAAGACAAGTCCCGTATTTATTCCTGTGTCGCGCTGGACTTTACACACATCTAAGAAACGGACACAAGGAACACCCAAACTCAGAATAACAATTCGAGAATCACATAAAGTGTTATCCTGTGGTATTTGAACCCACAACACTTGTCGTAGTAGGAAATGGCGTGGCGACCGCTGAAGCCACTAGGCCAACTCTGCAGTCAATTAAGACTTTGTACATTTATGACTAGTAAATACGTAACACAATCTAACTACCAGAACTTTTGCATTGTTTTGTCTCGAACATGTAATTAGATAAGTGCAATATTTGAAATGTTCCTTTGTGTTTGTAAATAACTTGACGAATTCAGCAAAGTACTAAACCTTTCTACCTCAAACAAGTCACAATCTGTCCATTATTATATAGAATCAATAAATTGTTCTCTTCAATGCACATTCTAAGCGTTAAATATTTTTAGCAACTTTCTAAGGTAATTCGCAACCAAAGGCCTAACTTTAAACAGAACGACTGAGGGAAAGTTATACTCGACAAACAACTAGGTTCGAGTAACGAGTACCCACTTGCGTTTTCTTTACGAAGTCATTGATGTTTGATAGAAATAAACATTTTGGACATCTGACACATAGCGCCTTCTAGTCCTAAACTAACCTGAACTTGTACTAGGCAACTGATGTTAATATATAGTACTGCTCATAGAGATATTGCGTTAGGTGATAGGAAACAATCATCGAGGGTAAGCAACGAGGGCACGGTCTGTACCTAGATAGGTGACCGTTATTTTTCATGATATGTTATAAGGCCTTCGGGTGGCTTAAAACATCCAACGGCAAAATTACGTAGTCGCAACGTGCTTTGCCAGTCCCTTAACCCTCTCTTGCGAGGAGACCCGACCCCAGCAGAGGGACGTTATGGGTTGTGGATGATGCACAGAAAACACCTTAACACTGAAACAAATATTTGGGGATCATGTAAATATTTCGTCCAGCCTGTGAATCGAACCGGAGACCTCAAGCACAGCAGTGGAAGCGTATGCGAGCATACGCTTCCACTGCACCAGCAAATTGTGGTCCTAAAGCTGGATGTTGTTTGCATTAAAAATTTTGTTCGTTTCGTTTTAAAAGTGCGACAGTACACATTCATAGGCAGGAGTTGACTTTCGAGAAAATTAGAAAAATCCTACTAATATTATAAATGTGAAAGTTTGTGAGTATGTAGGTATGTATGTTTGTTGCTGTTTCTCGCAGAAACTACTAAATGTATTTTGATGAAACCTCACAAAAATATAGCTTACATATCAGAATAAGACATTTTAAGTTATATTTTATGATTTCCCTTTCAAGTTTTAACTGACAATAAGAAGCATTACACACAGCTTGCAATGAATGAAATCAATTCATGCGAGTTCTTTACATACTTTACGCAAAGACGATGCTTTAATTATAACATTTCTGACTCTCGGTTTCGAAACATTTTAGTAATTATAAAAAAAAATGATAACAACTTTTTTATAAAAAAAAAAAAAACAGAATTTTTTTGAACGGTGATTTGCGGTGTTTTTCCGTTGTAAGGTTCTAACTAGATTAGAAGAGTTGTGTAACATGAACTTGTACGAGGATGGCCTAAATACCTCAATAAACTACTAAATATGTAACAATAACGTCGTCAATGACTTTATTTATGTTTTCCTGTACAAATTAATACTCGAATTGCATGCAACTTGAGAATTTTTTCACATGCTACGGAGACTGATAGGTACGTTTCGTTCACTTAACTCAAATTAATCTTTAACTTGTCAGGCCCATTAAGTCCACCTATACTTATATAGGAACTAGCTGACCCGGTAAACGTAGGTCTGCTTTATAAATTATTTCTAATTTATATATTTTGATAATATTTGAAAGGCCCACCCTTGTAATCTAACGGTACAAAAATAGCGTACAACCCTACTCTCAGACCAACCAAATATACATCAAAAACATTACATAGAAGTCGGTCAAGTCATTTCGGAAGATTTCGATAGATTTCGTATTATAATTCAATAATAAAAATACATTTCGAATTAATTTCTTAACCTAAAGCAAATAACACTATTTAAAATATTTTAAATACGGTATCAGTTTAACCTTGTATAATTGTCAGAAACAAAATAAATTCAATGATGAGCACGTGCTATAAATTTTTTGTCTCGCATATTTCCCCATTGTTCTACCAAACGACCTTAAAGAAAAGCAAAGATAAACTATTTTGTAACACGAATTTCACGCACTCATAACTCAAACGTTGGTTCACGTTACATAAACCGTGCGAATTGGACTTTAGAATCGTAGAACCAGATCGGCTGATTTATGGTATTGGCAAACTGTGTGTCGTGACGTGGTCTAATCATATCGAGTTAAATGGCTAATGGACACTAATGGAAATAATCGGGGGAGAAGATCTGACGAACACTGTCTGCGACTGCTACAGAGAAAGTGACAAGTTTGCCGCTATTGCATTAAGGCGCATACTTATCGTTTTTTTTAATTATAATTAATTTACTATTTATTATATTATTTAATCGACGTCTATGTATAATCTGAAGACATATTAAGAAGTGAAGACACTAAGAAGTCGTATTAGTAGATTTTATATAAAAATAGACAATAGGAAGATTATCTTTTAGGCCGTCTAGTATAAAGCACTCACCGATATTAATGATTGATGTGTCTGTAGATTCTTAATACTAGCCTGAGTAACCAAACTATATAACTTTTAGGTTAGGGTAGTAGTTAGGGTAACAGTGATTTAAACTTTTTCTTGTTTTTATAAGAATGGATGCAAGACAGGTGAACTGAACTATAAAAGTCATATACATACGACAATCCTTTTTTAAAACATCAATTACAGTAAATGTCTACGCAATAAGGAAGAGTCTCGTTTTCTGAACAGTTAAATAAAGTGAGTACATTACTTAGTAACACTTTTTAATATATTGAATTGAAGTTTCAAGTATTCTAATTCAAGTTGCCGTGAATGAAGGTATTTAACCAACCTTACAAACTATATCGACAGCGCTTTATTATCATTATTAAATCTAATGAAATCAAAGGTTCTTCTATTAACATTTTTTTAATTTATTTAATCATAAACATAGGGATAATGATCCCAAAAATACACTTTAATAAAAATTGGTTCAACTATTTTATAACAAATTATCATTCGCTGTAAGATACCTTTGAGCAAGTTCTATAAAGTTCGTGGGGTTACCATTTAAAGGTATCCACATGTTAGGTGAAGGTAGTGAAGGTAGTGGAGCCACACTGATCTCAGCAGGGATGGGCGGCCGGCTTGACCGGAGCAGTACTACCCTCACACAGAACACCATGTGATGTCATATTTCGTTGGTAAGTATGAGAGCGGAGGCCGGGATTGATACAGAAGCATCTCACTAGACCGTCATAGTGACGGTCACCACGCTGCATTACCTGCACTCACAATGAGGATGGTGACCCCTACTCTTGGATTCTACTCATGTTTTCAATCAGGCAGAGTACAGTCCTTTGGCAGACTAAAATATAAACAAAAAATGTATATTAATCAGTTTATGTTTTAATTAATCAGTGTACGTAGTTATTTATACGTTTATCCAAACTTATTGTCTATTGAAAATTCTAGAAATTATTCATGTTGGCTTAAAAACGTTGATGTACCTTTATAGAGTAAAAACAGCTTACTCTTAAGTACATAATTTAATGTGCAGATAAAACTGAGAGGCTAATTTGTAAACCGTTACAGTTGCGCAAATATCAATATACCCACATAAACTACTAGAATATCCTGTCTTCGCGTGAGGCAATGATTTATTTATGATTTTATTGATTCCAATGCACAGTATTGGGCATGCTACGTATTGTTGCGAGTAAATGGTTAGTAACATCAACAGAATCATTTCTAGGTTTTTTTCCTTAGCAAAATTATTATCATTCAAATCATATCAAATCGTTATTATTAACAATCATATTCAAATTTGACTGGTAAAAATGTAGATAATTATCTATGAGTGCAAAATGGAAAGCTGTTTGTAAGCTAGGAAGTCTTAATTGTCATCGAATTAAGAATAAAAAATACTGTTCAAAAAAAAATGTACAAAATATTCGTTAAGTAAACAAACAAACAGTTAATTACTGGTTACTTAATTAGTCAGAGTAATTCCTTCGCAACATTTGAACTACTTTTACTGGTGTTTTTTTAAATGTTATGTAATGGACAAGTCACATTTCGTGATCAATGTCTTAAGGATAGAGTTTTCGGTAATTAGATGGCATTAGCATATTGCATGAGATATTATATCTATTCTGTAAGCTGTTAGATACATACTGCGATGGTTATTAGTTATTAGCAAACACTTAGCACATTCCATCTTAGAACCCATTTGTCAAAATGGTGTTGCCACATTTGTAAAAATATTATCAATTTTTGTGTTACATCATGTAAGATAAAAATTGTACAACAGAGATACATAAACATATTATAAATATTTTATCGTTGCAAAGCGTAAAATAATTAAGTAATGTTCTCGCTTTTTCTATGACCTAGATTGTTTTAGCTATAATCATTAAACTATTTGTTTTGAATATGCAAAATTGTGCATTAGGTATTTAATATAACATATAATATACATTTAAAATATTTTTTAATAGTTTTTTTAGCACAGGTGCAAAGAAACGAATGCCTTATTGGAAGTTTAAATATAGAAGAAAAACTTTGTAAAGTATAATCAAATTCATGTATACTTGTGAAGTTCCTGGCAACACATTATATATTATGCCTAATGCGCAAGTTGTCTATTAAAAAATAATATAAATGTATATCTTTTCGATACTACGTGTTAAAGTTTCAATAATTATCGAATAACCGCTGTAACAAGCTACTAAGAGTAGTACAAGGGACCTAGTAACCCCAAATTAGATATTTTAATAATGGCCGCCTGGTGGTTGAAATTTGACCTTGACATATTTCTCTGCACTTCACCTTCATATTTCCCTCATTTCCATTCCCTCATAATTTTCGTAAAAAGTGATACTAAGTTTTTGCTTACCGTATTATTATAAAGATATATCAACGTGTCATATAGAAAAAAGAAAATTAAATGGCTGTTCTGTTTAGTTCATGATGTAAACAAACCTTTTGAAATCAATAACGTATGGTGTTAATTCTACCACGAGGCAATCTTCAGTCAACAAACCTGAAAAGTTTAAGTTTTCAGAACGAAAGTCTGATTACATCTACAATTATTTTAGAACGTAAATATTTGAAGCACTTTGATGTTTGTTTTTTTAACATGGCAACCGATCATCATGTTTAGATGGCGTATTACGCGATACGGTAACTGTCAAAATATTTTGACGGGCCGCCCGTAACCGAGCCACCGGCGGAGTAGCAAAACGGTACTCATTAATTACATCCGACATATTACTAGTTTAACTTTCATTAGTTATACAAGATATTTACATAATTTTCTATTTGACCAAATATTGCAAGTACTACTGCCGAGTCCTTTCTAACACTGGGAACATATTATGCATATTGTCGAACATATATGTATTCGACAATATGCATAATATGTTCCCATATGTGCGATTACGCATATACTTACTATATATTATGATTATGATATATAGTAAGTATATGCGTAAACGCGTAAACACATAAAATAATATAATGTTTATTAAGCCACTGAATCCTCAATTATTGTAAAGTTATTCCTATTATACAGTATGAATGTTCCGAACAATTATTTCTTCAATTATTTTTTTATACAACAATATTACATTGCAACCGATTCTTAATCGTCTCCTGATTAACTTGATCTAGCGGTTGGCGTATATGACTGCTTATCAAAAAGCCTCAGGTTCAACTCCAGAGTCGGGCCAAAAAACGTTATTGAGTTGTAACAGCCTGGAGTTTGTAAGTTGGGGTCCTAATCCTCGTGCCACGCAGAGCAACGTATGGCGTCGGTGTTGCGCCCGATCAAATAGCTGTCCCATTGGATTACGAGAGTAAGGGAATAGAGAATGCACTTGTGTTTGTGCACATACTTGTTCACCATTAAATCTCCAACGTCAACTAGAAAGGTCTACGTTGAGACTACTAGGCGCGGCGTTACCGGAATCATCACTGCATTCGCAATGAGTATAGTGTTCACGACTCTAGTATTCTACTCATACTTTCGATCAAGCAGAGAGCAGTCACTTTAGTAAGGTCATACATAAATAAAAAAATCGGCCAAGTGCGTGTCAGGCCACGCACAGGAAAGGGTTCCTCAGTCACCCATAATGGATTTAAAATCGTATCCAATAGATAATTATTATGTTTACGTATTAATGTGTTAATTTTGTATGATGTTTTCCAAGTGAGCGCCTTTTACAAGTTAAGCCTCTATAACTCCTAAACTAACAAAGTCATCTGATCCGTTATAGTTTTCCTTCAAATTTCATTATATGGACCACCATCAGGAATTTTTCCAGATTTTTTGAGCCAGCCGTTTAGCTTTTAGAGGGCGGAGACCCAGTTTTTACAAAAAAGTGCCCTTTCAAGTGGAATATCTCGCAAACGGATTCCTAAATCAAAAAATCGTCCTAAAAACCCTGTATTGTTTTCAAAATACCTATCTAATGATACCCCACACGATGGGGTAGCCGTGAGAAAAAAATATCATCCCCACTTTACGTGTAGGGGAGGTACCCCAAATAAAAATATTTTTCACAATTTTATTGTAGCACTTTGTTGACGTACTTACAACACATATTCTTGCAAAGTTTCATCTTTCTAGCACTTACCGTTTGGACGGTAAGTCGAGGACGGACGGACGGACATGACGAATTTATAAGGGTTCCGAGTCATAAACTTCGGAACCCTAAAAATCAGTTAAGACTAAATCATTGTACATCATCGTCAAAAATTAAACCATGAAGGATGGTCGCTCCCGATCTTTGATCTAAAATATAAAAAATATCGCAGGACAAAAGTTACATAGTTTTTTTTTAAATCTTTATTTATTGCATTTAAAATGCAGAATTTGACCAAATATCGTCCACATTTAACTAAAAAAAAACATTTAACTTATCATTGACCACAGTTATTGATTTATTTACTGAGTTTATTTTTCCTTCAAAAAAATAGTGTTAGTCTGAAGATATTTATTGTTCCATCTGTCCGACAAAAAAAAGGCTATATTTTTGGAACGGAATACGATACGAAAATGTCTGTAAAACTCAAATATGCGGGATGTTTTAGTGTTTTGAAAATAGGGAAAAGTCAATTTCGCCAAAACCGGACTTATTTAATTTTCCCACTACGGGGACGATACATGCAAGTACTACTGGCGAGTTTTTCTAACACTGGGAACATAATCTTTATTTATTAAATTTAAAATGTAGAGGCTTTAAATCAAACATGATTAAACCAGCCCTATTGTGTCCTATAATAACTATTTACATGTTAAAGGCAGTTTCAATATTTGTATACCTGTACTTACTACTACGGTGTAAATTTTGATTGCGTCCTCGCTGTACGGCTTGGATAAGATACACTGAACTACCTATATTTAAAAAAACAATAATTCAAGCTGGACAACAATGTTTCCCTTTCTTTTTTGTATCGAACACATGCCTACCACCAACAAGTGATGGACATCCTAAACAATTCCACATAGTTCACAGTCAGGACTACCTACTTTCTTCATTAAAAATCCAAACTTGTTAAGCGGAAAATTACATAGTTTAAGTAATTTAAAAATCTTACTACCAATCTATAGCTAGCTTCCTACCATTCAGTCTAAAGTAAATTTATGTCTCACGAACAATGCTTGTATTAATAAAACGGCAATTGTTAAGTTTCATTATTCAATACGTTTATTCCAGTACAGAACTTTTGTCTTTATGTATTCCTTTGTCTGCAGATATTGGCACAAAAGAGCCGAAAGTTATGTTACTGTAAAATTAAACGGCTTCGTATATTGTACAATGTTTCGGTTTTGACAGCTGTCTCAAGATTGTACGTGAAACTATGTCTCTATCTACCGTGCACTTGGTCTTGTAGGTTCTTAGAAATCATAGAGTGTAGAATTTCATCTTTATATCTAGTATCTATTGTCTGCACATATTTTCTGATGGTTTCTTTTGATTATTAACTCCTATTTCCGTGAATGATGGCTTCGATATTATCGCTAATTCAGTTTCGCTTTCCAAACGACAACAATCAAGGTTGCTAATAAGACATTTATCAAAATGCGTGACATTTGCAAAGGAAAAATAATTTAAAACCCAACCTACTGATTGCCGATGATGATAGAATTGTGAGAATCATCTGTAGTACTGGTATATCATTATCCTATTACGCGACGCACGAATGCACTGGAAATACCTTTTTCTGGAACAAAACGTATAGCCGGTTAATGCTCGAGTTCACAATGAGCAAAGGCGTGACAAGATAAAATCTAGAGAACACTGTCGGCGAATTAAAATAAAATATTGCATTGGAAACAGACTGAATAGCCTTTGGGACGACATTAAGCGCAATTACTATAGCTGGCAAGCTATTTACACGTATTGGATGGGACGCCTAAAGAAAATCACGTCATGTGTATATATTCTCAATAATGAGTTTGTTTGATATATTGGCGCTGTGTTCGCAATTACGTCCCTATTTGAATTTCTCGTTGGTATATAATGAGATATTTCTCGGGGCAACTCTAGTAATTTATAAATAATAATCAGTTTATATACGGACAATGGGGAATTTCTTGCGAAATTGGTTTTATACTAGTGTGTGTGTTTAATACCATTATGGAGATCATATATTTATCGGTTTATTTTATTTGATGCTACTAGCAATCAATTAACGTATATTAAAATAAATTACATTAAGAAATGCCTATTTTAAAAGTTTTATTTTTAAATCCTTATAAATTATTCATTATATAAGTGGTTTTTATTATTTTAAATTAGCTGTTATACTTCTTAAAGATTATACTGCATTATTTGCTAAATTACAAGTAAATCCTTGTTAAAAATTAAAAATTCTACATTTTGTTTGTCAATGGTTTACGAGTTTTACTACTAGAGATCAGGCAATGAGGTATCCGGCATCACAGTTTACGTCAGGATATAGCAAAGATACTGAATATCTCATCAATTTAAATTACTGTTTGAAATCCTTTATAAAAGGAGGCTTAGTCACAAATTGACACAATTAGGCAGTAGATAGTAACATGAAAATGACAATAAATTTAGATCGTTTTTTTATATTTTGTCCTAATACTGTGGTAAATAGGTTAGCAACTTATTGTGGAGCTTTGACCTTTAAACAGAAAAAAAAATATTTAAGCAAAATATAATCAAATTTAAAATAACAATGAAGTAAAGTCTTTTTAAAAGTACAATTAACAATTTTCATAAGTATAATAAAATAGGATAAAAGTTATTATGTTTAGTCTTAATTGTAATTCTTAGGACGTTAAGTTAACGTTAAGCATACCTTGAAATTCGATCAGGTCAACCTGTTATCACGAGTAGGTTCTATCAGATCATATCATAAGGCAATTTCATAATATGTAATATGTCTTACGTGTTCACGTTACATCCAAATAACATACTTACAAACAATTTCACGCAAAATTTTAATAGTGAAACTTAGTTTTTTTTAGATCTAAAAATAGATAATTTCTATCCAAGTTGCGATCTACGTAGAAAGATAAACTACAAATTGAACTAACAAATCAAATAAATAAATGAAATCATATAATTTATTGCCGATTCAAGCCGTATCCTAACTCAATGAACATTGAAGTAAATGTGAAAGTCCATTCAATATGTCAGACGTCTTTAATTAAATAAAAGTGATTTCACATATAATTCACAAATAGTTGATTGCAAATTATTGTAAAATACAATCGCTGCGCAAAATATTTTAATTCAATCTGTCAACAGTTATTGTACCAGCGTCTGTATTATCACTATAATAAGGAAAAAAAGTGTTCGCCTCGTTAAAGCTGGATTCGATAAGATCTTGAATTCGCGAAAGTTGGTGATGATCTTTCGATCGTCTAATTTGTTTTATTCTCTGTTACACGTATTTGTTGTCTTCAGATGATATCACACTGACAAATGAAATTACTACAACTTACAATTATCGTTGTTATGCAATATGTGCAGCTTAAATGTGTTCTTTCTTTTCATTTCGCCTCCAGCTTAAAAATAAAGCGGTGATTAAATGATGAAATTAATCAATAAATTCTCTGATTCAAGACATTTTCTAAACAGTTATCTACTGTCGTTTCATTCATTAAGTTTAGTGTGATGACAAGTCATTGGTTGCAACATTTGTCAGTGTCAATTACAATTATTTTGCTGAAGTTGGATTTAAAGAATTTAATTCTCATATGAACATACAATTAATTCACTTACAATGAGATATGTAACAATTACTTATAACTAATATGTACAATATTCCCCTATTGGCGTACAGGAAGCTACAAGGTATAAACATGCTTCTTCAGCCTGCAGTTTATACAGAAAACTTTACGTGAATAGCTAGTGAGGCAACCAGTAATCCTATTGTGTTAGTATTGTCAGTTGATTTACAAAAGCTGATAAGAGAACTGCTTTAAAATAAAAAAATAAGTGTGCCAAGTGTTGTTGGTTCAAATCCTACACTTTGTGTGATCCAGAAATTATTATTCTGAGTCTGGGTGTGCTTTGTGTCTGTTTCTTGTATGTCTGAAAAGTCCCCCGCGACACTGGACTATATTTCTAATGCGGAGTTATCTTTTTAAAGAGATAATATATAAATAATTGAGCAGGATTTCCAACTTCCTTCCTTCCTGTGAACTAATCAAAGAATTTTCTCCATGTCAATAGACATGAAGAAGATTCTTTGTTTTGTTCTTAATACAGTCCGCTTATGAGTTTCAATATTTATTATTTTTGACGTTCAAATTGAAGAAAGACGTATAGATATACATTTATTTACTAGTAAAAGTGGGGCTGTAAGAAAATTGATCAATAGATATTACAAAAGACAGCTGTTTATAACAGTGAGATCTTGGCACTTACATCTCAACTCAATGAATTAGAACTGATTTGCGAAATGTTGTAATCGGCATAAATAGTTCAAGGTTGACAGTGTTCTTAATTCAAATAACAACATGACTGCGGCTTTAGTAAACCGCGTTTTATATTTCACAATTTGACAGGCATCGACCTATATATATTTTTATGTAGCGAAAAATAAACTGAAGAGTTTTACAAGTCAATACATCTTTACCATAGAAAATGTAATAATAAACGATTGTGGTAGACTTACTTTTAACTTTTAAATTCGCGGGAGTTTCTGTAGATTCAGATATCTTGATTTTAAACCTCATGATTTCAGTCTTTGAATATTTTTGAGATAATCCCTTACTCAAACAATGACAAAATTCTCGCAACTATGCGAATGTTATATTACCTAAGATTGGGAAATAAGTTACGGTAAGGACGGGATTTCATTTATCATTACAACTTTTCTTTAGAAATCTAATAGACGGTAAATTTTAAAAATAATTACAAATTATTCTTATATACTTATACTTATTAATAAAATAACGTAATAAAATACCAAATAATTGGCAACAAAAGAGAAATCACCGACAAAGATTTTCCAATTAGTACATTGAGGACCATCTTGCTCGATGTAGTCCTACACCTGGTAGTTTAAGTACACTTACAAGGTTTCATAACAGTTCGATGGGTCGATTTCGTGACGGCTGGACAATTGAGCACTCAGGCTGTCACTCAAACCACATATATGCATTGTCCAGGGCTTTTATCAAGCAATATCGACAGTTTTTATCACCTTTAAAAATTAAGTTATAAGACTTAAATTCGTATGACATTGCAGAAGATGTGGAGAATTTAGTTCATGAGTTTTAATTGAGCAAGAGCCCGGACATCGCTGAGGTTCACCAAGCCGAGTATTTCTGTAGTATGGTAAACAAATATTTATTGCTTATTTAAATTAATTTGGATTAGTTTTTTCGGGAAAAAAAATACATCGGGTCGACCGACTTCCCAGCTAACAAGTATTAAGCAATTTTGTTAACGCTTTTCACTGTTTAAGTAGGTTTTGTAGGACTCAACAGAACTGGAGGGTGGCAATGTAGTTTGGTCTCATAAGTTTATCCATAGGCGGTGGTTATCGTTTACCATCAGGCGATAGATCTGATCCGTCTACTCGCTTACAAACTAAGACCGCGTAAGATCAATAGAACTGAAAATGACAGTTATAATGTTGTACTATAGACTATTTGGGCCACGGCAGTTAGTCTGAACGTGATGCACCTGTAGCAACTGTTCCCTTACTTTCGTAGTCCGATAAGGTGGCTATCCGACACGACAGAGATCAGGTGCAGGATCACTCAGGTAAAAGCTGTTATTAAGCAATGTTATAATTTTTGGCCCGACCCAGGCCTATTCCGAATGGATCGCGAGACCAAAAATTGTTATAATATACAGTTACAGTATATAGTTATAATATAGCTAATATTTATTATAGTTAGACATCGTTAATAATGTAACTATCTAAAATAAACATATACATAAGTATTACGAAACGACTATAGAGTAACTAAGAAAGATGTCTGGATAAGTGTGAATATATTAACGACGTGTGATTACCGCGTCGACAAATCTGTCGTGTGCTCCTGGCTTTCACTGTCATTGTTGTCAGCGACTAAAGACGACACTTTCGCCATCAACTCAACACAAACTGTTTGGCTTAGCGATTTTTAAATATTTCGACGTTTCGAAACACTTGTGAAATTCTCCTTTACTTGCGTCACAAAAGAAAAAATCGTAGGCGCCTATGTTTATTCAAGTATTTCTCTTGCGAATATAAGTTTCTTTTTGGTCTCGATGTGGAAACGGGTACAACAGGAAGATTGTTAACAATCCGGTCGCACTGAGGATGCTAATTGACTGTCGGCAAGCGTTACCAGTTCGGACGAGGCACCTACTATCAATTTTCATAAATCCCGTATTCATATGGGCTGGAATTTTATCAGTATCGTAAAATTATCTTCAAGAACTTCGATTAGAGTAAAATTGATATTCAATTCCTGTTTGGTACAATCTAACGAAATATTTTCTAATTGATAATGGTGCTCGGTTATCGTATTGTCACCCTTTATTTGTATCGAAAACCTTTGAGTATGAGATAGAGACAATCAAACGTAGTAAATTCAAACGAAGTTAATGAATGGGCGTAGTGGCAGAATCTACAAACTGTATTCCTTGAAACAAATATTTGGTTAACAAAGTGTTCTGAACTAATATATTAAACAATTGCTTTGTAAATAATAACCGTGCAGATTTTAAAACGATAATATATTTCGTACTCTAAACGAAAATCTCTAACCATAAAACCAAATTACATTGAAACGTTCTGGCTATTATCTTTGTTCTGTTAGCTGCATGACTACAAAATTAAGCAATTGATACGAGTTGTCATCAGCTGCACGTAGTAGGGGATCTTGGTGACATTTAATGATGACGAGGTTCGAGCGGCTGCATAAGAACGCGGCTAAATCCCAACGGTGTATAGAATCGGGTGCATTTATTAACATTATTATGTCGTCCCGACTATTTCCAGCACGACAGAGACGGATCAGTACTATTTGTCTAATACGAATGTTGTTTGGAAACGGTGGATGTAGAAATGATAATATGAATTAATATAATAAATATGTATTTCGGACATCAGATACACAATGCCATCAAGTCCTAAACTAAACAGAGCTTATACTATAGACAACTGATATAAATACATTAATACTTTCTTTTGTAAAGAACGATATAAATTATTCATAGTTCTAATAATCAGAGAAAGTCATTATTTCTATACCAATGAGCATAAAATTCCCGTATTAATTTAAATATAGGGGCATTTCACGTGAAGCGGACAACCAAATAAAAGTGAGGTCATGAATTTTGTTTATATTCTGGTTAGTTATACTTCTAGTGGACTTGGATGTGTACACACAATATTATAATACATACTATACTATACATACAATATTATAATAATACATACATATTATACATAGAAATCACCCAAACCCCGAAACAGATATTCGATGATCATAAAAATATTTGGTCCGACCCGGGCATCGAATCCGAGACCTCTAGCACAGCAGTCACATACCTACTCTACCACTGCGCCACTGAAGAAGGCAAACTGTTATATACTAGTATTATATTTCTAATACTAATGACAATTAATCTAAAATATAATAAATGCCTATAGTATTGTTATCGAGGCAATATAAAGTGTAATTTATATGCACTACGATATACAATACCATAACAAACTTAACACAGCTTTGTGAAAACCCAATTATACCCTAATATTCAATTAACATTTATCAAAGTTACCGTTTACTACCATTGCTAACCATAAAACTGATATGAAAACTATAAGTAACGCAAAATACGACCCTGCATTATTCGACAATGACAAGTTCTATAGAACCTTCCATAAAATACGACTTGAAGTTCACATAGATCAATAGAACCTCTAACTATTTACACTCTCAACTACTTCACTATATTTAAATTAATACGGGAATTTTATGCTCATTGGTATAGAAATAATGACTTTCTCTGATTATTAAAACTATGAATAATTTATATCGTTCTTTGTCCAAATCTGGTAATGTCTTGATAGTTTATATAAGTAAAATTTTATATATATCCTGTCTTCAAAGTTCTGTAACAAGTGGTCTGAATTGAAGTCCAATACCAGTCGCTCCGTGGAAAATGTGAAAATCAGTTAAATCGGTTGAACTAGTAGCCGACCCTAATTACACTTGGGAATAATAAAGGCTAGGAAGATGAACAAAATGATGCCCCAGATGTTTACATCATCATAATTCGAATTCAATCATTCGATTTAATTTTATATGTATATAAATCTTCTATGGTTTGTTATTGAACTAGTTCTAAACGGCTTTACCGATTTTGATGTTTTTTTTTGTGTGAAAATAATCTCGATTTGCATTTGGACACGGTAGATGGCGCTGCGATCAAATTCTGGGATTTTTATTTTTGCATATCAGAACATAACCTCAAAATTCGGTATCAAGTTAGCCGGGTCAGCTAGTTCTCTATAAATTCAACAAATCATCACCATCGCTATCTTTCTGCTCTTTCCAACACTCTTTGAGCAAGTAATCGCTTTCAAACTAGGCTATGGATGAAAGTCAATTGGAGTAAAGAAAACTAATAGAATGCGTTAGCTATAATACCGCAAATCTTGAATGTTACAATAAGATAATCGTCTCATGATCTTGGCAACTTTTCGTTTCATCTATACATGTACCTGTAGGTCGTGTCCGTCCTGTAACTAAAAAGGCCAGACTCGAAAGATAAAAAAAAGTGTTGAGTTTACAAAATTGATAAAATGTCAATAGCACTGAAGTGAATCTGTAATTGAAACTGTATTTAATCGTTTCTACTGATAATCAAGTCAAACTAATGTCGGTTAACTTTAGTGATATGAGAAAAGACTTGTCTGTGTAATAATATATTTGCACATGTTCAAACATGGTTCGAGGAGTTCATTGTGAGTATTGTGACTGCCTTGTTGGTCTAGTGGTTGGCGTTGGCTGTTGATCAAGAGGTCTCGGGTTCGATTCCCGGGTCGGACCAAATATTTGTGTGATCCATAAATATTCGTTTCGGAGTTTGGGTGTTTTCTATGTATAAAATGTATGTATTTACAAATAAAAAAGTATGTTTGTGTATTTATATCAGTTATTTAGTACCCGTTATATAAGCTCTGCTTAGTTTGGGACTACATGACATTGTGAGTAAGGTGTCCGATATATTTCATCATCATCAACAGCCCTTAACAGTCCACTGCTGGACATAGGCCTCTCCTTTGAAAGGAGGTTTTGGCCTACTATACCACGCTCGCCAGACGGGTTGGTAAAGGGTTTGTTTCAAGATTTCCTTCTCTTGGCAGTGATGTTAGCTGCTTATTTTATTCCTTTAGTCGCCTCTTACGACACCCAAGGAATGAATAGGGGTGGTGACACTTTGTATTCTTAATCCGTCACCACACGGACGATATATTTATCTATTATTAATTATTATTGGCCGTGGTACTCTCCATATTAATTATCATTTTTTGATGTCTACCAAACCAATGGTTTACTCTTATCATGAAAACTGTGGGACACATAGTAAAAACATGTTTGTTAACACGATATGTTTGTGTTGGTTTATTAAATCAAGTCATAGACCTTTTAAAGCGGAAGACGAGATAAATGTGATCAGTTCTTCTGATCTGTCTTCATTCATAAACTATGACGTTTTTTTCTTGCTTTTTATTGAGCTCGACTACATCTTTGTTATATCTGATATTTCATCCTAATTAGCAGTATGGAAATTAATGGTCCCTGAAACCAAACCAAATTTACTTATTTATTCGGCTTTGCTTTTTGCTTTTAAAACAGCGCAACGATTTACTGTTCATTAATATAATATGGTCCAATCCGAATAATTGTATTTCAGTCTGATTAAATATTAACACTTTTGGATGATAAATTACGTTGTAGTCTAAAAATAACATATAACTTAATTGCACTATGATAACCAAGGGACAAAAATAAGTCTCCCTTTATCTTATACCTACTTCACGTAGAAACAGTCAATAACATGAAAAAACAACACGGCTTCATTTAATAAACTTCGTAAGCAAATCTTACACAATTCTAAAGAATTACGAAAACAATACCATTAAATTCAACTAAGGAAGATGTAAACTTCGTCTTGATTGCTTCAATGATTGCCAAGTTTAACAACACACTTCAACACAGGCATACGTAGTAAAAATGTAAGGTCCGTGTATAAATGAATGTACGCTGTACAAGCCAACGCATAAATAGCTAGCCACTACTGGTTGCAAATAATTACACTCAGACATTACATCGAATGCCTTGTGTGACCAGTCATCAGTGTTAACAATTTGTTTAGTTTTATTGTTTACTGAAGAATGTAGTCTATCGCTTCACCTCCCGTCATTAGTGCATACCACAGGCTCAGAATACCCCGAATAAAACTACCGTGATGTCGCTAAACTGTCAAGATATATCATGTGGTGACAGCAGTTATTACTGTTCTAATTCTAAAAATATTTCTACTGCTGACAAAATAAACAGGTTGATTAATTTGTAATGAATTAATTTGAACTTATTTTTTTTTTATTATTAATTTGACTGCCTAGTGGTTTAGTTCTGAGTGTTCTTTATCTCCGTTTTATGTATGTTGGTAAAGTCCCCCGTGACACAAGATTTATATTTCTAATACGGGATTGTCTTTAAAAAAACGCATTAAATAACCCCTTAATATGAATCATCAAACACAATGTCTTGTTGCAACACAAGTTATTAATCCCTAACACCACTTCTATTTCCTAGTTTCTTTACTGTAAATATAATTTGTTAAGTCAAACCAATCTCTCTGACCAGAACCCCATAAAATGAAATGGTTTTTTGTTTATTAATTTTTTCAGTACCCAATGGCATAAAATACTTTTATAAATACATATAACTAATTCTTTGCGCCCTTAGTGATATTGATGTAGATGCATAAGACATGTATATTACCACATTTTTTTTAATGTAACAAAAATAAAAATGGTGCAGTATGACAGCGTGAAGATCGATATGAGCATTTCAAAATTCAACTTAATATATAATTTAATACAAATCTGTAATATTTATTGGTCAATAATTTAACCAATCTCAGACTTTTAATTCGATTGTCTGCTACAGTATACAAGTACGACGCCATTTATAATGAGAATAACCGTGAATCGGAATAATTTCATAAGTATTGGTAGTATTTACCATACCTTATTGAGAACAGCTACTATATATTTATCATATTAATTAATAACATACTTGGGAATACCGTTGACTTTTTTGGAGCTGCGGACAATTTCTATTTTTGGTGACAGAGAGAAATATTAAAATTCGTCGCTTAAAGTAACGCTGTTGCAAATTTCCTGTTTTATCGAGATTCGAAATCTTTAATTACTTAGATAAAATCTTAATTAAATATTGCATACGTTTACGTTATGAATAACTTTTCTTCAGTATATTGATATGCACATGCCTGTCTCGGTGGCGTATGCGACTGCTGTTATTCAGGTACGGGATTCAAATCCTAGGTCGAACCAAATGTTTGTATGATCTACAGATATTGGTTTCAGACTTTAGATGTTTCCTCTGTATTATATTTATCTTTTCAAACGAAAAATGTGAGAGGCTTCTATCTGTCAATCTAGTTTTCATTGCACAAGCTCTGCTTAGTTTGAAACTGGTTGGCATTCAAATCAAATCAAATCAAACTATTTTTATTTCATACACACCAATACAAACCAATACAGTCAGTCGTGAAGCTAATTGTCTGTTCCAATTCGTAGATCCTATGGAGAAGAACAGATAAGAAACTCCATTGACACTCTTTTCCAACATTGTCTTTACAATTTTTGGTTACATTGTTTTAGGAATTTTATTAAGAAAACAGATGTGAGGACAATGTAAAGATGCTGATATTTACACTGCGTTTGCGTTTAATGTCCGAAATACTAATTATTTATTATTACTATATTACTTTTTGCTTAAAGCTGGTCTATGAAGTGTTCATGCCCGACTATCGTAGACTTTCACTGCAGGTCCTGGGGTCAAGTTTATATGACTTCCGATACATGTGAGGCACGTCACCTAGATACGATCATTAGTTATATCTAACGTGTTACTCGTTTAACCTGCACATGATCAAATAATAAATATATGATATCCGCACATCTAAACACACCAAAAAAAATACTATTTACATCGACGGCAGAAAGAGATTAAGTCATATTTGAAATTAACTTAATGCTTGCTTGGCATGGTTGCCTGTAAGAGATTGCCATAGTGCGATAAGGCCGCAACTTGTACTGACCTAGCATTAAGTTCGATGTTAATCTATTATGTTATCTAGTGTACTATAAAGTTATTTATTATTATTATTACTTTATACTTGTAATCGTAAATGATTAAAATAAAAAAAAAAAAGTTTAAAAAACTAAAGCCGGACTACGTAAAAACTTTTGTTAATATCTATGCAGCCTACGTCACTTATGCCTTTATTATAAACTTAATGACACCTGATTCATTAAAGTGATTTCAGCAGTTGACAATGTAATTAACATGGTATTTAATTCACAGAAATAAATTAAATTGCTCAAATAATTGTCTTTGGCGATGAATTCACGGCCACAACTTCGCTGCATCTTCTAGAAGTGTTTCAGGAATTGTATTCTCATGGTTAACAGCAATGAAACACACAAACACACATATACTTCCAAAAATGTTACCCTTATTTTTGGATTCGTAGTAGCTAGGTAAAAAAATCATTATAATAAAAACTAGAATAATAAAAGCAGTAGTACAAAAAACTTAGTCGTAAAATTCAAAACATGTAGATAGTTTTCAGATTAATTACATATTAATCAATTTCACATTCAAACCCATTTCCGAGATACGATATTTCCTCTTTCTGATATCTTTATAACTATAAAGTTATGCATAACTTTAAGCATCGGGAGATCAATCCACTGGCCTATCTAAATATAGATAAGATTTTTGTATCTCCGATAAGAAATAAGATATGGACTTTTTATTGATGCTGTGACTGCATTTGATTATTATTACATCTAATATTACGTGATGATGCAATTTACGATAGAGTATTTTTCTCTAAAAATACCTGTTGCATAGTGATTTCGACACTCGAAGTTTGTAAAGATATCTTGCTTAACGCAATGCTGTTATGCTTTATAAAAATAAAGATAAAAAAAGAAAGCTTGGAAATACAGATAGAAAAGATTTAATTGAAAACATGTAAGCTTAGTAGACTTTATTCCAGCTACAAACTTTCATGTGTTTTTCTCATACTTATCTTTTACTGGTCAGTAAAACGCGGTTACAATGTGTTTTAACTAATTATGTGAAAACCGAGCAAAGAGAAGTTCACAAGAAGTATTTTAATCGATTTATAGAGTATATTATTATATCATAAGATGTTCTTTCCCTCGTCCATAAAACACAGATTAATGGTACTTGCTTTATTGCGACTTTATCCGAAATAAAGACGTAACTGACAACAAAAGCTGACAGCAAAAGTTTTAGTCTGAAAAATAATTATTAGTTTACTTTGTTTAAAAACAACTCCTTCATCAGTAATATACATCCTGTGTCGCGTGAGACTTTATAAACATACACAAAAGGACACAAAGAACACGCAGACTCGGAACAACAATTCGTTGATCACACAAAGTATTGTCCCATGTGGGATTCGGGTCATCACTCCACCGGGGCTTGTAGCGAGGCGGTGTGTCGGAATCGAATCAACTAAAACCACACGGTTTTAGTTGATTCGATTAATTCAGAAACGCACTCCGCGTTTCTGAGGTGGGAGAGGTACAGATACCACTATTATTAGGACATCTGGACCCCTCCCAGCGCTTGTCCGCACTGATTCGGGTGCCATCATCTGCTAACCAACCGTTGCAGTCAAGTTAATAATACGTAGTATAGTAGATCCATATTTTCATTATAAGGAGAGGTTAATGGCTTGCAGAAAACAACTAAAAAACTATTACTGAATCGCATACTACCATGACGAGTTACGCAAACCTTAAAATTTAAGACTTGATCATCGCAAATAAACATCTGGATTATAATGACGATGCCAATAAACATGTTTAATAATATTTTCATTCTAAATCAAAATATTTATCTAGAAAGACATGATAAATATTAAATTACATCGATTATGCCTAACGCAAAGCCTGACAAAGGTAACACTGAACTAAACCGTCGACAGGAATAATGACACAAAGAAATATGATCGTAAAATTAAAACAAATTGAATAATAGTAATACGAATTCTCGAAATGTAATTTTAATATTACGCTGTGTTATGTGTTAGTAATACTACGAGACGCATAAACATACACATTCTACAAGTTACCATGTAAGGCGCATCGCACTTGACGCGAACAAAACCACTGCAAGACCACCAATAACATCCGTCTGCATAAGCTATTAAATCTACATTTTCTATAATAATGACATCTTTATATCGCGTTACATCATTATACAAGTCGATTTTATGTCTTTCCACACATTTACTGAGTTATTTTATTTATGTTAGTACGAAGTACAATTTTGAAACGTCAAGTTCTTTTTTTATAAAATTCTTTTGCAATTTTTATATACCAGTATTGATTTCTTCATATTTGGATGTTAATAAGCATATAAAATGTAATACAAAGCAGAAGTAGAATTAAAATGTAATTTGAGATCTGATGATTTATAACATACTTAGCAACATATGAGATATTATATCCAAAAGTTATCAACGTTAACATAAACATTACACTATTTCGACAAAAAATAATTTAATAAAGTAATCACATTCGAAAAGAATGATAATTAATGAGACATCCGCGTATTAAAGTAAAAGGATTATTTACTTTTGTGCATTTCAACAACCAAAGATTTGTATCAGTATCATTATTTTCTTTTGACAGACTTTTTCGGCATGTTGTGAATAAGGCATCAATACCAGAAATCAATACCAGTATTTAATTGATTTCTTCATATTTGGATGTTAATGAGCATATAAAATGTAACACAAAGCAGAAGTGGAATTAAAATGTAATTTGAGATCTGATGGTTTATATCATACTTAGCAACATATGGAATATTATATCCAAAAGTTAACAACGACGTTAAAATAAACATACACTATAATTCGACAAAAAATAATTCAATAAAGTAATCACGTGCATAAAGAATGATAATTATTGAGATATCCGCGTATTAAAGAAAAAGGATTATTTACTTTTGTGCATTTCAACAACCAAAGATTTGTCTCAGTATCATTATTTTCTGTTGACAGACTTTTTCGGCATGTTGTAAAGGCATCTTGCCAAACAAAAAATGTTTAAACTTTCCCACAAATTTATTGTAAACAATACTTTTAAACATGCAGAAACAGCTGTTGGTAAACATAATTATAGTTGGACTGATATTAATATGTTTCGATATTATGAAAACCACTTCCATTGTTATTCCCTTAGTCCCAACGTCTCGTTAACGAGGTTTTCAAACTTTTGAACTGCCGGTCGTTTTGACCAGGTCGCACTGACCACTAATAATGATTTGACTTTGTACGGGTCGTTAATTTCGACGTTTTTGTTTTCAGACTACAAAAACAAGTAAACTTTCTTACAATTCATTTTCTATAACATACAGGCTACCAGGCAACTATGACATATATATATATATTACACTAGCTGACCCACCCAGCCCCGTCTGAATCTTCTATTGCCCGTAGCGTCATGTTATACCGCGGAAGCAAATTTATTTCCCATAAAGGTTATAGTGAGCCAACCTTAAAAGATAGACGTATGCTGCTAGGGACTTTTCTTTGAACTTTTTTCTGTCATACATGATTTTCGCGAAACCATAACCGTTTACGCAACGCACGCAGCGGAAGCTCTCAAGAAGTAAAAACACCGATTTGAAACATTCTTCATTGGTGCTTCGCTCCTAGTAGTCTATAACTATACAGCCTATAGCATTTCTCGACAAACGGGCTATATATATATTAGCTTATGTATGTAATGTATTTTTTTACTGACCATGTCACCACACCTCAAAGATTACTACCTATATACTTACTACTATATACCGATTTCTATACTTCCGTATAGAAATCTTTACCCTTAATACCCTAAAGTTGACTGGAATTGATTGCTTTGGGCATTAAGTCCATCGTTGTTCAA
The DNA here is from genome assembly GCA_932526445.1 of Phragmatobia fuliginosa. NCBI lineage: Eukaryota > Metazoa > Arthropoda > Insecta > Lepidoptera > Erebidae > Phragmatobia > Phragmatobia fuliginosa. Next base: position 16,323,757 of record OW052065.1, on the reverse strand, counting down.
AGTGCATAAAGAATTAAATAGTTTTATATTTCTGTAAAAGTATTAACTTCAGTAAAATGCAGTAGTTCGAACTTATACAGTAACATATACATCTGGTGCCGCTACGAGGTCACAGGTACATTGGGGCACTAACCTTGATGGCATGCACGATCACCGATAGCTCATAGATTCGGTCTTGGGGGCCTATTAAGCTGTGCCGTCTTTGATACCAAGTTGTAGTTGTCAGTCGTTCAGACTTCAGACGCAAGTCGAACGCATGATCCTAGTATAGACCTTGTCAGTCTCTTTGACGAAACCGCTAACGAACGCAGATGTGAGCCGGATGTTTGAAGAATAGCTTTTTCGTATATAACCAAGGTGCAAGTTATTTTTATTTAATTTAAATATACTTATGTATACTTGCATGTAACATTACAACCTCATTTTTTTAAAGGTTAAAATTATATTCTATTTAGTGAGAAAAGAGACTGCTACTGTCATTACTCTTCTTGAGATATCTTCTGCCATCGTTATGAAAAACCTTCAGTGAAATATGGTGATGATTCTCTTGTTAAATTTTAAAATTTCCTAATACTAGAAGTAAGGCCCATAACGGAGGAAGGCTCTCGCTGTTTTCCCAGTTCAAAGTGGGAGTACTTACTGAGGTACTTACCTACTTACTTATGTGACTTCGATAATAGATATATGTAAAATAGGATAATAATAATACACATAATATATAAAGGATCCTTTGGAAAAATAAAAAAAATGATAAAAAACTCCCCTAGGAATAAATCATGGGATTAAATAAACATACATGAACACAGATATGATAGACAACGACGATTTTTAGTCCCAAGTGGAGTTTGAACCTACAATACTTAGCGCAGTAGAAAACGAGCTTGGCGACCAATCAAACCACTACGCCATTCGTGCAGTCAATGCAGTTTTCAGCATTATTAGTGTATGAATTTGCGAATGAAATGTCAATGGCATACATAACAATATATCTAGAGAAAAATGGCAGTGGATTCCTTGTTTCGTTCATACTTATGAACCTACTTCACGTTTGACGTGAGCACGTCAATTCTCAAAAATTTCGTACACGTACATCACATTTTTAACCGACTTCAAAAAAAAGGAGGAGGTTCTCAATTCGTCGGAATCTTTTTTTTTTTTTTTTTTTTTTTTTTTTTTTTTATGTATGTTCAGCGATAATTTCGTCGTTTATGAACCGATTTCAAAAATTCTTTTTGCATTGGAATGGGCGTAGCTTACAGGTGGTCCCATTGTCACTATATCGAGATCTGATAATGGGATCCCAAGGAAATCGAGGGAACTCCTCAAATATCATAGGTACAATGTCGCGAATTGGATACTCGGAATAGTTATTCATTGAAGTCGGTTCTTTTTTGTTAGAATTATAGATTATTCATACGTACGTCAAGAAAGTTCCCATTTCCCATACGGCAGGATTTTTTCCGACTTACTTGATACTTATCGTTATATTGTAGTTCTATTAAACAAAGTCGTAGTAAATTGCAGTCTGCTATTTTGATATTTAAGCTATATCGCTATAAAGCATCAACCAATTCCGTTCAGTAGTTTTAGTGCGAAAGAGTAACAAACATCCAAATATGTATCTTCACAACCTTTCGCATTCATAATTTTAGTAGGATATGAAGTAGGATAGGATAACATATCACGGATGGCTATAGTTTACAAGTAAATAAATTTTACTTATTCTATTAGTAGTAAATATTGAGGTCATCATCATCATCATCAACAGCGTTTAACAGTCCACTGCTGGAAATAGGCCTCTCCTTGGAAAGGAGGTTTTGGCCTACTATACCACGCTGGCATATACATAATATTGAGGTATCGGTAGTAAAATAATAAGTACCGAGGAAGTCGGCTGATATATGAGAAAAATATTCTTGATTATGTTATGATTACAAAGTTTTTGTTTTCAAACATTTTGATGTTTATGGTCAGGAGTATTTGGCTCATAATACTGACATGGTTTACAATATGTTATACAAAGAGATACAAAATTTAAGAGACGTTTGTTTGGGAAAAACATCAAAAGGTGAAAAAATCTTTGTTTGTACAAAAACATAAGTCACAAGTCTTATTGCAACTTTCAACCACCTGGCCAAAATCCTAAAAATTGTATATTCAAACCTTTTTAACCTTTTGAAAATGGTTTTTAGGGTTCCGTAGTTCATGACTCAGAACCCTTATAGATTCGTCATGTCCGTCCGTCCGTCCACGACTTACCGTCCAAACTGTTGGTGCTAGAAAGATGAAACTTTGCATGGATCTATTACGTGTTTCTATTACGGCGAATAAGGGCTACAATAAAATAATGAAAAATATTTTTATTTAGGGCACCTCCCCTACATGTAAAGTAGGGGTGTTTTTTTTTTCTCGCGGTTATCCCGTGAGTTGTGTGGGGTATGTAAAAATATGGCGAAATTGCAAACATGATTTTTTAATTTAGGCATCCGTTTGCGAGTTATTAAACTTTAAGGGACAGTTTTTTTGCATAAAGAGGGCGTCCCTCCTCCTCTTAAAGCTAAACCGCTAGCTCGTAAAATCTGAAAAAAATAGTGATGATAGTCCATATGATGGAACTTTAACGGAAAACTTTAAAGGATTACGTAACTTTGTTAGTTCAGGAGTTATAGAGGCTACGCTTACTTGGAAAACTTCGTATAAAAATGACGAAATAATAAGTAAACATAACAATTATCTATTGGGCACGTATATAATTGGCATTGTATATACTTACAGAACCCTATTCTTTGCGTGGCCTGACACGCACTTGTTCGATTTTATACATAGAGCCACACAGGCCGCCTGACCGGAATGATGTAGCCATAGCGTCTTTTCCCAATAAAAAACAGTCTGCCATTTTTGGGGGGAGGGGGGTAGAATCGTCACACACACACACATTTGAGACTCATATGTACAAAATCTACGAACTTACACATAGGAATTATAGAAAATATATACAATTTCACACACATATAAACGTATTCTTTGTCATAACAGTGTAATACGTAAGCCTATTTGGGCTTATACTTTGTCACAGGGAAATGGCTACCCCCTACAGTGTTGTTCTATGTTTATTTATTTTTTACTCTATGGTTATTTTTTATGCAGTCAGGTGACATGCATGGTTTGCTATTAAAGTATTTTCATGCAAGGACATGAAAACAGTATCCCAACCATATGAAACGAGAATTTCAGTCATATTAGAAAATGATCGAGAAACTCTCTCGTACTACTACTACTAATGTTACCTGTGGAAACTTCTTTAACTTTTATATATTGAAGTGCTTATTAGTCTGCGCGGTTACCACATGCACCTACCGATCAAGAGGTCTCGGATTCGAATGCCGATCAAGATATACTTAAAAAAGCTCTTAGGAGAGCAATTAAAGCCTTCGGTCTTGCATCAGAACTCTCCCAGGTCGTGTCGGATAGTTGTCCCATCGGATTATGAGAATGGGGGAACAGAGAGCGCACCTGTGTTTGCGTACCTACTGACTTACCTATAAACTTAAATGGTTGCTTCCCTGGTCCAGGTCAGATATTAACAAAGTGCCGGTGAAGTCGTAGATGTCTATGAGTAGCGGTAGTCATTTACCATACGATGATTCCTATGCTCATTTGCTCTAAATACCATAAAAAAGTTATGATAACGAAAAAAGAATATACCTGGACGCTCCACAATAAACTTCCGTAAACATATTTACAGCTGACACAGTAACCCGTATTACTCAATAGGTAGCACTAAAATTGTTAGGTGCGAAATGAGAAGAAACAAATGTTTCTTTTTGTTGTTTATCCACCCAATTTATTCATAAAACATGTTATCCTAATATCGTTCCCATAGTTCTAAACATTTTGGCACGTTTGTAAATAAGGCGAGGTGAGAGCTAGTTTCTATGCAACTCGAATTGCAACCACGTGTTGTGGAGTAAATACAGTTTACAGAAAGATGAGTCACGCAGTGTATGCTCGACTTTGCAAATTATTGGAAATAGCTGATTTATCGCATGACCCTGCTGACCCCCAAAATAAGCTAAATTATAGCATTTGATGTCTGTCCTTTTTTTTGATTATTCCATGGTTATAATAACTTTAATTTGTTGTAGATATCTTAGGAAACGTCCTTCAATTATCGATCTGTTAAAATTTATTAACTTATAGACTTCTGTAGTTAATTTGACATTTCTTTCCCAGAGTGAACATTTGAACAGAATGAACATTTCTTTCGCACGGTTGGCCTAGTGGCTTAAGCGGTCGCCACGCCGCTTCCTACTACGCCAAGTGTCGTGGGTTCAAATCCCACGTAGGACAACACTTTGTGTGATTCACAATTTGTTGTTCTGAGTCTGGGTGTTCTTTGTGTCCGTTTCATGTATGTTTGTAAAGTCCCCGCGACACAGGAATTTATATTCCTAATGCGGGAGTTGTCTTTTTAAACAGAAAAAAAAAAGTGAATCTTTGGAACTTTAACTCCGTTTTAAATATTTGTAAAAGATTTACTTACAAAATTAAATATCATTTATGATACAATAAAAAGAAAAAAAATAGAGCAACAAGTAGTTTATACTCAACAGTACAAAGTATAAAAATAACCGATATAGTAAACATAACAGAAAATTTTAAAAAGTTACATTTGTAGTTTGTCCGTTATTTATGTACAGTGTGTAGTCAATATTAATAAATTTTGTAAGACAGTATTTCCTAGAATGCCGTATAAACGCGTAACGTACGGCTTATCGTACGGGTCACTGGAAACGGTAGCGTGTAACAGTATACATTAATATACTAGTCAGATGAGCACTGTTTATTTTTCGTGAATACTCGTAGTGTAAGGTAGTGGTTAAGGATTAGCTTAGCGTTTTCAAAATTATTCTTAAAGACCAAATTAACAAACATTTTATATTGGCTTGAAACGAGATAAGTTAATATATTTTAAAATAAATCCTTTTTTCTTGCCTCAAAAAGCTTTTACTACCTATTTAATTGAAACCTACCTTCAGAAAAAGTGTGCACGTTATTACTTCCAGTATTGTAAATACAGCTTTTTCTACAGAAGTTCCTTTAAACACTTTAATAAAAATTAATTTGTACAATAAATATTAGGTTTTAATTATCTTTAAATACCATTAGGCAACAAAGTTAATTTAGAAACGAAAATTAACAGATGAATAAATATATATAAATGTAATATGAGCTCATATTAATTTTATTTAGCTGCATGGGTTAGATACCATAAAAACTTGACTCTCAGTAAATTTCGTGCAACCATCCCACAATGCAGTAAAAACCCCTTTTTGTTGCATGTACTTTTTATTAGTTAAACTGTTTGTTTACATCATTCTAAGCACTGTAGTCCAAACCCGACTTCGAAACGAGTTGTAGTTTTTTTCCGAGAGTCCGAAAACGAAAAAATAATAATTGAATATTTAGAGCTGTTATATTAGTCCTGATAAATGTCACGATATCAACATATTAGGTCTATAATTTGTGGCAATCAACTTTGCGAAAAGCGATTTTTTTTTCCTTTTTTTTTGCAATAACATCGAAGTAGGGCGTGATATTTTTGTCGCCAAGAGGTCTCAATAGAGATAATGCTTCTGCTGGTAAAGGAACCTATTTAGCTTTTTCTTTCTCGTTGAATACGGACAAAACAATTCATGATAAGACGAGACCAACAGGATGATAATAGAATAGGATATACAGATAAATATCTGCTGGACTGCCACGTTGGTCTAGTGGTTAGCGTATGCGACTGCTGATCAAGAAGTCTCGGGTTCGATTCCCGGGTCGGACCAAATGTTTGTGTGATCCGCAAATATTTGTTTCGGAGTTTGGGTATTTTATAATAATATGTATAATATGTGTGTAAAATGTCCGAAATATTTATTATTATTATTTATTTATCTTGGCCTACATATACAGGATATATAGATAAAATTTTAAAAATAAAACGGAAAATGAGAAAAAGGAAAATTTCGCTTTTCACTGAGACATGATTGCCACAAATTGTCGACAAAATATGTTGATATGGGGACATTTAACAGGACTAATTATAACAGCTCTAATTTTTTTTTTTTTGTAATATTTCTTTTTCGGCCATTCGGATATATCCAAAATTTGAATATTTTTTCTTCAAAACTACAACTCGTATCGAAGTCCGGTTTAGACTGCAGTGCTTGGAATGATGTAAACTAACAGTTTAATGAATAACAAGTACATGCAACAAAAAAGGGCCTTTTACCGCACTGTGTATCAGTGTTATATAATGACCTAACACAAAAACCTGTAATCGCTATGCTTCACACTAACACAGATCGTCCCTTCGGCTTGCGTTCCCGGAACACACCGAGTCACCTGCTGCGACATCAAAATGATAAATAAGGCATAGAATTAATTGCTTCCTACCAAACCTGACACCACTAAATCACAACATATATGAAACTGTCGCCTTTTAATTGCTTTTATCATTCCCACTGACATTTTTTCCAACTTAATAGATAGATAGATAGATAGAGCTGTTGGTTTGCATTGCACCAGACCGCGTTCCAAATTATTTATGTAGTCTGGAGCGAGCCAGATGAATGTTTCTGTTCGGTCCAAAGACTAGATGTGAGTCACGCATCGAAATTTAGAATTTCAAGCGCCTGCACTTGTGTATTGTTATTGTATTGTGCTCCACGGTGTTCGCTACGCATAATTAATGTGCCAGCAGTATTCTAATTTATTAACATTTTAGTTATGAAGCCTTTAGTTGGTGCTCGTAAAATGTAATCTTAATTATAATGTCTGATTCTATTTACTGTGCAATCTGTGGAATACAATCTCATTTATTAATCCATGGAATTTATTTTATTGTGATATATGCATCTGGAGATAACGTTTATTATCCCTACTAATATTATAAATGCGAAAGTTACTCTGGCTGTCTGTTACATTTTCACGCCTAAACTGCTAAACTGATTTTGATGAAATTTGGTACACAGGTAGTGTATAGTCAGAGGAAGGACATAGTCTACTTTTTACCGCGATAACCGACATATCCGCGAGCGGACCCGCGGGTGAAAGCTAGTGACCCATATAACATAGGTAGTTAGCAATTTTCTCACATGCGAACAAATAGAGGTGTATCCGTCTGACATTCCTAGATTTGTTTGCCTGTATTTACGTCTTAGATTGACGTATCCTCTTTTTTCATATTTGCCTATCTGTCCTCTGCAAAGATGACTCTATAAGTAGGTATAGTATAACTACACCAATTTTGTGCATGATTATAATTATCTCACCGATTCATGTACATCGTCGGCAGACAGTGGAAATGTCGTATCTCGAAATATTCATCAGTGTGAAAACCCCATTTCAAAAATTCATAACTAAAGATAGAAAATTTGAAAGATATTTCTACCAAAAGTCATTTTGACAAATTTTCGAGATACCCTATCTCTACTTTCAGCCGTCGACACGGTTTTGATATCACTAGCGGCACAATAATAACTAGTCTAACTCATATTTCACGCACCAAACTTCCTGTTTTTGTATTTGATACTTCCTGTTTCTTCACGTTTTTGAAAAGATTTACCACAGTTAAGAAATTAACCTAGAAAACCCACCGACCGACTTTATCGCGTCTTCATTGTGATAGCTTTTTATGTATTAGCTTCCAATATGATTCTATTCTGCCTGATGGAAAGCATGAGTAGAATCCAACAGTAATGGTAATAATCCTCAATGGCAAAAGTGGGCAATGCATCATCATCTATATTTGTAAATATCAGTTAAATTAAATATAACTATAAAAAAAGCAGCCAAGTGCGAGTCGGGCTCGCCCATGAAGTGTTCCGTATCAGCAAGTAACATCATATAAAAGTTCTTGTAGTTCGTTGTAACTTTCATCGATGTTTTTAGACTAGTGTATTGATTGGATGAAAGGTAAATTGCGTGTTACGATTTAAGACGTATTAAAAAAAAACTACTCACTAGATCTCGTTCAAACCAATTTTCGTTGGTAGTTTAAATGGTAATGTACAACATATATATTTTTTACTTTTATTACTCTCTTATTTTAGAAGTTAGAGGGGGGGGGGACACACATTTTTCCACTTTAGAAGTGTCTCTCGCGCAAACTATTCAGTTTAGAAAAAAATGATATTAGAAACCTCAACATCATTTTTGAACACCTATCCATAGATACCTCACACGTATAGATTTGATGAAAAAAAAATTTTTGAGTTTCAGTTCCAAGTATGGGGACCCCCAAAATGTATTGTTTTTTTTTTCTATTTTTATATAAAAATCTTAATGCGGTTCACAGAATACATCGACTGACCAAATTTCAACAGTATAGCTCTTATAGTTTCGGAAAAAATTGGCTGTGACATACGGACGGACAGACAGACAGACAGACTTGACGAATCTATAAGGGTTCCGTTTTTCGCCATTTGGCTACGGAACCCTAACAAAGGATGAAAATTAATATAAATTCCGAGTAAAAATTTTCACCACTCAAACATAATTTAATGCACGTAAATACGATGTTCAGTGACATACCCGTATATCGGAATTTCAATTATAAAATTAAAGCTAAAAAATACCTGACAGGTATTTTTACAAGAATGCAGTATACGTTTTAGTTTTACATAGTCAGCATAAAAATGCTCACCATGTAAAACTTTTCAAAAGAAAGGCAGTCCCAAACACGTGTGATATTAAATTTATTAAATAGGTAAGTAAAATATAAGTAACATGTTGCCTACATAACTGTTACATTTAGCGAAATTGTTATTCAAAAGCACTTGCTACAAAGTGAGCTTTATTTGTGATGCACCGTTAGCACAAGGAATTTTTGAAAAAAAGACTTATAAAATACAATTTTACCTTGTTGACGTTTGTGAGATTGAGAGTTGATTAAATCTAACTTTATCTTAAGACTATAAATGACGCATATTACTCATACACATATTTAAAAGATTATGATACCTACCCGTGACGACGAGCGATACAACCCGTTCGAAACGTCGGGAAATATATTATTGTTATATTTTAAGCAAATAATTATCGTAAAAGCACGAAAGTCTAAAAACAGCAGTTCACTTCAGTAAAGTAGAACTTTGCTTTTATGAGTTCAGTAGCAAATGTCATTAGTTACGTACGAGTATTTACCGTAACATACAGCTTCCAATGTTTTTTTTTTTTTTTTTTTTTTTTTATTTATTTATTTTACATATAAGTTAGCATATAACAATTTAGTGTTGGGAACCTCCTTTTAACCTAGAATGTTCCAGAGGCAGAAGGACGTAACGATCGTTATTTAACTAAAGTGCAGTAGAAGTGCACCGCGATGCTTAGTATGTAATAAATCGTAACATATTGTGATTGCTCAGTTCACCTTGTGTTAGTTACGGTATTGCGTCCCATTTCCATCTCTCTTGATTTATGTGTCCTACTCTTACATAACATGTACAGGTGATTCAGAACAAACGGTTTACGACGCTATCCAAACAAAGGTACAATTGAGTAGAATACCACAATTGTTGCGTTTTATACCCAAAGACAGTATTGGAACTTTCTTCGTCTTCTTTTGATGAGATGGCCATCAGCTAAATAATATCAGCTATTTCTATCAATGTCAAGTAGTTTTCAAATCGTAAATTAATTAATGATCAAAATGTCGATGAGATGAAATCGGGAACATCTTTCGAAAAAAGCATTGGAACTTTATGAATACTCTGGGTCACAAAATGCGCTGGCATTTTTTAAATTTATTCAAAAGAGTAGTACAGAACATACCTTTGACGATTGGGCCTTCTTTACAGATAACGGTCTAATGTGTATTTTGGTTGTATTTTATGTCAGAATAAAATTGTTATGTGTCAAAACTTATCTTTGCACCTACCGCATCTTATTTTTACATCACCTGAAGGTAGACTGGGAGAGAATGCCTCATGATATTAAGTCCGCCTTTGTACAACAAGTGCAACAAGTTTTTAAATAAATAAATAATGTAATGAAAAATTTAGACAATATAAGTTACGTGAAATATTTATTAATAAGTAATTTTATTTTATTTTCATTTATAAAGATCCTTTTATCTAAATCAGTCGCCATAAATGTTGCAAGAATTTAGCTGATTTTCACCGGCATGTCCAAAAAAAATGTGAGCCGTCACGGGACGCCTGGCAGATGTGAAACATCGCCATTATTTTGTAAAAGTAATATGCAGAAAAGAACATATTGTAATAGGAACTAAATATGTCATAATGATAAAATAAAATATTACTAATTATTAAAATAGTACAGTACACACTAGTGCATATAGACTGTATATATATACCATCGTATAGCGTGCCGTGGCGACGCGTCGCCAGGCGTCGCCAGGCCAGAAATCTGTTGTACGTGCGGCTATAGATGTTTCACATCAATAATAATAAATAATTAAAGTAAATAATTAAATTAAAGTTTTTGAAGTCCTTAAATTTATTTAAAGATCTAAACAAGGATCCCTTATGAGGACATCACTAGCAGTCCGGCATTGCATTATGATAATGTGCCATTTTCAATATGCGCATCGTAGTCGTGCGCGCCGCCGCACGCGCCCTCACTGGCGCCACTGTTCCTTTACATACACCAAAAGTCGCAACACACTTTGATAATTTAAAATTGATTTTGTATCTTAAGTCATATTGATAACACCTAATTTCTTTTGACAAAATAAAGTTGATATTACTAAACGAAATGAGAATGTTTCTTATACCAATAGAGATAATAAAGTTTAAGTTGGATCCATTGACTTAATAGGGAAATATGTTCATTATCATGGAATCTTTACAGCATTAAATATCGGAACTTTTATTAATGTCCCTTCTTTTTATAGTACCACAGGTGTCGAAAGTGACAGTATATTATGAACTGTAATCCATTACGTTGATGTTTATCAAAAATATTTGGACTTAAGTCACGCGTGTGGGATGTGAATCGGTGTTTTTATGGTAATGTTATGGCGGCAATAGAAACCTTCTAGTGGCGAAGCGAAATCGACCAAACAATGTGTTGTTTCAAAACGTAGGATTGTAAATTTTTTATCTTTGATTTTATTTTTATGATACAATATAACGTAAATGCAGTCTGACTAGAAACCATGCTACATGTGAAGTTATTTCGGATTATATAATTGAATTAACTGTGAAGGAAAACGAAAGCTGCTTCGTGTACTGTTAAAATTCCAATAATAGGCCGATACACCTGTTTTTCATATTCCATCAAATGTGTAATAAATCTAATACATGAACGATAACAGACGAGCTCAAATTTATGTAATAGATGATTAATCAAAATAGGTTTCTGGAACAGCATTTGTATGGCATGTTATGACAACACCCAAATACTTGCCATTAGGAATATCTAGCAGATGGTTTAGCACAGGTGACCTAATTGAACGGGTTGAATGCGGGATTACCTCACTATTAATACAACAGTTACATAAACTCGAACTAAATGAAAGATTATACATTTCATCCATATTACTATGTGTTTAGTAAGTACGTAAATAATAATATATGTAGGTAGGCTGTAAACCTGTAGTTTCGATGGCGTTACTCGTATCTGTTCTCGAATTAAAAAAAATTGATGTAGTGCCAATGTTTCTATGTATTTCAAATAAGGGATCAGGTTTCAATACTGTAATGAATGCAATAAGAACTTTTTAACATGTAACTAAGCTAGCTAGCTATCTACTAATCTTTGAAATACGTGTTGACGAATTAAAAAGTCAATTTACTGTATCGTGTCAGTTAACATAGTGTCAGCAGAGACAGAATTTTTAGGACTTTATTTCATAAATACAAGCGAATATAAACATGCATATACCCACCTGTCTTCCCAGTCGCAGGCAGAAAGATATTAAACACCCACATTTTATCATTTGCCACAATCTCATCCAACTCATATTATAATGGAGAATGAAATAAGAATAGTGCAACACCTTTTCTTCGGTGCATATACACCAACGCAACTGGAATGACACAAGTGCTTTATTGCTCTACAAAAACTTCACCCACTCGATAAAAAGCAAGCACAGAGTTGCTTAACACCAGTATTCTGTAATACTGCCGTGATAATCGAGAGGTCAGTAAGTCATAAAATATGGTTTCGTAAAAAGGCAGTGCAACTTTTACCCTACGGTACTTACTGCTTTTATTGTATATTATGTCTCGTATTATGCTCGTTGTATCTCTGCTTTAAGAAGAAAATGCATTCTAATTTATGGTACATGTATATGAGACTGCACGGTTGGCCTAGTGGTTTAAGCGGTCGCCACGCCGCTCTCTACTGCGCCAAGTGTCGTGGGTTCGAATCCCACGTGGGATAACACTTTGTGTGATTCACAAATTGTTGTTCAGAGTCTGGGTGTCCTTTGTGTCCGTTTCATGTATGTTTGTAAAGTCCCCTGCGACACAGGAATTCATATTCCTAATGCGGGAGTTGTCTTTTTTAAATGAAAAAAATGAAAAATACTAGACAGGAACTTTTATTTCAGATAAGTTTATAATAGACACCTTTGACTTACTTCTCTCTCAATTACTACTGCAGTATTACGACCGTACGGGATACGGATTTTTACCAAGTCGTTGAAGTTTTACCACAACTTTACTGACGTCATTAGCACTTACGTCTTTCGAGTTACAGGTGTCTATTATCGCATCAACTCGACGAAAATTGGATGGATGGACTTTCCAATTTGTCGATTTAAAACGAAACAAAAAATTACATTTGGCAGTGGCATTGACTGCTCAAAACAAACGTTATTGTTTTAATCTCCTTATACAGTTTTACTAAACATAATTTTTCTCATGATTCAGAAGGACTTTGTAAGATGTGATAGTCTGATTTTTACTTTCACTTTAAAGTATTTCACGTAGCATAGATCCCACGTACAAATGAAACAATTAAATTTTTTGCTAAGAATGTCAAAGTCAGTTCTAATGACGTCATTTATGTCTGTCACTTGTAGTTGTCACCTTTGAATAAAATTTGACTTTCGACTTTCGGTAAGCTGTTTAGAATCTTGCCTCGATCGGCCATTTAGTTAAAATAAATACAAAATAGTATTCTGAAAAAGAACATGTTACCAATTTATCTATTTATGGCCGGCCGAGTGCGGGTTAGGACTTAAAATACTTTATACAGGTAGCCGAACTATAGTTAATCAAAACAATTGTGGAATAATGATAATTGTTAATATCTGAAAATATGAAAGTAGATAATTAAATGAATCTTAAACAAAGTGTAAGTACTTTTATAAGATATACCAAAAACATTGAATTAATACAAATAATTATACAATTAAACATTTAAACACTCAGGGACTTTTGACAACAATGATACAATATTTAACTTTTAAAGCATTTGGTCACACAGAGTGTCACCACCCCTATTCATCCCGCGGGTGTCGTAAAAGGCGACTAAGGGATAAACTACGCAAGATAACATCAATGCAAAGAGAAGGAAAACTTGAAACCAACCCTATACCAACCCGTCTGGCCAGCGTGGTATAGTAGGCCAAATCCTCCTTTTTTAAGGAGAGGCCTATGTCCAGCAGTGGACTGTTGAAGGCTGTTGATGATGATGATAATGAAAGCATTTGGTATTAAAGGTAGACATTTAATTTCATAACCATTGTACATTTTAAGTACTACACTTCGTTGGAAAATGAAATTAATATTCATCTTGAAATAATAGTTGTTGTCACACCGATAATTTTATGTTAGTCGAAGAGCCATGAGAAACACACCTGTATCTATTACTTAATTAAATAAAATGAAAATGAAATGAAAATGATTTATTCATGGTATACAGAATACAATACAAAATACAGATAGTGAACGATGCTTAACGATGATAGTTGTGTTAATTAAATAATGCCATTTCACTTTATGTTAAATTTATTGCTATTAGTTATTTTTAACGACTATTAACTTAAAGAAGCAATTTTGGCAATGATAACTTTTTAAATTTTTTACTACGCAACTTTTTTACAAATTACATTTGCATCTACTATTTTTTAGAAAATTTGCTTTTATTTATTCTTTAATAAGAACTAGCCTATGTCCTTTATCGGGCTCTAAATAGACTATCCATGTACCAAATTTTATCTAAATCGTCATCGCGACATACAGACAAACAGACAAAGAGGTAGAGTTACTTTCGCATTTTTAATCATCATCAATAAACAGCCTTCAACAGTCCACTACTGGACATAGGCCTCTCTTTAGAAAGGAGGTATTGGCCTACTATACCACGCTGGCCAGACGGGTTGGTATAGGGTTGGTTTCAAGTTTTCCTTCTCTTTGCATTGATGTTGTCTTGCGTAGTATATCCCTTAGTCGCCTTTTACGACACCCGCAGGATGAATAGGGGTGGTGACACTCTGTCTTCTTAATCCGTCACCACACGGCATTTATAATATTAAGTAAGGATTTATATTTTTTCGTTCAGTGCTTTTACTTTCTTTCGGTCTCCTAGTCCCAAGTGAACGTTCAAATGAAGTATTAAGAATTGTATTTTACATTCTTGAACACCAATTAATAGTAATTGAAAGTGATTAGCAAGTAGTTGAAAATTTTCACTCTCACATTCTACTCATATTCTCATTAGTACAGCTACTACTACTGTTTCTGCTATAAATGTAAAGTGTAATACAGTTCAAAACAAACTTATATCATTATTATTCATTGGAACTTTTTATACATTAAAATTTCAAGAATTTTCAAAATAATAATGCATAAGCATCTCAATAAGCCGCCATAGTGTGGGTCACCATTGTCTACATTCATAATAAGTTTTGTGACCCCTAGAGAGACCTCATAGATTCTACTCATGCTTTCCATCAGACAGACTACATTCACTTTGACAGGCTCATAAAGAAAAACTTAAATAAAAATAAACAGACAAATATTTCTGTCCTCAACATTTCTGAGTAAACAAACGTTAAAAATAAGTTGTAACTATTACAAATTTGTTACAAGTTGTCCCTGTTAATCTTCGATGTATCTATCCGTTGTCTCGTTGACTTCTTACATAATTTATACAACACAGAAATAAGTTGTACCCGTACATCCGCAATTACCGGTTCTATCTTTCACGTTTGTTCCTGACAGACACTGAAAAGAGCCACATTTATCACTACCATGAGCTCCGTATTGATGCACGAGACGGACGGTGAATACGACGTAATTTAAATCCCTCTGTTGAAATCTTGTGGGTGGTGCAACATCAATCCTGTGGGAACCGCAACCGAGTGTTAATTATAAAACATTTATCCTGTCTTTTAGTTACCGTTTTCTGCGATTGTTTGTGCACGATTTCTAACCACTGTGTGGGTGTTTACTGTATTGGGAGCACTACTCCTGAACTTACTAGGTTATTTATTTTTGTTTTCACTTTTGCAGTATTTTGTACTTGAAGACTATTAAGGTACTAAGGCACATTGGAAAAGATCAATGTCCAGGAGCGATCTGCACTTGGCTAATTAAATAATAATATGTTCCTAGTTCATTTGTTTTATTCACAAAAATAGGTATTATAATAAATTATTCTTTTTCTTATAAAAATAGACTAATGCACTGTATATTATAAATACACCTAATTACTAAACACACTTGAAGTTTCTTATCTATAAATAATATTGTAAATGAACCTGTTTAACGTATACATCAATTTATTAGCTATAAAAATCATAATTAAACGTAATTTTCCACATATTGGCATGTTACACGGTACAGGTTTCGCTTCAATGCGAGAATCATGTTGGTAGAAAAGTGGATCTTTATTGAGCGGTGAAAGGCGCGTGGACGTAGAAATACTGGTAACTTACCATTAAAGCTGGTGCAGTGCTTGAGTAGGAACATTTGTTGTAATTTATGCTTGTTAGGGCGAGGTGACTGAAGGCACGGTCACTACACGACGTTGCTATAGATAAGCTAATCATCCGCTGGAACTGTTGTGTACATGATATTGAATATTTCACGGTGAGATTATATTTACATCACTTTCCTATAGACCTACGTGCTTTCAAATTTTATGAGTATCAATGATTGTAGTGATACGGATGTATACAAAAATGAACTCAATGACAAAATATTAAGTTTCATTTTATCAAGTTAACGTGAAAGGCTTTATAATCTGACTCGTAAACTGTTAGCTGAATAATTAATGACTTGCAAAATATCAGAAGTACCCTATACCTAGAATTAGAACCATATACCTGGATTGAACTTGTTTCTATTGAAACTAAAAGGTGCAGCGGTGATCTGAAACAGACAACCGGGATACGTACGTTCTACGTTCTCTGGGTCATGGTGAATATTCTGCGAGAGTAATAACCTATGATATCAATCAACTCTTTTTGACATTTAATTTGTCCACTAAATCTTCAGTTCTCCAGAATTTACATAAATGTCATATTCATATTTTTATGCTTAATATATTTTTATATATTTCAATGTTTCCTAACGGTTGGCAATTACTGGCAGCACGTGTATCATATTATCACACCTACAATTATACAAAGTGGTGATCTAGATGTGGTTTCATATATCATTCCAACATCTGCGTAAGGTGCCAACGTATTAAATATCAAAACAATAATTAATGCAACATCGTAGCAAGAAACTCAATAACGTTTGAGTAATTTTAAGCTGCGTAAGATTCAGAAAACGAAATTATTGCAATAAGAAAATACGAATATTAATTACATCCACTATAAAATTATCGAAAGTGACTGTCTGTCTGTTACACATTCACGGCTAAATCGTTGACCCGATTTAGATGAATTTCGGTATAGAGATAAATTGAACTTTAGACCTACTTTTTGTCGCGATAATCGGCTTATACGTGGTCTGAGCCGCGGACAAAAGCTAGAAAAATATTAGCCTATTCTTTTTTTCAACTTTTTTCTGGAAATCTTAAGAAACTTAGCTATTAAGTAATAATCCTATCCCGGTGACAATCAACGTTAGAGTTTGGGTACATTCTCTGAATTCTGAATCTAAAAGCTTACATTTTCATTATATTACTTTTAAAAATTGTTAGTCAATCTAATAAGGAAAGTTTTGGAAACCTGATTTGACGTTTTATTGCATATTCAAAAGATTACAATGTGAATTACTACCAGTAAATATAACTCACGTATATCTCTAACGCATGAATTCTCTTTTACGACTAGACCTTCAGTACAATGTATATACGAAGTAGCAAAACTCGGTTTATATTACCCCATGAAAGCATGCTAAGTGCCTATTTAATTTATGTGTTTACTTGCATCAGCCTGCATACAAGTCCGGATATGAATGAGATTACACAGATGTTTGTTGATTGTGTAGTGTCTATTCTACAACTGAGTTTTATTGCAAGAAAATTACTATTCCTGACAAACTACTAGACTCTGTAACCACTAAATATATATTTAAATTTATTGCAAATAAAAGGATATTATGTTTAAAATTAGGCGCCTTTCTGGCGCTATTGCCGAATATCCGGTCGACGAAGCTCAATTAAAGACTCTTGTATTTTTCATAATCAAAATCATCATCATCAGCCTATCGTAGTCCACTGCTGGACATAGGCCTCTCCCATTGCACACCACTCTGATCGATTTTGGGCTTCTCGCATCCAGCTACTGCCAGCCATCTTACGCAGGTCGTCACTCCACCTCGCCTGAAGGCGTCCCACACTACGTTTACCTTGTTTTTTATATTTATTTTAAAGAGACTGTTTAGCGTTCAGATACTCAGTTGTCTTGTAATTATGTTAGAGTAGCTTTAGTCCACGGCTCGGCCCGTGTGTATGTTGATTACCACAGTCAACTATAGCCTATGTCCTTCTTCTGTAATCAGAGTATCTCCGTGATATATTTCATTGAAATCAGTGTAGTGGTTTAGTCGACTGAAAGCGTAATAGACAAATAAACAGAAAGTTACTTTATAATTTATAATATTAGTATGGATACGGCAGAAAACACGTTTGAACATCAACGTGCTGTATGTCTCTGGTGTCTCGTGTCGCGGTTAATAGGTACTTATACTTCAATTACACGCATCTGCCGCAAGAAGAGTATTAGTTATCTACAGTACGGTTGTGTTATCTCATTAGTTTATATAACATCTATTTATATTCTATAATCTCAAGGAGTACCTTAGACACGGCTTATTATTAAAGTTATATCGCCAATAAGTAATAACTATTTATGCAGGTATTTTTACTTTATTATTTTATTTATTTATTTTATAACACACGTCTACCATTACAGATATTTAGAATCTAATGCGGTATACGTAGACAATATGTTTTAATTACCTTAACTGTTCTCAAGTTCACAGTAAGTTACCCTGGTGAATTCGCTCAGTGAACAAATAAATATGTCAACGACATTAGCAACCGCATTGAGCGCACGCAAGGCACGCGTGAGCGTGGCGCCTTCTGCAGCAGGCCGGTGCGCCTGGTGCAGAACCAGTAGCTGCGGTCTCCAACGTCGCCCAACGTAATCATTAGGAACACAAAAGTTTATCTGGGATAGAATCGGTGGATTATGTATTTTGCCACCTAACACCCTGAATAAGTAAATCACTAGTGATACTTCGCGCCTCAATTCTAACTTACCATGCCGAGAATAAACAAGGACGGATACAGCAATAGATACCCTGGGTATATTATGTACAGTTTTAAATACATAAACCGGATATACCTACTTATTCTATATCCGTTCAACCATTGTTGAGTACTTAGTTTCACTAGGACTCCAGATAGCCGCATATTAAATTACTTTAGCTAGGTAATGGCCTTAAGTACATTAGTACTTTGGGTCATTAGATTCAAAGGCTTCTACGTAAGAAAACAGTTGCAATTTCCTTTTCATGTGGCTGCGAAACTTATTTACTAGATCGGACTATTTAAAAAATATAGGTAAATACAGTAATCCAAATGCCTGATACGTAGTAAACGAAGAATAGTTTTGAACTAATAGTTTATGAAATGAATATAAGTTAAAACTTCGGAATTTGTAATAAAAATAATATTATAAAAATATTATTTATTTACTTGTAGGAATATTGTAGAATAAATCCGTAATATTCTGCTGCTTTCAGTGTACAAATATTTCAAAAGGTCAAAGTTTAGTTCATCACAAGCAATATATCCGAATCAGTTTTCTGAACCAACCACCATAATTATTTATTTATATATTTAGAAACATCACAGCCTCGTTGGTCTAAGGATTAGCGTATTTGACTGCTGATCAAGAGGTCTCGGGTTCAAATCCCGAGTCGGGCTAAAACTGTTGTTAGGTTTTTCTTACAGAAAATTCTTAATAACAGCCCGGAATATGGAAGTTTGGCGGTGATTCACACAAACAGACGTAAATCCAATCAGGTACTTCGCTTGACGTGTACGTTAATTATGATGTATTATCAATAAATTCATTCGAATAAATTAACTTAAAAAGTTGATATAATTTCAACAGAGTAGCAATTGTATCTGTTTGCATATAAACAGGAGATGCAGTCTATTATGAGGTAACCTACTTACTTTGTCAACGTAGACGAATAGAAACTATTAATTAACATTATTATTGCTTATTATTTTAAATGAATGTACTTATTAGTATACAAACGGAAACGATAAATTAATTCAAACCCGAAATAATCATTTAAAATGACATTTATTTAAGTTTTAATGTCTATTAATAATGTATTATTTTAAACGTACATTTTTATAGCTAACAACGTGTACGTTTTTTGTGATTTTATATATCAATGCAACGTCGTCATCAACATCTTAAACTTTATTATTTCTATAAATTATAACTTAGTAAATCTTACATACAGATCACATTTGATTCCAAACTAAACTGAGCCTGTCCTATACTTATTACCAACCAGTACTACCCCTTAGATATTTCTGAGCTGATAATAATAAATAAATAAATATTTCGGACATCTTACACACAACGCCATCTAATATCAAACTAAGCAGAACTTGTACTATGGGTACTAAACAACTGAAATAAATACATAAACAATTTTTTTGTAAAAACACATTTCTCAACACTCAAACTGCGAAACGAATATTTGCGGATCACACAAACATTTGGTCCGACCGGGAATCGAACCGAAACCCCTTGATCAGCAGCCGCATACGCCAAACACTAGACCAACTAGGCAAATATATATTGTAAAGATGAATTACACCCAGATTTGAGAAAAGTTATGCTCATCACATAATATTTGTCAGACATCAAAACCACATACTCAAACTTAGCATTCGCGATCGCACATCACTGGACCAACAGGCTAGGACACTTGTCTAATAACATTTAACCATTCTTTAAATGACTTCAAATAAAAATATAATTTACTTTAAGACGCGTGATGTCAAACTCTATCTAAACGTTAACTACATTTCCTAGTGAAATATTTATTAAAACTTTGCACAGAAATCTGTAATTAAAACAACTTATACGAGATTACTTATATCTGATTTCACTTTTAGCTGACTTGATGTTATCTCGAATGTAAAACGCCTTAAATATTCCTAATAGACTTGCTCCAATCCATTCATAAGCAAAAATACGACTTGTGGAAGTGAAATGCAAATAAATAAACATTTGTTTGAGGTAGGTGTGAAATTAGAAATAAAATACTGGATTAAATATGGATACTTTTTATTTAAAGATCTTAAGATCATTCAATAAAGTAAAATGGCACGTACTACATATACAATAAGGTCATAAATAGGCATATCCCACACTTCAAATATTACATGAATTTGTACAACCATATAACAGTCTTATATCTATAGATACATTAGACGAAATCAAACTATTACGAATACATTTCAAACGGATCATGGAAACAGTGCAAGTTATATAAAATTTGTGAGGCTATAAAAATTAAGACGAAATATAAGGCACTTTTGTATACATCATTTTCGTCAAAGCCTCAAAATACATAGAAAGATTTAATGTAGATAGACATCTTCTAACACAAATTATAAACTTGCTTTAAATAAATATGCAATCACAAATAAAGTTACATAAAGCTATGTATTTCGAAATTAATTATTGTGTCTGCGATCATTTATAATGTAGTAATAGTATAAAATTAAAATAAAGATTGTTTTCAAAATATACAGCATTTCAAAATTACACAGTATAAATCCACTATATATACATATTATATATATGCACGTGTGTTAACCAGAAATGTAACACATTTAATTTCGTTTATAAATAAATACTTAGTATTATATCAGTACTACAAATAAACGAAGAACATTAATATATCATGGACCCTAAAGGAAAATATAATAATACTGTTATTAAGAAATTCCTTTTAATTATCTTAATACACTTATCTTCCCAGGCTCAAAAATCATCGGACTATTAAACTAATTATTAAATAAAACAGAATTGTCTATACTTTTACGGTGTGAACTCGCCTATCAATAAAAGAACAATGTCACATCATTATTTAAACGTTATGATTGCACTATTCAGAGCGATGTCTTTTATTATAATTTTCAGTCTGACCTTAAATAAATGACCTCGTACCTAATGATATGATAAGAAGACTTCAAACGTTACTTTCTAAGTTTCACAATATGGACGAATAATATTTAGGAAGGCACAATATTGCTAGTGAAGAACGGTGCTTATATAAAATTTAAACCTTCAACATCACTAGCTTTATGTATAATCAATATGTATTAAGCTCACTTTAGGAAAGGGGAAACACGACTATTACAGAATTAATATTCAAAAAATAAATTAATTTTACAGATCCAATCCAAACAATGTTCAAAAAGTACATTACAAAAACTATTATTTAATATTAATAAGTTAAAGAGACAATTAGAATAATCCATTATTATGAGTAAACCGTTTTATTGTAATCTTGTTACATTGTATCGGTATCCCAGTATCCATCTTTCAGCATTCCCACCTTCAAACCATCATAAATCCACCGTAACTCCGACCCGGCGACCAGCGAACAAATCTCGTTGAACCGTATCAACAGAGATAACAATACGATCTGTTTATATAACAGAAATAAAAAAAAACTCCTATCGCGGAGTGAACAAGATCCGGAAGTATACGGGCCGACAGATCATATGCTAAGTGATGGTCGTTTCTTCCTCACACTCTTGTTACTCAGACCAAGGATTGAGCCAATTACCTGTGACAAAGGAAAACATTTTTAATGTTACATATCACTACACCAATTGGTATTTTATAGTCTTATGCAAAGTAGGACTCAGTTGTATTTCCGCCAAATGTTGAGGTTACTGGGACTCTATCCTATAGAATACCAGTTAAAACAGCATATAAAACAGTTTTAAAGACCTGCTATTAATGTCAATAGACGGACAATTTTGTCTCTTACGTAGTTAATCTTTTATAGGGTTGTACTGCACGACTGCTACAAGCGTTTATGGTATTGTAAGTATGTTTAAGACGTGTGATATAGCTGTTACTAACTTGTTAATATAAAACTTACCTTAGACACGGAATAAGCGGCTAGCTTTCGCCTTGGTGGCAATAATAATGCTAAAGCACGCGCTTCTCGTAGCAGTGCGTGAAATGCGAGTGCAGCGCCCGCGCATGATTCCGCTGCAGATACCTCGTAGAATTGACAACTAAACCTCAACGATAGCTCCTGACCTTCTTCTGCTTTGACAACTCTGTTAGAAGGAAATAAAACTTATAAATAATTTCATATTGAAATCAAGTGTTTATCAATCTGCTTTGACAACTCTGTTAGAAGGAAATAAAACTTATAAATAATTTCATATTGAAATCAAGTGTTTATCAATCTGCTTTGACAACTCTGTTAGAAGGAAATAAAACTTATAAATAATTTCATATTGAAATCAAGTGTTTATCAATCTGCTTTGACAACTCTGTTAGAAGGAAATAAAACTTATAAATAATTTCATATTGAAATCAAGTGTTTATCAATCTGCTTTGACAACTCTGTTAGAAGGAAATAAAACTTATAAATAATTTCATATTGAAATCAAGTGTTTATCAATCTGCTTTGACAACTCTGTTAGAAGGAAATAAAACTTATAAATAATTTCATATTGAAATCAAGTGTTTATCAATCTGCTTTGACAACTCTGTTAGAAGGAAATAAAACTTATAAATAATTTCATATTGAAATCAAGTGTTTATCAATCTGCTTTGACAACTCTGTTAGAAGGAAATAAAACTTATAAATAATTTCATATTGAAATCAAGTGTTTATCAATCTGCTTTGACAACTCTGTTAGAAGGAAATAAAACTTATAAATAATTTCATATTGAAATCAAGTGTTTATCAATCTGCTTTGACAACTCTGTTAGAAGGAAATAAAACTTATAAATAATTTCATATTGAAATCAAGTGTTTATCAATCTGCTTTGACAACTTTGTTAGAAGGAAATAAAACTTATAAATAATTTCATATTGAAATCAAGTGTTTATCAATCTAATAAAACTTAATGAAGCAATGAGTATGGAGATCACTAGTTTACGATTCTTCTCATGCTTGCCATCGGGCAGAGTAGAGTCAGTTTGGTAGGATCGTATATAAAGAACAACTTAATAGATATCTTTATATATATAATTCTTGTGTGAGTGTGTATGTCACTGAACTTCTCTCAAACGACTGTACCCATTTTGATGAAATTTTTTGTGTGTGTTCAAGGGGATCTGGGAATGGTTTAGATTCGCAATTGGACCCGGTAGGTGGCGCTGCGATCAAGTTCTGGAATTTTATAGTTGGGCGGTACGAAGTCCGCTGGGTCAACTAGTTTTATATATAATGATGTAACAAGGCAATATTTTTTGAATTGCCTACATAAAAATATCTCCTTAGAATAGTTTTTTTTTGTATTAAGTTATAAATAAATAAATATTTTAGACATCTTACACACAACATCATCTAGTCCCAAAGTAAGCAGAGCTTGTGTTATGGGTACTAAACAACTAATATAAATATATAAATTTGTTTTTGTAAATACATACATATTATATATAGAAAAACACCCAGACTCCGAAACAAATATTTGTGGATCACACAAATATTGTGGTCTGATACGGAAATCGAACCCGAGACCTCTTGATCAGCAGCCGCATACGCTAACCACTAGACCAACAAGACAGTCGAGTTAGATTTAAGCCTATGCTTCTATTACTCATCTTTGACATAAAGCCGCACTTTATATTTATCAGAGCAACGAATATTAATAATCCAGTGGCAACATAACTGATATCTTACCTGGCATGTTCCAGGTCCCGTTTATTGCCAAGCAGTGTGACAGCTGTACATCCAGGCAGCCTTGTCCTTTCTAACAGTGCGAGCAACTCAGCAGCTGCCAAGAACGATCGCCTGTCACACACCGAGTAGACGACGGCGAAAGCATCGCCCCATCGAAGGTGTTCTGCTAGACAACCGCGTTTCTGCACAAAATAATTTAACATTTAATAAATTGCTTAATACCGAAAACATAATGAAGCAAGTAATTATATTGAAATAAAAGTCCTCTGGAAAATGTATAACCTTTAAACTCATACATATTAGCGATACTGTCATAGATATTTGCTAATATAAACGATCTCATTTATGATGAGTGATCGTAACTGACACTAATATCAATTAATACGTATGATTACAATCGTACTGCCATTGTTTCATTCGACTTCAAAAATTAACGGAGCGTAAATTGAATAGTGGGTCACTGTTACTGTGTTAATGGGTACCTATTGTTTGGCATTACTAGCACTAGACAATATAATATCATAATCACCATAGTTATGCCAAAGGTGAACCAATTACCGATTTGGCACCGCTAATGAAAATCAAAGTCTTAAGGTGAGATTGAGCAGGTCAATACATACAAAAAAATTAAATTGTAATATCAAATGGAAAGTTTTTTTATTAAAGACATCTAAAAGTACTGTACTTGACATTAAAAACTTTTTTTTTAAATTTGGTCCAGTTAATCTCTGGGACGACTAGACCGAATTTTGCCTGGACTTTCACTAGCAGATAGGATAGATAATTTACGTATAGCTCTCCATAACTATGCCAAGTTTAAATTTTTAATATGATCCTTAAATATTAATTATTTATACATTTGAGTTTTGCACCTAAAGCAAAATGAATATACAGATAATACAAAACTTGTTCTTTTCTTAATTAAAAGTAACAGTGATTGATTAATTTAACTGATAATATGTTAAAAAGGATGCATTCTAGAGTAATATCAGTTAGTTCAGCGTTAGGCTATTAGCAAAGCTATCTACAAGATAAAACATTTACCGCACAACCGCATGTATCTAAAACTTCCACTTCAGACGTGGCGCCGTCGAACGCCACTCGATGTTGATAGAGGAAATCTGTAAACAAAATTTATAATTACTTTTGATTTTACACAATCGTACATACTTAACAACGTTCTCGATAACGACCTCGTAATATATCGACTTTCTGAAAGATCTTATCAGTCACACACATCTAGGTTACAACCGCAACCCGTAACACACTTGCACGACACGCCAAATGACTTATTGTCAATGATATTTGCCAAAAAAGTGCAAGGTGGAATAAATTACTTGAAAAGAGACATTGAGAACATGAAGACTTGATATTAAGTGACAGAGCAACTGAATACCATACATATATTTTCATTAAGCACTTTTATCAGTAAAGGGAATCTGAAATCCTGTATATTCATTGACCTGAGGACTCAAATTACAAACTTTTATGTACAATGTTATTGTATTTTCCTATTTTTTATTCGTCGTTAAAATAATGGAATATGAAACAGAGGTCAACGGCCGGTGGAGACCGGCGCTAGTGTCGGCCAGCCTTGGCACTCCCGCACTGCATCTTGCCAATATTGCAAATAAACCGTCCATTGGCACTCACTGCTTGGCATTTGGTAAGTGCCCTCAGTAAGGGTTTATATCTATTAGTATTATACGTCTTTCGATCAACAACGAACGCTCTTAGCATATCAACTAGGATATCAAAACCTGATAGGTGTGCCACTAAAAACGATGACTCTTATGATTGCCATGATAACCTCAATACATAGTAAGAATGTTTATCTGATCAGCTATTGACCGTGCAAACTGTATTGTGTAAAAATTTCATCTTTATAACGCTGAGTAAATAAAAATGTAGGACTAGAAAACGAAACCTACCTACAGAGAAAACGATGTGTGCTCAATGATTTTAGTAGGTTACCGATGAATCGCGAGGAATTCGAACCGATATTTAAAAAAAACTGGCAATGTAAACTAAAATGTGTAAAAACAAACTTCATTAATACAGTAGCAGATTTCTAAATATACTCACCGCCAGTAGAGCTGTACTCCCCGATGTAACGTTTCGTTAAATAACGCACCACCACGGCTGCAACAATAAAACAGGACCATTTACTAAATTGCTTAACAAACGATGTTATCAATAAACAAGTACTTAATTACACTTTTAGTTCAATCTTTATCGAACAAGATAAAATATATCGATTTATAGAAATTGAAATACAAGTTGTATACAGAGAAAGCAGCAATTAGCAGCGGTTGTATTGTGGTGTTACAAAATTTGTGCCCCTCACTGAATTTATAACTACAAGCTTCAATTAGAGGGAAAGTCGCGAAGGGCTAATAAAATTATTGGTTAACTAGCGGAGGAATTAACATGAAACACGTTTAAGTTTAAATTTTATTTACAACTTACGTAATTATTTAAGTCAATGTTTTGTATTACAAGAACCTGAGAATTTAATCATTTATTGAGTGAGGAATATTTATTTCTATTAAAATCTATTTTGAAGAGGCTAATGTCCTTTACGTAAAATACTTTAAATTGTGAGGATTACTTCTTGTTATGTCGGTGTGTTCCGATAATTTGAATTTCTTGACCTCGGTAGCTCAACTGCACATGCAAATATTGTAAACCAACATTCAGACTTTATTTAATTAAATACTATTAAAATCAAATAAACGACAAGTGAACACCGATACCGGCTTATCTTCGCAAGTTTAATGGCAAATAGTTGATGTTTTCTTAACTTTTGTTTACTTCAACCGTTTTATTTTACATATACATAAATTATAAAAAGTTTTTAGACTTTAAAGAATAATTAAAAGCTTTTACATATAGTTTTGGTTCTGTAGCGGGACTTAGTCGCGATAAAATTATTAAAAAGTTTACGATAACTTCTATATTCCGACGTTTCAAACGGGTTATTACTGTTTGTGGTCACGGGTAGACTCATAATACACGCAGTATGACCTAACGTCGGAATGTAGAAGGTATCGTAACCTTTTTTAATAATTTTATCGTGAAAAATTTCCGCTATAGAACAAAAACTGTAAATAATAAATACAGGAAGGAGTATAGTAAAATGGTACTGTTATTGAGAAACATAAAATAAGTGAATACTGTTTCTTCTTTCAACGACTGGTTTCACAAGTACTCTAAAGTTATTACGTACATAGGTTAAATAACCCATACCGTTCGAAACAGTAAAAATGACATAAGAATAAAATTGTTCAAAGGGTTTTATGCAATGTCGAATGCCACACAAGTATATATACAAATAATTATAATTTTAACAAAAAGGAACCGACTTCAATGAAAAACTATTCCGAGTACCTAAATCGCGACATTGTGCCTATGATATTTAAGGGGTTCTCTCGATTTCCTTGGGATCCCATCATCAGAACCCCATATGGTGACGATGGGACCACCTGTAAGCTACGCCCATTCCAATGCAAAAAGCATTTTTGAAATCGGTTCATAAACGACGAAATTATCGCTGAACATACGTAAAAAAAAAAAAAAAGATTCCGACGAATTGAGAACCTCCTCCTTTTTTTTTGAAGTCGGTTAAAAATTGAAATGCCTGTGTGTAACTTTAAATTAACAGTTTTAAGTAGATTCATATGAAAGTAAATATGTTACCTACAACAAAACATAGCTATATTAACATAGCTTAGAGTCACTTAGAGTATATTTCCCAGAGGGGTAGGCTGAGACAATTGTTCTCCACTTACTACTGTTCTGAAACAACTATTTTGCTCCTTCTACATTTATCAATCGAGTCCTCGTTCTTTTCACTTGGCCTTTCTTCGAACATCACCAATTTGGTCATTCAATTGAACAATTTATTTAAATATTGTATAGCTAGTAGTCCATTCCGTACCAAACCTTATTTCAATGCATTTTTAATTTTAGAATGTTTATAAATATTTCGGATATTTTATACACAACGTCATCTAGTCCGAAACTAAACAGAGCTTGTATTTTGGTTACTAAACGACTGATATAAATACATAAACATACTTTTTTGTAAATACATACATATTATATATAGAAAAATACCCAGACTCGGAAACAAATATTTGTGGATCACATTTGTGGTCTGACCCGGGAACGAACCCGAGACCTCTTGATCAGCAGCCGCTTAAGCTAACCACTAGACCAACAAGGCAGTCACAAGTTTACTTATACTCCTAACATTATATAAGGAAATAAACTCTGGATATTGATAGGAACATTAGCACTGCCATTGTATTCAGAGGCTAATAACCCCTCATGACCACAACAGTATTGAAAGCTGTTAAAGGATTGAACTCCTGAAATAGTAGTAGACGATTTTGATCTTTATCGAAATTGATGTACACGGAATTCACTCTTTACTTATCAATGGCAGTAAAAGGCACTTAAAATTGGTTCCAGATATGATTCGAATGATTAATTTTATTACTATTGAAAATAAAGTTACAGTGAACTCAATTCTAATAAAAGTAGTGACATCATGTAAAAAACTATTACCAGTACAAATATTTATGGTCTATAATCTCGATGTACAGATACAAACCACTTTCGAGACATGATAAGTAAATATTGATTAGAATGAGTATCATTTTACGATTTTTAGTACCTAATTCCCATTTTAGCATTACTTGGCTACCTTAGGCTAGTGTAGTTATGCTCGCAAAAGAGATGGCGGAGCAGGATCGAGAGAGGTTCAGAACTCTCCCTGTTCGTCAGGCCCGGGAACGAGCCCGGTACCACAAACGATGAATCCTCTGTAGTACTGGGCCCTTTCGCCGGAGGTCGCAGAATGATTTGCGTCCTCCATAAGATCAAAGCTTGGGGGTGACACAAGAAGCCATCCGCACCCTAGCAGAAGCACACTTTCACGGCTGATTTCCGTATAGAGGTAAATTGGCCCTTGAATAGAACATGGCTTCTTTTTGTCGCAATAACCGATCTATATGCAAGCGGAACTCGCGCGAAACGTTAAATCACAATACTAACTACAACTTCGTTCTTTTATTTTAGATGCTTTTAAAAGACGTCAGTATTAGGCATTGAAAGCTTCACATTAAAAGAATGTCGGTGCTGTCATTTAACTGGGTTTCAGGAAGTAATAATATATATTTTTATGACACTGTCAATTTAAAAATAAAACACCTATGTCTAAAGCCACGGCTACTGATTAGGCTCAAGTCTGTTTATCGATGTTTAGTCATAAATTTATCATGAAATGTTATTCATACCGCTTTATACGTCGTACGTCGCATAGACTTCACTAGAAAAACTATAAACGTATCAAATGATTTATTTCTCGTCTTTTTATTTCTGTTAGTGAAATTTAATGTGAATTCACATGTTTAATATTGTTCTAGGATTGTTTTTTCTAATGGATTGATGTTATATTCTCAGAGGCTTAAATAGAAAAACAATCTTATAATATAAATAGGTGTCCATCATTGCTATTGAATTATGGGTTCCCGAGAACTCTGAAAAGTATTCTTTTTAAGATAACCTTAAATCTAGTTTAAAGTTCATTCATATAGCTAATTATATTAACTAGTAGGATTTCTATACAAGAGAGTCCATGGACTAGGAGCAAAGGCGGTGATGTGTTCAAATTCAATGCACCAGCTCAAAACAATCGATGTATGTTAATTGCAATTTCACGGCTATCTATCGAGGTTGTCGAACTTTCCTTTTATGTTCACTCTCCCGGTTAGGATCCTTTATTGATCAAGTTTAGACACTTCAATAGCCTTATTAACTTTAACCTATTGAGTTATATTTTTAATGTAATCAATCAACACTGTACAGTTTTGGGATAGTTCGGAAAGAAAGGATTTTTTTAGGATTGTGTGATCCTTTAATTGAATTGTTAAAGCTTAATTATTGGCTGTACAATTCATACGATGAAACATTAACCGTAACAAATTTTAATAAAGTAAAAAAAACTGTACTTAGCCACAAAAATCCATGGCAAGGTTTCTTATTAAAGATCAACGATAAGTGATACCACTTCACAACTTCATTAAAGAACGAAACCTCACTGTGCAGTAAAGCTACATATATATAAACATATAAGTAAGTATTGCAGAAATTGAAAATTCTTATCAATTCGTGCAAAATAAACATGCGGCTTGAGTCGTACCAATTATACTAACGAGTACTTTCACTTGAACACTGATAGCCAGACGGTTCAAGGTAAACCGCAGATATACTATAGAATTATAGATAGTACCTCACACCCATATATCTGGGTTAAGTGGCAGTATGAGGGAAGTACCCTCGTGAGGAAAATTATGAACGTTTTGAAATTACTCTGGACGATCACATACAAGTTAAGCCTGTAGATTCATTAGACGCAATAATGAGAACTAAAACGGTACACCAGGAAACAAACAATTCAGACTCCTAAATGATCACAGTAGCAAGTTAAATGTTAATTATAAGCATCGGCGAGGTGATCACCGATGCGATCCCAACCTCGCTACTTAACCAGTAATTGGATACCAAACAGTTTCAATTATATTTTTAACTTCATTTTCTCTCCATACACACAATTAAGTCACACGTATTTCTTTCTACGCCTTCATCGAAGGTTATTAAACAGTCAATCAATTTATATTTCAAATTAATTTGCTCAGTATATTATGAAACTTTCATTTATATGGTTAATATTAACTTCACATGCTAATTATAATTTATCTTTAGTTATTCTTGACAGATGACAATTGGAGATTTGCTTGACCTAAAAGTCTACAAAAGTTTGACCCGGCATTCAGTACAAATAAAGGCCTAAGGTGGTCACAGACAAATTGAAGCGCATAGATATTGACTGTACACAGTTAGAGTATGTGTTAACCATTCTGAATAACAAACAGATATTATCCAAAGTAAACATTAAAGAGTGAGAACAGCTAAAGTCAAAATTAGCAACAATCGATGCATGTATAACCTAGTTCCTCATATCACGATAAGTGTTGAACTTATCGCAGTAGGATCTTTAAAGGCGATAGTGATTCTCGGTATTTTAAAGTACTATGGTAGACAATGAGGTGAATAGTGACTCCCATATATTGTACTAAACTTTAATGAGCTAAAATATGAATTCAGACTTCTAGCTTCGCTTAAAATACGAATGTAAGTATGTGAATCTATTTAGGATGCTGACTGTACGCTAGAATATTCGGTCGACATCGTGTTGTAGTGGTGTTTCGTAGTGAGTGTGTGTGGTGACTGGTGCGTGAAGCGGGTGTCCCGGCAGACGTCTGACCGGGTGACTCAGAACGATCTCCCGCCCGCGCCCGCGCTCTCGGCATGCGGCTGAGTTGCGCGCGCAACTCTATAAATACAACTGCAGTTGACATTTAGCCGTTTTCAATCTATGATCCTAAAAGTTGCAACGCAATAGTATTTTGAATTATAAACTGTTTTACATACGTAATTGTGCATAGGCTAATCAGCTTTCATAATTTTTCTCACAATACACTTGAACTCAAACTTTTTGTATAAAGTGGTTCTAGTGCGTACTGGATATAAGGCGTTGTCGTGGATCAATTAAAGCATTTTGTTTAAACCTACCCATATACAAATGATTTGAATAGCTTAGTCTTAATTGAGTATATCTTAGTTAAGATACCTACAGTTATCTAGTTCAATTTTTTTTCTCAACTCCGAAACTAGACCTATACCCGGATGATTTAAAACATCTACATTAAAATAATTGTGTTGTTATATTCTATAATCTCGTGTCTGATACACACGTAAAATATTAAAAAGTTAAAAGAGCTGTCAATCTCTATGAACAACACTTAACGTTGCGCCACAGAATGAGTTGCACGAGTCCACAAGACGTAGTGTTTACATTAATTATTATCAAAACACTTGTAATTACTTCTTGTTTACCGGTAAGCACTCGAGGCAAGTGTGTCGAGAGCACGAGAGAAGTTAACTTAATCAAATAATTAAGATGTGGTTTTAAGATTGATTGCTTGTTGGTTACGTAACGTTTGACTCTCATTAATATTCCCGTGAGCGTGCCCTAGCCTGCGAACCCGTGGGATCATAATTTGTAGCGACCATATTTTTTTGTTTATAAGTTTACGGTACGTAGGAGAGACTAGCCTTTGCTGATGTTGCAATTAATGATTTTAAACGAGTGAGTCCACACTTACTCGGTTAAAAGCTCAAACCCGATGGTAGGGAAAAGTCGTGTTACAGGTGTCCATGAAGTTTTATTATCTCATGCTTTGTATTTCACTGACATTGATCTTGAAGAGCAGTCTTAAGTGTAACTCGATTAAGCCAAAAATATTTTACCGTTGGTAGTTACTACAGAATTACAAGCCTCTTAAAGTCGCTGTACGGTTAGCAGATATATCAGTTTTATCGCTTGATATACCATAGTTTTAAATGCTTGTTGTCCATCCTTAATTATGCACTCGCACTGGTTACCACTCCATACAATTATATATATATATATATATATATCTTTCTATTACAGATACAGACCGAAGATCTGATGACAATCTTGATTTTTCTTTCTTTTGCAAAACCTCTATTCGTTACTTGATTATTTTACTTATATTTAATTTATCACAAATAATTAATTTATTAAAATAGTGAAATCGGTTTGAGTGTTTAATTTATAGGTTGCATCAAAAAATGTAGTATCTTTATTTAGTTCTACCTACAAGTGTTTGAAAGTCAATTATGTTTCAAATATCGCGGCCAAAATTACAGCAGTCACAAAATTCAATTCGTCATAATATTGGTACCAGCATCCGTTAAAAGTTCTTACCTAATCAATATAATTGTTATGTTAATATATTGAAGTGTTTCCGAAAAACGACATCCGACGACTACACTATAAATCAATTTCACCGCGTTAGCTTTCGCTTACTTATTGTTTAATGTTTATACTTTCTATTACATAGCAATGTATCTACCTAATAGTATACTATATCAAATGGTAGCATTTCATAGTTTCCTAACTGATAATTAATTGGCGATTAGTGACATTCGAATGCCGAATGAGTCATTTAATTGTCAATGCATGATTTATTTGGAGTTGGCCCGAAGTCCGTTTGTCAGTGGACTTGATGAAGGGTTACGATCTGCACGTTTTGATATATTAATACCATCACTTGATATGTACAACAATGATGGCCTCTTGTTTGTTATTTTAGTACTTTGAATGTTTTGAATTTAAACAAATTTCATAACCAAAACAATCTGAATAAATTATGTTTAATCGATGTGGTTATCTTTGATGTATATTGATATTCTTTAGCTACAACACCATTTCGTACAATAGTTTTACACTGACCCTGGCTAGGAATCAACCGAAGACAGCTCAGCTGTGCCACTTTGAGATGAGTTTAAAATAATTATAACCTTATTGCCTTTTTCACAATATTATCACCATATCCCTACCCTTTTTCTAAACAATATTTCAGGTCGGTGCAATGAATTTTCTTCTTTCACTCTCCTCTACTAGGCTATATCCTATCCTAATATTACTGTTTAGTCTAATATTGCAGATGCATATTTACTTTTCAATGTGTCTCTTTTCCAGAAACACCAAGTATTTATGTAGTCAGTCTAGAGAACGATGATGAAACATACTAATTTTCTTCTCATGCTGACTAATTCCATAGTATCCAATGAAGAGTAAGAATTTAACATACTGTCTGCTATAATCACTGGTTATTTTAAAGTGCTACCCGCACTATTTATGGCCGGTCCTCCCTCGCAGTTCCGTCTCGCGTCGCGAACCAACATACCATAGACATGACATGGCGAATATTTTGTCTTCTTGTATTCTATTTTCATTTTAGATTGCTATATTAAGCGTTACATTATTTTAAACTTGTATGTATACGATGAAAGATTAATGACTTTAATTATAAAAAGCTTTCGTGAATGGATGGTTACATCCATTCATCGAATTGGTTCGCTTAATTAATTTCAATTTCTATTTTTATTTCCTTCAAAGGTTTTTTTGTAATATTTTAGACTGTCAAAAACTAGTTATAGAGCATTCTAACCTAGTAAGTAAATGTGTTTATCTGGCAACTGTTTATTTAGTATCTACATATCTATTAATCTCTCTTCGTGTTGTATACCTATCATGCATGTTGCCTGCCAAATTGCCTAAGGCGTAACGAATGAAATATTAAACATCTAATTTGAACTGACTAAATTCGCGCGTTAATCCTTCACGGTGTCCAATAGTTGAAGGTGGAAACAGGCTTTTGAGACGTTCTTAACAACTTGATAATCGTTCTCATACGCATTTTGTATTTACGTTACAAATCAAGAAATACCTTGTTAAAGAACTTATTCAAACTTTTCCTCTACTAAAAATGTTTTCCTGGCCGCTGATAACTGAGAATACTACTTCTCACTTTGTTATACCTAGGTATATATATAATTTAGATCTTGTGAATGCATTCAATATCGTCTTGTGACCCTAATTTTTTTCTATACTAATTTTATAGACATGGTAAATAGTATCCACAGAAAAAGTATTCCCCATCAAAGTAAAAACGATTACTTATAAACAAGTAATCATTTCAGTAGTTTCGTTATATCTATGTTGATAAATTTTTCATTTAGCATTGAACATTCCAGCATGACTAAATAATTATAATATTACTAAATCAAACAGTGAGTCGTCGATTTATCTTGCAAAATTCTTTGTAACGTCGCCAAAAACTAATTGTGTTCTATTTTTAAAAGCTTCTGCGCATATCTCAAAGTGTATAAAAAACGTAGATAGCATTATCTAACAACAAATAAAAAATATAGGAACTGTCGTATAGTCGACAGACATAGAAAGTACAAAAGAATTTGTATGCTTTATGTAAACTGATGCCTGACAGCGTTTGACGTGACCGTGTTGCCAACACCAAGCCATCTGAATTTCTAGCAAGGTTATTTGAAAGGTAACCGGCAAAATTTACCGTATTATCAGATCTAATTTACTGTCTTTAAAAACTTTTTCCCACTAAACTTGGAGGACCTCACGGTACCATTTTTAAGAAGTAGATGTTCACTGAAACTACTTGTGAAGTCCTATGCAATATTGTCAAAGTAAATTAAACAAAATTCCATTGCATTTTTTATATAAATATAAATATTTCGGACATCTGACACACAACATCATCTAGTCTCATACCAAGTAGAGCTTGTACTGTGGGTACTAGACAACTAATATAAATGCATTACATAGAAAACACCCATAAAACAACATGTTATATTATCCTGTGAAATGATTATTATAAGCAAGACGCTCTGCTTATTTATATACTTTATGCACAAATACATGCATCATCGGACTTAATGCCTTAGACATTTTCTGCCAGTCGACCGATTGGGCGATGCAGAGAAAAGATAATAATAATAATAATAATTTTATTTCAAATAAGTTATACAACACTTTTACAGACATGAAAATGTAAATAGGAAGAAAACATTGTGGTTTAGTTGAAACTCTGGTACCCATGGTAAGATCTAACTTGAGTTATGGGTACCAGTTCCCTCTCAAATTGTGCACAAAGATGAGGTAGGTACATATAGGGTGAATCGATAGATTATAGTAGAAAAAGTCTCTGGTAATATACATACATATAATATGATAAGTAATATACCTACATAAACATACATATATACGTCTATATTTATACATATACATACACGTACATATATTTATTAACGTAGAATCCAATAAAAATCTTTCATAAACTAAGACCCCGTTGAATCCGCTAATTCGCTCAATAAAAGCTTATTTACCCTCATCTTAAAAGTGTCTCGATTTTTCGCCATTCTGACCTCGAGACACAAGTGGACAGACTGGACAAAGAATGAGGATCCAACGAAACCAGTAGTGTGTGATGGGCAAAGCTGGTAAATTTAATCTGTTTCTAATGATACATGAAAAGTGTATTGCATTAGTAATGTTAAGTACTTACTAATTATGGTTGCTCAACATCTTTTCTGAATACTCGACAATAACCAATACCACTTGCTCTATTTTCAACCCATTTGACACGAAGATGATAGGAATTTGATGACAATACAATATCATTTATAATTTCTTAGTAACTCACTCTATTCCGTTTTGCTGACTAAGTGTTGTTGCATACTGTGTACAACGTGTGGGAGTTTTACTCATGATACTATTGAAAGTTTATTCAAAGGTGACAAAAGTATCATTTACGTCGCTGCTGCCAAATATGTAGATACTGTGTACATAACATTGCAGTGTGGTCTAGTCCCCATTGATTTTCAATTCACACTATCATTTCCTGTTTCATAACAGGCATTACTAGTTACAACTGTGTAATTTAAAACCACTAAATTTTCCAGTGATGCAAGAATTATGGATTTGTATTCCGTAACCATCCGCAAATACAAAGCCAGCAAATTGAATAAAGAGGGTGAATGTCCCAGAAACTACAAAATAATATTGTTTCAAACCTCATAAAATATTGTTTCAAAACTCTGTGCAAGAAGATGTTAAACTGAAGTAAAGAAAACTAAAGCTGAACAAGCATGTTCAGAGATCATGCAAGTAAAGGGAAATGGATTAAGATTGTAGAGATCTAATCAGTCATAAAAAGCATTGGTAAGTTAAGCCAAATACTTGGACAATTTTTGAAAATACTTAACTAGTACCATGAAAGTACCATGTAATAACTTCAGGCCTGTTTCCATACTTCAGAAACTGAACACAGAACAGTAATATTGGAATTATATGTGCTTTACATCACATTCAGTAAAAACATGACAAATAATTAAGTTTTCAATCTGTTCTTTTCTTCATAACTCGTCTATTTTACAGTAGCTGTCGTACTTCTTACGATATTAAACGTAAATCGATTTCACGTTTACTATTAAACACTAGTGTTTCCAGTCACGTGTTACATCATGCCATCATTGACCATAGTGTGTGCTGAGCTTTAATTACATTCAAACTGTATACAAGACACTAAACTACCGCCTACGGACATGTAATAACTCACTTACTTCGAAACACTAACGGTTAGATTGGCATAATATAGAGCTAGTAATGATTCTTGCTGTTGAAGGTCATAACTAATCACACGTGGAGTAAAGTGTCATTAGGGTTCTAAATATAAAACCGATGTGCAGATGTTACATCCTGGTACGGTAGTTCCAATAGAAGCCACGGGTGTTTAAGTATCCATGCAGGAATTAAAATCGTATATTTACAGAAATTGGATGCCAGCCTCGTAACTAAAGGGTTTCTAAAAATAAATTAGACCTCCCATATGCACATTTGAGCATAGTTTTATACCTTAAAATAAGTATTATACATTAGGTATAGTACTTTATTAATAATGAATACTTTCGTCACTATTCTGAATTGTTACAGTCACAGGATGTTATCACCAAAAATTAGGAAGAGATGCGCCCAGACTTGAGAAGGAGGACTAGGAGAGCCGTCCCTAAAAGACACGGGAAGTAGCGGCCCAAGAAGAAGATGTGTGTGATCTGAATAAGAGAAGCCGAGTATCAAACCAAATGGCAAACAATTGGAGAGGCCTATGATCAACAATGGAGAGTGATAGGCTGATGATGATGTGTGAATTACTATTTCATAAAGTACGAACGAATAAACGACAATTATGGAGGTCTATGTCTATGACTTGCTTGCCTGGTGTTGTAACTTCTAGACTTGACTACAGAAAATGGCTGCGATAGCAAGCTCATTAACCTGATTATTATTCATGTACAATTTGTAATCTATTCCTTGACCTATTCTACAATTGTCCGTATGGCTTCTATCAATTTTGTAACGCGTTCTCACCATTTTTACTTTGTACTGTAAAACAAGTAGAACACCGACTATATCATACACAATCATACACGATATCCATTATCTTATATCGAAGTATACAGAGAACATTGACCTTTCTCGATGTATACTTAACGGTGACATAAATTGGTACTCTCCGACACAATGCTTAGCGAAGAACATCCAGACAAGTACTTTTATACCTAGGTTCTTTTGATTCGCCTGTTCCTGGAAAAACCTTTTTGGGTTTTTTATATGGTCGTAGACACCTTGACAGTAAATTTACTTTTGTCCAAAAAGTACTTAAGTGCAACGGATACATAGACAGTTAGCCAGAAAGTTAAAACAATTTTCGAAGACTAGTACGTACTGGTGGAATTTAAGGTAAATAACTTTTAAATAATGTAGGCTCTTTTCATTTTTAGACCCAAAAGCGTAAAAGCGGGATAGTGTGTGTTGGTACGGCGAATTTTAGGATGCTGAGATCAGTAGTACAATACGAGTACATATACACAAAAGTAGGGTTTGAAGACTTCGGGTTAAAACTTTAAGGTTGATAATACCATGGCAGATCTCTAAATCACATTGCGTCATATTAAAATATAAGTACTCAATCAGGAAGATTAATAGGTATATCTGATATTGATAATCTGGAAGTCCTTAATTATGTATTAGTTGCTTTCGTTACAGTAGTCACGTTCGCCACCATATAGAGAAAACAAAAACTAAAAAAATCAACAGGATATTCATTCTATGTTAACAATTTGCAGAAGGCCAAATTCCAGTAGATGAAACATGCAAACTTCTGTGAATTAAAGTTTTTAACAAACTTTACTCCAATCCGTCTTTCAAACATGGTATAGTAAGCCAAAATCTCCTTGACGAGGACAGACTTAAGACCCATGTCCAGCACTAAATTTAAAAGGCCGTTGAAGTTATTTATAATTTATACAAGTGTGATGATAACAACGGAAAGGGGAACCCCAAGTTAGAAGCAAATATTCTTATCAGTCGTTTATGTCTATAAAGGCGATTTTGAAATAATATTGACGTGAGTAAATATGTTTATTCGTAGAAATTAAAAGTTGGTAGTATCACCTTCAAAGGACATGAGGAAATGAACACTAAACGTAGTTCAATAGACAGATCGGAAAAGTTAAAGACTTTACACTCACTACCTTATCGTACTACTGTATCAAACAAAAAACTTTATGTGATAACCATTTACTCATTACAGTGGTATTGTTAGCGTCACACATATTTAGTTGACACTTACTTACATACATATATACAAATAGGGCTATTTGCAATCTAATTAATATAAGGGATGAGAATGACAGAATTCTACAACAAATACCTTTATGACAAATGAAACAGAGATTAAACCGTATTCTCAAAAAGGGATTTACATAAAATGATTAAAACAGAAGCATGGACAATAGTTAATGTTAATATTCTAGTCATATTTGTTGCAATTAACTTTAAAGGATTACTGGTGTGAAAACGCCTGCATCGTGATAAATAATTGTAAGTCACTGTATTTTTCGTTCCAATTTTTCCACACAACG
The DNA here is from genome assembly GCA_932526445.1 of Phragmatobia fuliginosa. Classification (NCBI taxonomy): domain Eukaryota; kingdom Metazoa; phylum Arthropoda; class Insecta; order Lepidoptera; family Erebidae; genus Phragmatobia; species Phragmatobia fuliginosa. The sequence continues at coordinate 16,283,959 of OW052065.1, read as the reverse complement.
GAGGCAGTTACAATGGAAATTTGAATGGGACCAAAAACTATTTAAAAATGAAGCATTTTATACATCGTTTTTTTAATGATCTAGTTAAAAAGTAACCGAATTAAACGTTCTCGTTAATTTGACGTTGTTTAAGAATCGTGATAACACAAATAATAGTCCATGATTACGTGAAGAATTATTACATGTTTAAGCAATTGTTTCACCATTGTAGTGCAACTCACTGCTCAGTAAATAACACTTATCAGTCATATAGAATACTCTGATAAAGTCGGCTTCTATGTCAATAACCTAGTGGCCGGTTCCATGGAAGAGATCCAAGTGCTAACTAAAAACAATTAAGTACTTATTTGTTTTGTTGTATTAAGTTTTTATTGCCCATGACTTCCGTATCAGAAATACTGGTAAATTAACCATGTAAGCTCTTTCTCATAAAAAACTCCTACTTTGAAGAGCACATTAAACGGGCTTTTCTACTTTGTAGCCTAGCTTATACATTCTAAATTTTCTGAATTATAAGTAAAGACTTATGAATTCAAAATCAATAAATTTTGCTTCATCAAGACCTAGTTCTCTATGTAATACTATTATAAGTATTTGGTTTCAAACCAAATATCCTTAATTTAAAATGATTTATTATGCTATAAAGTTCGCTAAGGACTGTCTATTGTACTTTGCGTCAACCTGACTGTTATAAATACCAAAATGAACCTAGGATTTAGTTATTGCATTGCGACATCATAAAGCCCACACCAATTCACGTAAAAGTATAGCGGTTATATATAATCGTGTAACACGTATGGAGTAACAAAAAGACGTCAATGAACTGCTATGACGGCAACGTTACTCAAGAGTGAAGACTTTTAGCAAAACAAATAACACATAGCATATAACAATGTTTATTACTATGTAGCACAAGTCCTGTCTCAGATTGATAATAATTTGGAGAAAGCCAGCAATATTATGCTAAAGATACTATAGAATTCAAATCTGGATTCTAAATCGGTTAAGTCTTGAGAGATTTCAAATTTTTCTGCAATTTAAAGTTTAAGGATGAAATCCGAAGTACAAGTAAGATTTTACTTTTTAAATATATCCTGAGTTATTTTCTTTCATTACTGTTTTTTAATTATCTATATTATTGTTATTTCCTCAGTAGAGTATTGTTATCGTCTAGAAAAGATAAAATATGAAATCCATAGAGAACAAAGATGCTTGGGTTGTTAGACGCGAAGGTTTTTGATCATAATTGAACACAAACATGCTAAAATTATCAACTGCTTGTCAATACTTTTACTATGTACTTACCTATTTAATATGAAAATTGTAAAAGTGAGAACCGTAGAAAGCATTATATAATTTCGGAAAACATGGACCAACTGTTTTGTTGATGTTTCTGTTTCATACTTTATTTACAAAGTCGAACCATGATCTTTCCTAATAAAAATTATATAACAATCAAGATTTAGTATCATAAATAACTTTTATTTCGATTTGTGTCGTAATACGGCTAATGGATACTCCAATTAAGGCAATTAAATATCAACCAAACCAGCGGCACAACATGACTAACATCTGTTTATAACTAATCTATAGTAAAGCCTATAATTAATATAATCGTCCTAATAACCACCTCAGGGCCAGGCATTCAAAATAAAATAAAACATTTTCTCGAACCATTAAAGATAATTGATTTGACCGTTCATATAAAAATAAAAAAGCCTTAATTATCGACAGGTCGTTAAAGTCTAATTTATCCACGTGGTTCAAACGAAAATGAATTTACTTTCATCATCACAAAGCGTTCCGACTGCATTAGTCACTTGCTAATAACAATTTAGAATTATTTTTTTTAAAGTTATGCTTACCAGATTTGCCACATCTTGCGCTCCCAAGCACCACAACTCTTATTCGATTAACAGTCATCTTCATTAGTCCGTTTATAAAGTCACTGCACTTACTGTTAATGAAAATATGTGCATCTAATTCTCTCAGTTGTAAAGCTCGTTTTAATTTACGGTATATCAGATTTACTATTAAGATCGCGTTGGCGGCAACATCAGCTGTTATTCCAATATGGCGGACGCACGCGCGCACAACGCACCTGCTTGCGAGCGACTGCCGTCAAACGAAATTGGCGCAAAGCGCATTCAGGCACGTCTATTATAGAGACTGTAGTGAGAGACATTTGAATACAAAGTCATTTATCTTTCAATGTTTTTTGTTGCAGAATTGGGTGCATCGTAGTAGGTAGTATATGTTAATACATATGAAATTCAACCGATCCTATTAATTCGCAGAGAGTGATTTGTACTCAAAACGTCAACACACTAAACCATATAGGAGATCCAACAACAATTATTTTCCCCTAATTCATAGAACGTGATGTTGCAAATTATATTATAATTGTATCGACCTATTTTTACCGTTGATTAATTGTTACCAGTGCTTGCAATAATAGTTTTAATTGAGATTCATGAGAATTTGATTCATTATAGCCTACCTAGATTTAGTTACTAGGTTACAGATGTGGCGTGATGAAATATGCAAAAGTAGCGTGCTTTACGCCTTGCAAAGTTAGCCCGTGTTAACAACTGTTATTGTAATTGGGCTAATGATGATTGGCTATGGTTATATTTTTTCTGTTCTACAATTTCTGCTTGCTTGTACAAAAAATATATGACAACTGCTTAGGAGCTTTATATAAAATGTTTGACGGAAATTAAACGAGGGATCTTTAGAAGCCTTGTCCAGTAATGTAGGGGATCTGTCGTGCTATCAACGAATATTACGGTTAGGAGAGCAGACAGTGCACTTAATCCATGAAATGTATGCCAACAGCCAATACGCATAGACATGTGATATGATATAATGTACAGTCGCCTTCAACAGTGATAAACTCAAGTTAAATATGTCCTAAGATTTGTTTGAACTACGATATTTAACTTAATGTAAAATAATTGATTATGTAATATACAACTTTAAAATACTATAAAATAACATAAATAATAAAAAATATCAGCAACAAATTAAATAACTTATAGAAAATAAATTTACAGATGACTTTGTAAATTATACTCGTAAGAGGTTTTCAATATGCTACCATATTATAAGTGTAGGTACAGTTTAGAAGAAAATGTTACTTTAATGCAGTTTTTTTTAATGTAACTTTATTATACAAAGAAATTCAACTACATGTCACAATTTTAACAGTGATTGTATTTATTGACACAAAATATATTCAAATTCGTGCATTGCCTACAGGGGGAGTCGCGAATTGACTAACTGCCAATATTTTAATAATTCCAACTCAACACGTTAGTATGTTTCATAATACTTTTGTAGAATAAGATACATTTCGTTTCGGTATCAAATCCTTTAGATTCTGTTGTTTCGAAATATGCGCAGCAGTTTTGTTTCATTTTAATAAGACGTCCTAACGGTTTTGTGTAGAAGAATTTTAACAAGGCCTTTGTTAGCTCGTTTACAGTGTCACGTGTCCTTATTTCGTGAAATAGAGCATCTGTCATCGTTGTCTGAATAGTTGTGATAGATATACATATATCTATAAGGTTGTCAATAATACTTGGTGACACCTTTTATTTTTTAATTAATTATTTTTAATTAAACTTACTTGATAAGCTTTAATTACAACGATTTTAAAGTTGAGACAATGGATAAGCGCAGTACAGGATGTCCATGGACAAGTGGTTGAATTAGGCTAGCGATTAGTGTTGATTAAATCATGTTGAAATAAGAACAATAGCAGAGTAAGATATAATAAACCTCTCATATATTTGTGCTCTATAATTTAACTTTTTAATGCAATATGTCATGTTAGTACAAACTTTAATTAATGCATGAGCTACTTCTCAAAGCCTTGACTGTATATTCATGTCATATATTTGTTGTTAAATGAATGTGTGGTATAAATATTGACTGTAAATAATTGTAAGACAATAAGTAAAATGAGAGGCATCCTAACAACTTTTTGATAATAAATCATTAGCCATTTCTAACAGAAATGAGCTCGCATCGCGACGCGACGTAACAAAAACCGTAACAAAAGGAAAACACCTAATCTCAGATTTCGTTTCATCCTTCTGCTAGACTACCAACGAGTTACAAATAGAATATAGCTGTGGAATTTAAAACGAAACTCGAACTCACATACAACGTTGCTGAGCCGTAAGTTAAAAGGCGTCAAAATAAAAATGTAAATGGAGATGCGAAGCAGACGATCCTTGCGGAGATTGTAAGACTTCTTTGCGGTCTAGCCCTCTCTCCTCGATGGGTAATAACTCTGAACCGTATAATATGTGTGACGGATAGTGGCCTAGATTAACTTTTGTTGTGTATATATTTTATTTTTGTTATTAAGTTTACGGCTAATATTCTGCAGGCAAAAAAAGGACTGCAAATCTACCATTTTTTTAGATGTATCGTTACATGAAAACAAAAACTAAATTTTAGACATAATAATAATCATATTCTAAATATGAAAAAGAATAAGAATTTTTTGTAGAACTTTTTGAATATTTTCATGTTTGATATTATTGTCACTTACAAACACGTTACTATAAAACACTCCAATAAAAATGAAAGAATATTATAGCTTGATAACACAATTGTTGCATAATATTCGCACTGTTCTATCCGCATTTTCTTAAATAAAGTACCTTACTAATGTATATTTGAGCAACTTCTCTATCTAAAAGCAATAAGAACTTAAAACATTTGGTAACGTACATACATTCACGGTATTACTAAAGTGTCAAGCGAAAATTTATATTTTTCCGTTGTTTAGGTCTCGTTTTCAACATCATCTCTCTTCTATCGTATCTCAAAACACATATTATGGTAGGTACCGTTACATAAAAAGCCAGACAGTAGTAGACAAGTACTCACATATATTTAGGTCTCCAAAAAATCCACATCCATCTAAAAGATAAGTACCTATTGATAACGGCTAAACTGTTACGTTGTTGTGTTTATTTCCATACAAAATATTATATTATCAGTTTGACCCATTAACGGTTATAAACCCTACCTTGGCGATATATGATAACCGATTAAATCATCGCCCACGATTTTTATCATCATTAAGAGTTCAATCATATGAACTCCCCATTTAGTTCTAAACCTTGGTATGAAATATTTTCTTACTGCACCTTTGTTTTTTTTAATCTGCTGCATCAAGGTAGACTCAGTATGAAATACAATCAAAGGTAATGATACAACACAGTCGTGGTGACCTGGTGTTATCCATTAAGCGTCAGTTCACTCATCCTCCCTAGTAGACCACACTAGTGAATCAGGCTTCCTCCGTCTTACATTCGTAAAAAAAAGGTAACAAGAAGTTTAAAAATTAGACTTTCAAAATAACACTTAGTAGTTCTCCTTCCATAATATGATTGTTACTTATTTTACCATCTTTTATGTAATGTGGCCTGATTTTATCACACTACAGTACCCTTTCACAGACATCCAAACTTAAATTACACTATTCGTGCTGTTGTGTTTCCATGGTAAGTGCAAGACTAGAGGCCCAATGGTTGAATAGGCCGCCATAGAATGGGTCATCATACCGCCGAAATTTACAATGAACCATACAGATTAAACCACTATTCTTGGAACCTACCCATGGTTTCTATCAAGAAGAAAAGAGTCACTTTGACAGGCTTGATGTGTACCATCTAAAACCTACTTTTTTTCTTAGTTAACACTTTACTGTCGTTTACTTACTTTGTGACAAAAAGGTAAAACCTTATTACTCTCTAATACTACTCTTTTTCATTTTGAGATCGATGTTTATATGGAAATCATATGAAATTATATGACCCTCATAAAATTCTAGGTGTGCTTTATTTTAATCTCCATATAAGATATATCCGCGTCACGGAATAATTTTACAGTTGTCTTCGAGTCAAAACTGAAATCGTTGCAATCCATCAAATAATTTCGGTGACGTTTGGTTTGAACAAAAAATCCTTCAACCTACAATTTTTTAATGCTTGAACATGTCAATATGTAGATCAACTCAACCGTTAATTAACATTTAATAACCATTAATAAGTACATCAAACATAAGTAACTATAAAAACTTTGAAAAGTGGAACGAAGCAGCTACATGTCAGATATTGAAATGTTGCCAATTTAGTATAACATTTACCCCAGAAAGAAACAGTAATAAAACCTAAACTGTTGTTCTAAGAATTTCAACTACCAAGAATCTTGTAGGTTAGAGAAGTTTGTCAAAGCCATCGGAGATAGAGATCACATTCGCCCTCAATCCTTGACAACGTAGAATCTTTCTATATCATATAACGAAAAATATTAGAAATCAATTTATTCTCCTCAAATATTTTTGTTGGTCAGGTAAAAAGATTTTCTTGACTGTTGTTGAAGTTACTCCTTATTTGTCACAATTCAGTAGAATATTATATATATTATATTTATTTATAATAAATATTCTTCTATACATTCGAGCGTTCTCCACAGTAACACCGACACAAAATAATGTATTTTAACTTTGTAGGCCTATTAAGCATTCAAGGCAATGATAGACCTTAAGCTAGAAAACTTTTGTAGAATGTGTATGAACGAAGACGTTATTTACAGTGAACTTTTACAGGATATGCCTAAATCAAAAGAAGATGAGAGATGCAATTGCATTCAATTATATACGAACAAACGAAATATCAGAAACTTTTTTATGTGAGCCTGCTCTATTCAGCCTGATGGAAAGCATGAGCAGAATCCAGTGTTCACCATTCACATTCGGAATGCAGACAAAGCTGCATGGTGACTCATACTATTGCGGCGTGTTGAGGTACTGTTGCTTCCAGTCTCGTACTCACACTATCTCATCGCACTAATGCTATCGTTTCAGACCATCTTCTTCTGTGAGAGACATAAAGATTACAACCCTTGGAATTTAAAAATCAAGGTTGTAACCTTCGGCATTTCATACCTCAAATTAAACGGTAGAAAATATGCATCAGGATAATTTTAAGGTTATTATTATCCAATTAAATTTTGTTTCGGTCAATTCACAATAAGCTGACTATAACAAACTATCTGATTGGAGTTTATCTATAGCGACAGAGTAAGTGACGACCCTACGTAGATCCTGTTACCCGATCAACAGGGACTTTATTCGGTAGCCACCCGATCTTAATCACTATGTAAAGTAAAAAAAGAACATTATTCGAAACTAATTTCCGTTGTACACGAACGAGTTTTTATCGAGACCGTGTCTTCACTTGGTTTTTATTTTCTTTATAAAATAAACTCGACTTGTGCGGTATCTACATAACAAGTATGATACCTGTAAAATTAGGTCATGTTAAGAGGTTATATTTTAGGTATTAAATATATGAACTGGAGTCAAAAAACATTTAATACGAAGAATTTGCGCGGCACTTTAAACGTGCAACTAATACTGAAAGTTTCGAGTAAGACGTTACTTCTACTAAGTAGTATTACAGAATAGTTTAATTACTCTGTTTTCCCGTGTTTGTCTGATTAACAGAGCAGAGAAGTAATAAGAGACTATAATAAAATTTACAACGCAATATCCACTTATAGGTGTTAACTTTCATGCATTAATTAGTAAACTGATCAGTTATTTTACAGGCTAGCGATACTGACTGCTAAGCCAGAAGTAATGTGTTCTATTCCTACCTAAGACAACTACGTCAGAAAGACGATCGATTATTCTGGTAATACTTTTTGGTGTTAATGTAATGATAACGTAAGTATGATCTAGGCTTGTTATGTCAGTTCATATTTAGTATTTTCTGGTGTTCTTGAGTGTTTCCACGCCTATCCAAATGTTCTGCTGGCGGTAGTGTGCTGTTTCGGGCCACAATCTTGATCAATATCAGTAAGGTAAGACGATGGCTTGGGCTCGTATCCCGGCTGTATGGACAGGCGGACTCAAAACTATAGGCTGTTCTTCAAAAGGCTAACCCAAACCTTACACTGTACTTGCATAGTTTTTATTTAATCAATGTTCATGATCTTTAAAAAAGTGGTTTGTTTCGGCTTTTCTTTCCAGAATGGGTCTTAAAAAATGCCGGCGCCTACTAGCTGTAAAGTACGATGTATAAAAATATCTGTAAAAGATTTATTTACAGAAATAAATATAATTTATCATTCATGTAATTTTGCATACAGTTTTTCAGTGCCTAGACACTCCAGCATTATCTCTGCGTAGTTTTGAATCAACGCTGTGTTTGTATCAAGTTTTTTATTTAATTAAAAACTGAAAACGAATTAATTTTTACTTATAACAAAACGGTTATATAACCTCACATAAAAAAACGTTTACGTTACCGAGAAACGTGTCTATAACTCTAGAAATTGATATAACATCAACGTTTCATGAATAATTTAACTCCAAATTCAAATTAGTTACGTATTTTATATGAGTTTGATTGGTTCGCTCTTACAGAATAATAAAGTTAATTGACTTGTCCATTATGTATAAACTAGAGCCAATACAGTTAATAGTGAGGTGATCAACATGATTTGCAGCTACCAGTTTTCTCATTCACCAACTATAGCAATTATAAATTGCTAGGAATATATCTATAAAGCCACTACTACATAGCATTCGGCAAATTTCTTTCTCAAGTATGTTATTATTTTCCTACTACTGTTTATATTGAACTATATATTTGACTTAATTCTTAATGTCTATTATTCTGATCAATTGTAACATTGTCAATTTTGTCAAATAAATAAATATATGTTGTGGACATTTTACACACAATGCTATCTAGTTCCCAAAATAAGCAGATCTTGTATTATGGGTGACTAGACAGCTGATATAAATACATAAACATACTTTTATTTTGTAAATACATACATATTATACATAGAGAACACCCAGACTCCGAAACAAACCTTTGTGAACCACACAAATGTTTGGTCCGACACGGGAATCGAACCTGAGACCTCTTGATCAGCAGTCGCATACGCTAACCACTAGACCAACGAGGCAGTCAAATGATACAATCTCATGTGACACAAAGAGGTAACTATTAAATAATCGCTAATTTTGTTTGTCTGTATGTTTGCTTTCACAGCCAAATTAATTTTACTGAAAATAGGCATAGAGCTGCTTTGATTACATAGATAGCACATAGCAATAACCGCTGACTGATAATGTACAAGCTGACAGATCCACGTGCAAATACTAGTGTGTAATACTTTAACAGTTCGAAGTTCATTTATTTTATTTATTTATTTATCTTGATTAAACACATGTTAACACATAGAAAGAGAGATATAAATCTTTATAAATATAATTCTTCTGTGAGTGTGTATGTCACTGAACTTCTCTCAAACGACTGGACCGATTTTGATGAAATTTTTTGTGTGTGTTCAAGGGGATCTGGGAATGGTTTAGATTCGCAATTGGACCCGGTAGGTGGCGCTGCGATCAAGTTCTGGAATTTTAAAGTTGGGCGGTACGAAGTTCGCTGGGTCAACTAGTTGTTATATATATAGCCGGTTCCAAAAATAACGGGTCAGTCACATAAACCAATAACGGGTCAGTCACATAAACCCGAATATCTCCCGAACTACGTATGCCATCCTAATGAAACGAAGACTGTTCAATTGAGAATTTAATTATACAGATAAAAAATAATGTTTTTCATCACTTTCTTCATTTAATACTTTGTATTGCCTCCACGTGATGAAGCCTCCAGTGATGAAAAACAGCAAAAAAACAATCATAAAAAAAATGTAATCTTAAGAAAAATATGACTACTTTAGTTTTTTTTTAATTTAAGATTAATATTGTGGGTGTAACTAAGTTTTATTTTATTTTTTATCTGTATAATTAAATTCTCAATTGAACAGTCTTCGTTTCATTAGGATGGCATACGTAGTTCGGGAGATATTCGGGTTTATGTGACTGACCCGTTATTTTTGGAACCGAGTGTAGTTATAGTTCAGTGTTACGTCCGTTCTTGACTGATGTTACTTCCCTTGTAGAAAGTATTCAAGAACGGACAATGTTGTTATTGTTTCCGTCTGCAAACAAGGTGATGATGCAATCTTAAATACTTAGCCCATCTCTTTCTAGAAATCAGTCTGTGGTATAAAATGTATTATCTAATCTTCTCTCTAAAGGTGATGTGACCATCAGATATGATTCGAAGGAAGGTGATGTGGAGCAAGTTAACAAGTTCGTAATTTAAAAATTAAATAACCGGCTGACCCGTACCCTTCCGGTATGTCTGCTACAATTTTGACTTGTGGTTTTGCATATTAAATTTTCTATTGTTACTTATTGTTAAGTCTTGTTGTTTTATTCTTACAGGAAATTTTTAATAACAGCCCGGAGTTTAGAAGTTTAGCAGTCATCACGCCCATGCCTCAGAGAACACGTTAAGCCGTCGGTCCCGGTTGTCATGAACATCTCAAATATACTGACAACTAGTTCAATCTTCGAGTTTCAGTTCTCCCTTAGGGTTGCGGAGGTCCGATCCCTGTCGCTCCGTGGAAAAACTGAAATTCAGGTAAAACCGGTTGAACTAGTAGCCGAAGGCTAGGAAGAAGAAGACTTATTGAAAAGGAAACTACGGGACTCCGCCCGCGTCTATGTCGGTTATCGCAGTAAAAAGAAGCCTATGTCCTTTCTCAAGCTTTAAACTATCTGAGTACAGTTGAGTTTTTAGCGAATAGACTTTATTTTATAAAATATTTAGCGATAACACACTTTAAAATAGGTTAACGGGCAAAATGTGAACATAATATGCACGTATAATCCGTTTGTAATGTTTTTATTTTTTTAAGACAACGTTTGCATAAGGAATATATCCTGTAACAAGGGACTTTACAAAAATACAGGGAACGGAAACAAAGAACACCTAAACTCAGAAACTTGTAGATCACGGACAGTATTTTTCATTGTGGGGTTTGAACTCGTAACACTCAGCGCAGAGCGGCGTTACGACCGTTTAAACCACAACGAAATCCGTGTAGTCAATTATACAAATAATTTTGACAGATTGATCTCCGTATGGTGACGGGTAAGAACATAGTGTCAATATCGTATTTTATCACGTGGTTGTCGCAAGAGACATTAATATTACTGCAAAGAGAAATAAATTTTTGTACAAACCCTTGCAAATTCATTTGACTAGCTTTGTGTAATAGGTCTAAACTTCCTTGCTAAGGAGCTGCTTATGTGAAACAGTGGACTGTTATATACTATTGATGATGACGATGAGGGTTACTTTTGTAAATTGACTCAGACTCAAAGAATTTAAATGGAAGATTGATAAGCCGAATCAGGTATTATTATCGTCTCTCCATTTTCTTGTTTGTCGTAGTTAAATAAAAAAAAATGAAACTGCCATTTTTTCAATAAGAACAACATTGCGTTTTTAAATTCAATGTCTACTTAAAAAAATATACTTTTTTTGAACTTCTTCTTAACAGTTCCTGTGCTAAAACTAGTGTTTATGGTAATAATTTTAACTGTATAAGTGCAAATCACATTACATTTTGAACTAATCATTCCTGAATATGGGATTTTTAAATTTAATTAATTTATTTATTTCAAGCGTAGTAAAATTTACAGTGGTATGTAGCTATGAGATTAGACTTTTTCAATCTCAAACAGTAAACATTCTTCAATGTTTTGTTGGACACCAGAACTTTTGCGATAAAATGATTTAAATTCACGATACCTTTTATATTCTGAAGCTTCGAACGTGTTATACCGTGCACCTACCGAGGTCAGAGATAGACTCATGCCTAAAAACAGTCATTCTTCAATTGTTAACGATTCCAAGCGCTTCTTCGTAGAGTTCTAAATATATGTTTAATTAAAACCTATAAAGAAATCAAATATTCCTAGGGACATCGTGTGTATAAATCGTTAAGAAAAAGAAACACCTTTATTTTTTAGAAGAACTTTTACATAACACAATAATTAGGGCCAGTAGTACCCTACACACCGCTGTCGTAACACCCAGACAACTATTTCACAATTGTCATTAATTAAAATGATTGTGTTTACAACATTACATCGGTAAATAAGGTGGTTATTGAAACACACTTTAATGAAAACAGGAACAGGTTTTTTTATTATTACATATGAGGACAAACGAACAGGCCATCACCACGTAATGGCCAGTAAACTTGAGTTAAGTTGCACAGTAATCCCTACTTAATTGAAAATTAACAACATTTCAGATTTCTAATACCAAATTAAGCAGAGCTTGTTTTATGGCTACTAGACCGCTGATTTAAATACATGAACATACTTTTTTTTGTAAATACATGCACATTATATATAGAAAACACCCACCACAAACGAATATTTGCGGATCACACAAACATTTGGAATTTGGACCGACCCAGTAATCGAAACGTTACCACTAGACGAAACCACTAGACCAACAAGGCAGTCGCAAGAAATCTTTCCAAAATGCAAAATAAAAACATGAGTTAAAAGGTTTGTATACATAATGTAGTAGGCCAATCCCTACTTTCTTCGGAGAGGCCTATATCGAGTAGTGAACTGTTAAGGTTGTTGATGATGACGAACGACGAAAAAAAAAGACCCAAATAATCCCGAAGTACAGCTACATATTGAAAAGCTGCAATTTTTTTTGTTACAGACTGGACCTTATTTCTTCTGTCAACTTTTTACTGTGGACAGGTCATTGCATATGCATTTATCTTCATCAGACCATCTGACACATGAACTGAATTATGCAAATTACCCGTTAAGAACAAACAGACTTTATAATTGATGGTTTTGCTCTTTCTTTTATTCATTAGCACCTTTATAACCGCATTACCCTTTTCAGTAAACGGTTCATGGAACTTTCTCGAGATATCGTGTAACATTTCTTTTTGTAAAAGAATATAAGATTTGAATAATACGCTTTTTTACAATCCTCAGTCAATACTGCATTTTAAAGATTAAATATCAAATGACGGGCCTCAAGAAGAAAAATATTCAGATTAAAGTAACGGTTTTTAATTAAATCATTATCCTGTTTATAGATTTTTAGGTCTTAGTGACCTAAAAATCTTGAAAGTTTACAAATGACATGACTTAAAAAGTTTTCTTTATCTATACTAATATATAAAGAGGCAAAGTTTGTGATTTTGTGACGTTGTAAGGGATAATCTCTGGATCTGCTGATACGATTTTGACAATACTTTTACAAATAGAAGGCAACGTAATTTGTGACTGACATATTAACCCGAAAAATCAATACTATATGTCGAAAAGTTGTTGCTTGAACTAAAAGGATAGTTTTATTACAAATGTTTTCATCGTCAGCTTTTGTACAGATCTATACAAATAAATAAAATTAAAAAAAAAAAACATTTTTTTTAAATGTCAGTCTGTCTGTTTGTTCCGACAACTCTGTGGAACCGCGGTGAAGTGATTTAAAAAATATAGTCTTAGCATATTTAGTTTAAATTATTTTTAAAGATAGTTGTTCATTCCAATTGTACGTGGAAAGTTATTACTATTTGTTTCGGAGTTTGAGTCTTTTCTATATATCAGTTATCTAGTATCCACAGTCCAATAATTTGGGATACACTTTGCTTAATTTGGGACTAGATGGCATTGTGTGTAAGATCTCTGAAAAATATTGTTAGTATATTAGTATATTATTACAAAAGTGCTTTCAACCAAGTAAATCCTTTGCAAGTTTACAAAGTGAGGTTTTACAAATGTTGTTTTCAAAAAGTGATCCAAAAAGATCTTATAATTGAGCCTATTATCTTATTGTTATTTTTTTTCTGCTATTGTAAGACAACACCCGTATTAGGAATATAAATTCCTGTGTCGCAGGGGACTTTACAAACATACATGAAACGGACACAATCTTATCCCACGTGGGATTTGAACCAATGATACTGGGAGCAGTAGGAAGCGTCGTGGCGATCGCTTAAACCACTAGGTCAACCGTGCAGTCATAACTCATAACATCACAATTCACATACCAAATTCTCACCATTCCAGTAAAGGTCTCGATCAAATCAGTTCAGTCATTCAAAAGATTAGCCTGAACAAACAAATACAAAAAGCGGCCAAGTGCGAGTCGGATTCACCCATGAAGGGTTCCGTAGCAGCAAGTAACATCATATAAAAGTTTTTGTAGTTCGTTGTAACTTTCATCGATGTTTTAATAATAGTGTTTTTATTGAAAGAAATGTAAATTGCGGTTTATGATTTATGACGTATTAAAAAAAACTACTTACTAGATCTCGTTCAAAACAATTTTCTTTGGAAGTTTGCATGGAACATCATATATATTTTTTAGTTTTATCATTCTCTTAATTAAAAATAACAGGGGGGACACACATTTGACCACTTTGGAAGTGTCTTTCGCGCAAACTATTCAGTTTAGAAAAAAATGATTTTAGAAACCTCAATATCATTTTTGAAGACGTATCCAATTGAAGACCAATCCTGGGTTCCGTTTTTTGCCATTCGCCAACGGAACCCTAAAAATTATTTTATTTATTCAACTTCCGTTTATGGAAAGCTGTTAGACTGAAATAACAAACATACACTTTTATTTTATTTGTTTGTATACATTCTATTTCTTAATATTCTATTGATTATGATTAAGCTCCAAAGTCGATTGATACATAATTTTTAAAATATTATACATACATCATATTGACAACAGTTAATGTTTTATTATCAAAGTACCTACAAATTTTTTCGTCACAGTATTAGTAAATATTTAAGATGGATCTTTGTAATTTTTCTTTTGAAGTTTTCTTAGTAATTCCCCAGACGTCATGAATTTTTAAAGACTAGTAAATATTAGTTCAGCTTGGCTTTAAGCAAACTTATGATGGCCTTGGGAAAACCAAGATATATAAAGCTCACTTCTTATTTATGCATCCATGACATACTAACCACATGTGTATTGTAAATCACATAATAGGTATTAAACGATAAAATTAGTTTTTTTTTGTTTTATACATAAGCCTATCGAAGTAGCTCTATTCTGCCTGATGGAGAGCATGAGTAGAAGCCAAGAGTAGGGGTCACAGTGCTCATTGTGAACGTATACAGTGCTATAATGCAGCATGGTGGCTTATTGATTATTGAGATGATCACCCACGGCCTTGCACTCAGCAACGGAACACGAGAGAACGAAAAAGTAACAACATACTTTAGAGAGAATAGTACCGCCCCGGTCTAGAGAAATCAGCATAACTCTGCTACATTGTCAAATTCACAAGTATTGTTCGTGTATATTTCATAAATATTAAATTCCTAGTGCGGGAGGTTATTTGCTACCATATGTTGTCCATAGAATTCCAGTACAAACAATACTGATAAGAAAACCTGCAAATCTCGTGAAGGAAGTAATGAGAGGACGTCACGCAAAACCGCTGGATGTCTCCAAGATACACGGCCTCCAGACACAGTGTACAGTTAAAATTAACAGACTGTACATTTTATTCAACACGCACTTTGTTTGATGAACTCACTTGATAACGTCACAGCGCGTGGTAGGGGATTTATGCACTCAATTTATTTAACATTGTGCTCGGATTTTTCACTTTAGGTCTCTTTTATATTTCACAAACAATTACAGATGCCCTATATCTCTACTAACTTTGTTTTCTTTTTACAACGAAGTCAAAAGTAAGGGAGAAAGAAAGGATTGAAAAATAAATTTTTGGCAGTCTATGTATGATTATAAAGTCGCACCGTAGCGCTTTAACTTCTGAAATTATTTTAATAAACGAGGTCTTATTAGATTTGTAATAATGGCCCTGGTGTTTTTGTTCTTGTATATTTAATTCTACGAATTTCAAATGTGTTCGTAAATATAATTGATCATTGAAACATCAACCCATCCACACACGCCAACATACTATTTTTCACAATTAGACTAATTTGTGTTGTCTGACTCCTACCGTGTCCGGTGTGAGGATTCTGTTGCCATAGAGTGGCTTAAATCGTATTGTGTTCTTATAAAAAAATTATAAAGATTTTCCTACTCAATTGAAGTTGTGTAATAAGCTTTCTGGTATCCTTAAATCGTTTCAGTGTTACATGAAAGAACTCTTAACGCATATTTTAATCTCTCGTGGATGTCAAAGGGCTGGTATCGGTTTCGTGTTGTTTTATCGATAAGTTCATGCCATTCGAAAGGTCAATAATTTTTTCTTGTCAACATTTCAGAATGGCAAATATTTCTTGCTTATAGTTTAAATGCGAGAAAGCTGGTTTCTCTTTTACATTTAACCATGCCTTTAAATAAGTTTAATATTACAGTTACACCGTTTCTTATCAATGTATTGCAAGTTATATACAATTTAATACGAGATTATTGATTGTTGAAGAGTTCGGTTAAAAGCGTGAATGATGTAACCTGTGTTACATAATCGTACAATAATAATTGAAAATTTAAAACATCATTTTATCAAACATTTCTTCATTTATCTAACTCAAAAAAAATTTTTAGATTAGATTTTTTTAAAATATCTAAACATTTTCTCATGATACCTTCATGAGAAAATGTTCTAACTATATACTTCAGAAATTCCAACTATGATTTATCTACAAAAAATATTTGGTTGGCAAATTTTCTTAAAATGAGTGCTAAGATTTGAATTTTCTGAATAGTTTGACACTATGCTGCAAAGTTAATTAAGTCTACAATCAATTTAGTGTGAACAAAAAAGTGAACTATTTGCAATATCCAATATTTCAAACAATAAATGTTCATTTTCTGCTTCTAGTTTTGTTCCATATGTAAAACAAGTTATACATTAAAAATATTACGTTGGCAACCTGTTTTTCCTTTTACATGAGATAAAGTTTATCAATCTATACACAAGGTGGGGCGCGTGTGCACTGCAATGCCATAAATACACCGGCGCCGGCGCAACACGGCGCTATCGAACACGCCCTCTAGCGATCACAGTACAACGTCATATCTCATTTACTGATGTTACCGCATATGGACGTATACTTCTAAAGGACAAATTCGCAGTGAAAGCTGGATTTAAGTTTCTAAGTTTTATTTTTACAGTGCAACGGCAATGACCAATTTTCTCTGGTAATAGTTACAGGGCCAACTCACTAAATCTGGAAACATAATTACAATACCAAAATATAGGCTACATATAGACCGCATTAGTTTCCTTAAACATTTATAATTATCATGGCATTACAGCAATCAAGAAAACTTCTAAAAATGATTTTTAAGATTTAGGCTTACCAAAGTGAGTCTACTCTGCCTGATGGAAAGCATGAGTAGAATCCAAAAGTTAGGGTATATCCATCATCGTTGTGACTGCACATAATATAGCATGGTAACCCCTATGGTGAGAAGCTTCAGCATAATTGGGCCTCGGGCCTCGCCACTCATCAACTAAATACGACTCAACATTAATACAACTACAATCATTAATACAAAAAATTATACTAAAATTATAATCCTATTCTCAATAACTCTATCTGTTGACGTAGTGAAAAGATATTCCTTCACAAAGCAATGATAACTATAACGGACGTGCCAAAACCCAATAATATAAAGATGACAAAGTCACTGTAAGATATAAAGCACAGCTGGAGCTCTCAGAATAAAGGCTGATAGCCTTTTAATTAAGAGCTGTAATGAATCACTCGCACGTAAACTAAATACAAATCAAAACTGTATTCTTTGGATAATCTGTTTACAGTTAAGAAATATTCGCCAATACTTCCAGCATTACAAATCAAATAAACATGACAAATATAAACCAATCTGTTTGGTAGTATCCTGATGTATATTGAATGGTTGGAGCGAATCCATATTTTTAATCATAATCTGTGTGCGTGCGTAAAATAAGCGAGGGTAACATGACGAATTACTACGTACGATTACAATTAGTCATGCGATTATTTCTCGTTACTCAATACCCGAGTGTACAGGGTGGAATACAAAGAGATAAACAAAACTCCACGTTAGTAGCTGACGCCACTGTAACTCATGCTACGATACGGAACGCCTGGATCACTTCTTAGAACGCAATTCGAGTTAGTGAAATATTTATTTACTGTATCAGGTTCTTGGAGCATAAATAAAGTAGAACAGAGCATCTTGGATTTCGTTGTGAGACCACGATCTCACGAAGTAATTTTCATGTGCACTCGCTTGCTGCGGCTGTAAGAATCACATTTCCAAACTTGTGGTAACGCAGGTGTTTGACGTTGGTGACTTCATGATTTATCAAATGCGTACATAGGCATTGACAATAAGAATCGCTAACATCCGTCAAGCTTCCTTTTAGTATTTATAGCATTTGTTTTAGATATATATAGTATTAGTAAACAACACATTTTGTTTTTATTTTATGAAATGACTTTAAAATCGTTGGCATAATCATAATTTATCCCTACAGATACATAGACAAAAGGTTATCGTATTCGAAAATATACGTATGACTTATTTTAAGATCAAAAAGCGGTCAAGTGCGAGTCGGACTCGCCCATGAAGTGTTCCGTATCAGCAAGTAACACCATATAAAAGTTCTTGTAGTTCGTTGTAACTTTCATCGATGTTTTTATACTAGCGTATTGATTGGATGAAAGGTAAATTGCGTGTTACGATTTATGACGTATTAAAAAAAAACTACTCACTAGATCTCGTTCAAACCAATTTTCATTGGTAGTTTGCATGGTAATGTACAACATATATTTTTTTTAGTTTTATCACTCTCTTATTTTAGAAGTTAGAGGGGACACACATTTTTCCACTTTGGAAGTGTCTCTAGCGCAAACTATTCAGTTTAGAAAAAAATGATATTAGAAACCTCAACATCATTTTTGAACACCTATCTATAGATACCCCACACGTATGGGTTTGATGAAAAAAAAATTTTTGAGTTTCAGTTCCAAGTATGGGGACCCCCAAAATGTAGTGTTTTTTTTCTATTTTTATGTAAAAATCTTAATGCGGTTCACAGAATACATCGACTGACCAAATTTCAACAGTATAGCTCTTATAGTTTCGGAAATAATTGGCTGTGACATACGGACGGACGGACAGACAGACAGACAGACAGACTTGACGAATCTATAAGGGTTCCGTTTTTTGCCATTTGGTTACGGAACCCTAAAAAGCGGCCAAGTGCGAGTCGGACTCGCCCATGAAGGGTTCCATAGCAGCAAGTAACGTCATATAAAAGTTCTTGTAGTTCGTTGTAACTTTGATCGATGTTTTAATAGTGCATTGATTGAATGAAAGGGAAATTGCAGTTTACGATTTATGACATATTAAAAAAAACTACTTACTAGATCTCGTACAAACCAATTTTCCGTGGAAGTTTGCATAATAGTGTACATCATATATTTTTTTTAGTTTCATCATTCTCTTAATTTAAAAGTTACGGGGGGGGAGGTCACATTGTACCACTTTGGAAGTGTCTCTCGCGCAAACTATTCAATAAATATATCAGAAACCTCAATATTATTTTTGAAGACCTATCCATAGATCCCACACGTATAGCAAAATTTATTGTTTTTTTTTCTATTTTTGTGTACAAATATTATTTAATGCGGTTCACAGAATACATCTACTGACCAAATTTCAACAGTATAGCTCTTATAGTTTCGGAAAAAAATGGCTGTGACATACGCACGGACAGACAGACAGACAGACGTGACGAATCTATAAGGGTTCCGTTTTTTGCCATGTGGCTACGGAACCCTAAAAAGTATATCAGTTGTTGGATTATCTGATTTTAAGATTACCCAAGTACCCCATTTAGGAGGTAAGGTGAGGCTTCAGTAGCCTCATTCACTGGGTTCAGAGCAATAGTAAAAGAATTGTATGAAACCTGCTTTTTACGAGATCCGGCCCTTACTTTTCTTAGTACTCTCCTATAGCGAAATGCGACGTTAAATGTAGAACTATATTTATGTATACTCGTGTAAAAGTAGTACTTAGAAAATGTAACACACAAAAATCGGCCAAGTGCGAGTCGGACTCGCCCATGAAGGGTTCCGTATCAGCAAGTAACATCATATAAAAGTTCTTGTAGTTCGTTGTAACTTTCATCGATGTTTTTACACTAGTTTATTGATTGGATGAAAGGTAAATTGCGTGTTACGATTTATGACGTATTAAAAAAAAACTACTCACTAGATCTCGTTCAAACCAATTTTCGTTGGTAGTTTGCATGGTAATGTACAACACATTTTTTTTTAGTTATATCACTCTCTTATTTTAGAAGTTAGAGGAGGGGGGACACACATTTTTCCACTTTGGAAGTGTCTCTCGCGCAAACTATTCAGTTTAGAAAAAAATGTTATTAGGAACCTCAACATCATTTTTGAACACCTATCCATAGATACCCCACACGTATAGGTTTGATGAAAAAAAAAATTTTGAGTTTCAGTTCCAAGTATGGGGACCCCCAAAATGTATTGTTTTTTTTCTATTTTTATGTAAAAATCTTAATGCGGTTCACAGAATACATCGACTGACAAAATTTCAACAGTATAGCTCTTATAGTTTCGGAAATAATTGGCTGTGACATACGGACGGACAGACAGACAGACAGACAGACAGACTTGACGAATCTATAAGGGTTCCGTTTTTTGCCATTTGGCTGCGGAACCCTAAAAAAGAACAAAAAAACAATTAACAACTAGGTACTTGTATTGTTTAAGTAAGAATTTTAAATGTTTTTCTCACTTTTAAAAACTAATTACCCAGTAGTTAGAAACTGAATTGTCTTACACAGTTATTAATAAAGTATTTCTCGTATGCAAAGACGATTCAGTGAGATATTTTACAAGCATTACTCTCGTTATTTTAAAACCTGTCAAAAGTGCTAGTAATCGTAAATTTACATCTAAATCAATATAGAATGTATTTAATCAGTGAAGTGTCATCGTCTCAGAGTCTATCTGAAGCTAATAAAGTTTGATGATTTTTAAATATGTTCTAATTTTTTACATCTGTTTGCCATGTACAGTTAACTGTTTGCGGATTAATCTAGGCTTAAAAAATATAAGTTGATCATTGTTTTTATGTTATGTAAACTGTTAATGAACGGACATTAATGCATTATTCTATTTGCTATTTTTTTTTTGTTTTTACCCTAAGTCTGTTGAGAGTATTTTCTTTCTCCCTCAGTCACACTAGCAAGATCGACATACGAACATTAGTATATTCTTTAGTGTTGAGATTTTATTAGTCAAGGTAGAGGAGCCCCACTGATTTCGGCACGAATTGGCCGGTTCGAATGAAGCGGTACAACCTTCTCATAGAAGACCAGCCTATAATAATAGCATTCATAATGTCGCTCTGCCATCTATTGAAGAATAGAAGAAGAGCGACAAGAGGCCCAAAGATGCTGAAGCATAAAATTAAACTTAAATGAAGTTAAAACTTTTTTTTACATAAAAGCTGCCAAAATGACTGCTTTCCGTAATGAAAGCATAAGCAGAATCCATGAGTAGTGGTCACCAACTTTATTGCGAATATGACAATGCAGCATAGTGACCTACACTACGACGGACTAGTGACTCTAAAATGTGAACTTCCAAGGCCAGCACGTGTTGTCCTACAGAGGAAGAGAGGAGCATAACAATTGGGAAACGCTCAGCAGAATACTCTCCATGATAGAAACGATAGAAGACTGCCATAGAGGCGATATCTCTTCACAACTGCAGAGGTTCAAGGGACTCGGTAGCTTAGGTTCCTACTGTTGATAATGCGGACTGCTTGTCTCTGTATTCAATCGAAAGCATCTAGCAAGTACTGTGATGATCTATCGCAAAGGTGAGATCAATACTAAACGCAGGAGTGAATCTGAGTCGATTTGGCGACTAGGAGTGTATCTGATGAAGAAGTAAAGAGCTAGTTAGTGTAACTTTTCAATAACTATACGTTAATTAACCTCTCGAGTCTAAGATCATGCAATATACGGCCTCACAAATTGAACATGGGGGATGGTCTGAAGGTGAATTCAATTGATGGATCCTTTTGAATTTGTTCCGTGCAATCCCTTAAAAATTTACCAATCATATTTTTTTTGCTTTCTAATACGTTTTCTGATTGAAGATACTGTAGCCTTGATCTATATTTGAGGCTACTTTGAGTAGCCACCCAATCTAGGTTAATTAAGTATAAATAAAGACAGGTAACAAAAAAGTTTTTAACCCGAAAGAACATAACAGACCCTGTCTAACTGTCGTGTCGTCGATGAAACAACTAATTATAGGACATTAACGATGTGACAGATAGGAGCCATTAAGTAGTTTTTTAGACGATAAAAAATGCTTCACAAGCAAAAACATCTTCACTATAACGGCTGTTATTTATTTGACTTTGATATTCAAATGTTCAGTTCTCTATAAAAACATGTTTGTTAACATAATTAGATGATTGTGTTACACTCACCGAATGTCAGTCAAAAGTGTAGGTAAAAAATGATTATATCACGTGGTACACGTTTTGAATAATTATGATATTTTGACTTTGTAAAAGTAATAAAATGTAAACTTGAAGTAAAATAAAACATTACATTCGTGTTTTTAACATACCAAAAAATTTTACTTAGGTATAACAGGCAGTTTCATTTTAACGGTCTTGATTGCCTGTTTTTTATTTAAAACAGTCATTGATACAAAGAAATTTATAAATGTTCTTAACAGACAGACAAGGAGTACCCAATAATGAATAAAAAAATATAGTAGACACCGAAGAGTATGCATTTTCTGTTAAGTTCTGAAATGGCTTTATATAACTTGCTATATATAAAATCAATCCCTGTATATCCCCACCCATGGACACACCCACAACTATGCAGCATCAGATAAAACATTTACGATGGTTCGCTTCCACCCTATTCTACAATGAGATAAATGTCACTAAATCAGCAGTAAATATATTTTACAACGAAGACAGCAAAGGGATATAAGTACCAGAAATGTAAGAAATGTTCCGGCTTTGCCTATTCAATCGAATCTATTGAGACTCAAACTTATTAAACTAGAGAATTGATATACTGAAAGAACTGAAAGTATGTTTCATCTTAATTAATATTATTAATACGAATTTTAAAGTATCATTTGTTCGTTTGATTTGCTTTTTTTTACAACAACCCATAATGTCCCAGTTCCGGGCTAAGGTCTACTCTCAGGGGAGAATTAGGCCATACGTCCATTACTATATTATACGACATTGACACTAACAAACTATGAAAGATTCCTGTTACTTTCAGGGGCGGATCCAAGGGGGGGGCGATAGGGGCGATCGCCCCCCCCAAGCGACGCATAACCCAAAGCGTCCTAAACTCCCAAGCAAACCAACCCAACCCCACATAACCCAGTACTCTAAAATGAAAAAATAATAATAATAATAAATAAAAAATGAATTATAAAGCTTCTTATTCTCGTAAAACCACGAAACCCAGTGCGCCAAAATCAAAATGAATAAATTAAGTGTAAGTGTATACGAAAATTTTCTAGATTACTAATTATTTAAATAATTATTTAATTATTCTGAACAGCTTTTGAACTGCAGCAATAAAGTACTTATTTAAGTTTATAAGTTTCCGGAAATTGAAGACCTTTTTTTTTTTTTAGCCATCAATATAATCTGTTACACTCCGCCCCCCCTAAGGTATGATCCTGGATCCGCCCCTGGTTACTTTGTGTGAAT
This sequence comes from Phragmatobia fuliginosa, assembly GCA_932526445.1. Lineage (NCBI taxonomy): Eukaryota > Metazoa > Arthropoda > Insecta > Lepidoptera > Erebidae > Phragmatobia > Phragmatobia fuliginosa. The sequence continues at coordinate 16,260,275 of OW052065.1, read as the reverse complement.
GGCCACCAAATGACAGTGTAGCTTGTATATATTCAATTTAATGAAAACAATCACTACATATTGGCACACACAAATAATATTTTTAATCCTTATTGATTTTATACAAATAAATAATATGTAATCTTAATATATATAAATCTCGTGTCACAATGTTTGTCCTCAATGGACTTCTAAACCACTTAACCGATTATAATAAAATTCGCACACCATGTGCAGTTCGATCTAACTTGAGAGATAGGATAGTTTAAATCTCAAATTATAGTCGCAATTTTAATAATCGCGGGTAACACCGCGGGATTCAGCTAGTGCATTATAAAGTTCAATAGAGGTGCAAGAATTATCAATATATGATAGTCAATAAATATAAAGCACTGTTGATAGCTATCTCACAGTATCTTGGCTAATATAAGGTAAATAATACGAAACAAGTTATTAGTGTATTGTCAATTTTTCACGGAGAGCTGAGATATTGGTTATGCGACTACAGACAAAAAACAAAATCACAAAAACCAGATGGCCTCTGCTAATTGCAAACCATTTACAAATACGTTGAAGCCCAACCAGATGAGACTGATTACCTGTATTTATACGGAACGAATGCTGTCTGACCCCTGTGACCCAACTAAGTACCGGTTAGCTAAGGTTAGACAGATAACCAATTTCTTCGAACTTAATATTAAAATTCCTATGTTAGCTTATTATGTTTACATACTTATTTCGTAAACGATTTGCAACAGAACGTTCCGTTTGCAACTATGGGGAGTATATCACAGACTCTATCGACATGCCGGGAAATGCAACCGAGAAATTATCTGATCCCTTTCATAACTTACGCTAAAATACTAAAATTGCTTTCGAGAAATCTTTTAGTCAGATCTTCACGCTCTCAGCGCTTATTATATTCCATTACGATACCAATAATAGCAACAATATTACTATTCCTTAAGCACCTGGTTATCGACACATCTTAATTAAGAATGCCAATATAGATTATTATTATTTAAGTGCATACATTATTAACAAAATGATCCTTGATTTATCCCGTTAATGTCCCGATATGTTATTCTCATTTGAACAACAAAAAAATTGTTTTGGGTTCCATTAGTATAAACTAAAACGTTAAATCTCATTCGTATTCCACTTAAGTATGTGGATTCGTGCTGAGAGGCTGAATAAATAAATGGTTACAGAACCTAATGTCTCTTCCACATAGCGACAGCTAGTATAATTAGCGCACATGGCAAGTATAGTATTTCTATAAAAATAATAATTCTTGTGTGAGTGTGTATGTCACTGAACTTCTCTCAAACGACTGGACCGATTTTGATGAAATTTATTGTGTGTGTTCAAGGGGATCTGGGAATGGTTTAGATTCGCAATTGGACCCGGTAGGTGGCGCTGCGATCAAATTCTGGAATTTTAAGGTTGGGCGGTACGAAGTTCGCTGGGTCAACTAGTATTTCTATAAAAATAAAAATAAAATCCCTTCCCATCGACCCTATTCCATCTAAAGGTATAAAAAATAACCATTTATCATCGCAGTAGGGAGAGGTCAATAATAATTCTTCCTATTATAACCGAGAACCATTCAAATTTGACAAATTATTTATTTAAATAAATAAGTATTTCGGACATCTTACACGCCACGCCATCTTATCCCAAACTAAGCAGAGCTTGTATTATATTACTAGACAACTGATATAAATACATAGACATACTTTATTTTTGTAAATACATACATATTATACATAGAAAACATTCAATTACTTAATCGATTAACTCGTTCTATAGAAGTAATATACTATGATACAATAAAACGAGGTATGGCACTCCGAGAGACGGTGATGACGTAGTTGACACAAGACACTTCATCGCTTCTATCGAAAGCACTCGAACTTTATAATTTTGGTAAAAATTATCACTTTGGGGAAACTTTTTTAGTTGATACCATTACTTATTAATAAGTGATAAATTTTCCCCAAAAGTTATAAAGTTTGACAGCCTTCGATAGAAGCGATGAAGTGTCTTGTGTCACATACGTCATCACCGTGTCTCGCAGTGCCTCATATATTTTTTATTTAATCATGAAATATACGACCTCCGTAAAATAACATGTAACCTGAACGCCACAACTTTATTCTAATATTAAATGGTGGAGAATCAGTAATGTTAGAACATAGGTATATTTACCCCCAGTGTCTCAACCGATATTAAAAAGCTATTTGTACGGATCCAATTGCATGCACTAATAGTATCTAATCTCTTTCCTGCTTTTTATTTCCCTGTGACCGTAACTATCTAAAGGCTAGATCGGCCGTCACAGAAAATAAAATTGCAGCGGGTAATATGACACTTGAAACTATAGATACGTCTAGTCATCATCTATTATTATTTATTCGCGGCTATCTCGCTACGATAATGCATCTACTCGACTTTTGCTATGTCATTTAGAAACAACTTTGTACATTTCGTTTTGTATGACATTATCCTTGGTTTTTTTGTTTCTTTTTTTATACAGCATACTAAATTTAAATGTTTTTCTTTTTTTCATGTATGAGCCTGCCAAAATGACTGCAGTCTACCTGATGGGAAGCATGAGTAGAATGCAAGAGTAGTGGTCACCATACTCATTGGAATTGGAGACAATACAGTATGTTACTGCATCATTGGGCCTCTGGTCTTTCACTCATCAACGAAACACGATGAAGCACGAATCCTGTCTTCTTAGTTTGGTCTTCCGTGAGAGAGGAGTACCGTCCTGCATGCATCATAAGCATGGCTCTATTAAATTGTAAATTCTTAATATTTCCATACACGTCTCTTTATTTATAAATCAATAACAGTGTTTAAAATTCAGATGACTTTCCTGAGTGTATCTCTAGTACTAGACATGTTTCTGAGTGCCGTACACAACTCACAAAACTCATAACATTACCAGTACAACGAGCAATGTAAAATACCCGTAAACTATCGTAAACAAGCGTAGTACATTTCTATTGACGCTGAATTTCCTCCGTTGCAAGTGGCATGATCCAATAAATATTCTCGTATTTAGGTTCGATTTCCTATCGGCTTATTTCAACATTTAAGTTGGATCACGAGTGCTTTCGGTCCGGAACATGAGAACTGTTTTACTTGAACGATCGTTTGCAATGTTGCTAATGTTGCCGCAAGTAGAGCGGGCACTTTCGGATGTTTGTGGAGATAGTAAGAGAAGAAAGGTGACGACATGATGCGAAAGTCGTGTATGGAGATACCATAAATTGTTGAAGTAAAGTATTCAGTTGCATAAAGCTGTTCAATGCTATCAGTTTATTTTAATGAACTTCAAATATGTGAGAGAAAGTTTTCAGTATAAATATAACATTGTATGTTATGTGTACATATAGAAAATACCTACGTTCAGAAGTATTCATAAGTTCATTTCAATAAAGATAAAACTGCCTGAAATATATACTATTGAACTTCTCAACATAAATTGATATACATATATATACCTAGTAACTTATCCTTAGATGATATTAATTTTGTGAGAAGCATTGTTCATTAAATGTTACTAAAGATTTGAATACGACAACAGTAGTTCCTTGAAATGTATTTTAGAAAATAATAATTTGCATTTAAGTATTATATGAAGAGATTTACATTATTACAACGACTTCTACTATAGTTTCAAATGACGTGATTGTAATATTATTAAATCTCAAAGACATCAGTACCTTCAAATTCTGTAAAAGCTATTAAGTTATTCAGTAAATTGCTTGCCATTTTCTTAATTCTCTCAATCTACTAACAACAACTTTGCCTGTATTTATCATCTTGGAATTATTATTCCTTTCCTAGGGTGAATGATTTCTAGGAACGATAAATCAATTTTTAAACTTATAAGGTAGCCAAATTGCTTCTTTCAGGGCAATAAAATCCTAATATGTTTGATACAATATTAAGCGCTAACATTTCACTGATAAAATGCCCAACATAAAAAGAATATGCCAAACAGCAACAGATTTTCATTGTACTAATCTTGGATGAAGAAATTTATTACGAGATGGTTGGTTTGTGGCTTTAAACCATATAGGCATATATTAGGCATTAGACAACACTTGGTGTGTTACAGAAATTGTGGTCCTTTTTACTTAGACAATATTTCTAGACATGTTACTATTTACTTCTTTTTACAAAAACTGTAAGCAAAATCCGTTTTTGAATATAATACTTCTTCATAGAAAGCTATGTTCAGCCTAACCTAAAGTGATAATATTTGCTTTACTTAAAAAATTTTTGGAAAGAAAGTTAAACTTTTAACTACAACTTTCTTTTGACTATTCTTCTTTGTTTTATAACAACCTTATCTCAAACACAAATACTTTTATTGAGCTGGATAATTTTCGCCTTCATTTTTGCACTAAAATCCTCATACTTTCCTCTATCTTTTGTAACATATAAACTGAAAGAATAAATGTGTTAGAAAGGAAATTCAATCGAAGATTTAATTCCATTACTCGGTATTGACCAACAGATCATAATCGTGAGATGTAGATCTTATGATTATATCCACGGCGTTTAATAGTCGTATTTCACTTGTGAACAGACTCCGTTAGAGTGAGGAGTGGTGTTGTTGGCGGTATAGTACAAAGACTTCGTGCTCCATAAATCGGGAGACGGTGACCTTCCGAGGTGAGGAGCTGCATTACGGCGCCTACGTCACACCGGGCCTAAATGCCGATTCATATCATTGGTTTATGATGTTTCTGGTACTGACAACGGGTAGGAAGTATTATAACTTACTTCTAGAAGGTTGTAATTCAAAATAAGGTACTTAGTTTACCTTTATACGGTATGTCTTAATTTAATATCAACTTGAATAAACGCGACATGAAAACAATATGAAAGTAATGTCTATTTATGTACATATGTAAATAACCACAAACCTAGTTCACACACTTTTTTATGAATGTCATTTTTTGACACCTAATTAGAGGCACTATTGCTGAAAATACTACTAATAATGACCAATGTTAATGATTTATTATTTATTTTACTAACTAACTTCCAAAAAGAAGAAAATTCTGAATTCGTCGGAATCTTTTTTTTTGTGTATGTTGAGCGATAATTTCGTTGTTTATGAACCGATTTCAATATTTTTTTGTATTTGGTTTGGCATAGCTCACAGGTGTCTCACGATCTCAAGTCAAGATCTGGTGATGAGATCCCAAGGAAATCGTTTTTTTTTTGTTAAAATTATGTTTATTTATTTCAACTTCTTTAGTTACTATTGTTGTGGTAATAAGTTTAGTTCAGTTTTTTTTTATAATTATTTATTAATTTGCTCCTTAATATTGTGTTATTAGTATTATCACATATTATGGTGAATGTAATACGTTTGTGAAATATTGTTAAGTGTGTTTAGTATAACTATGTGCCAGAGGTATACCATATAAATATTTAAATAGATATGTTTACATACATTGGGTAAGTCAAAATTACTTAATTTCGTTTTTATTTGTATTTGTTTTAGAGAATATGTGTGTATGGATGAAGAGATCAGAGAGAGAGAGAGAGAGAGAGAGAGAGAGATAGAGAGCAATGTACATGTACCATAATGTTTGACGTGTTATTTATACTACAACGAAAATATAAGAGATAAGATGACATATGTATAAGCATTTTAGAACTCAAAAATCAAATATTAAATGAAGCAGAGGCATTATTCTTGTATAAAAGAATGATGTTTTATGAAAAAAATAACTGTGTGTCTAATATAAAAAAAATATTTTTACTATTACAAAATTACAGTAATTACATAAAACTTAAATAATTTTAAAAATGTACTACAAGTGATTTAACATCAAATATTTACCGAAAACCATCAGAATTGAATTGTCGAGTGACGAACGAAAATATTCAATGCAATCATAGCTTCATGTTACAAAGTCAATATTGATTTTGGCTCAAGTGGCCAACAACCTCAGTGGCTTTAGCAAATACGAGTTTTTGTTCACAAAATATATGAAAGTTTAACTCTTAGTTGTGACATTCGAGTTATTGTGTTTGATAGAGTTTAGGAAAGTCATACATTTTTGAGAGGATTTTTATTTGAGAGCTTTAAAATCAATATTTTCATTCGAGTTTCAAAGGAAAAACAACAGTCTCTCTATGGCAACTTAGTCAATGACTTTCCGATTAAGAAAAAGCATATTTTAACTCTCTTTAACATCTGTTTGCCAAAATTCATTTGAATCGGTTCAGTACTTAGGAGTAAAAGCGCGACGAACGCATAAACAGACAGAGTTACTTTTGCATTTATAAAATTAGTAAGGATTTATTAACACAAAGTCAAGCAAAATAAAAATATATATGAAGTAGACACTTGACACGACAAAGAGACATTGAATCTGCTACCAACGATGCTTCAGAAAGATATGTGCATCTTGTTGACAAGAAAAGATAAACAAGAGATTATTATCTTGCATTACCCTTTTAAGATCTTCATACCGGATTTGAAATAATTGGATTATTTTTGCATTAAGAAATGACGGCATGCCGATGCAACAAGTTGTTAATTATTAATTTATTACCGTTAATAACTTGTCCAATTAAACTGAAATTGCAAGCAGTTTATTATACTGACACTTACAACATCACAATGGTGCAGAACATCCAATTAACAGAATCATACTTGTACATATAAATGTAATAAACAGGTATCTTATATATAAATAATTTTAACAAAAAAGAACCGACTTCAATGAAAAACTATTCCGAGTACCTAAATCGCGACAATTGTGCCTATGATATTTGAGGAGTTCCCTCGATTTCCTTGGAATCTCATCATCCGATCTCGATATGGTGACGATGGGACCACCTGTAAGCTACGCCTAATGCAAAAAGAATTTTTGAAATTGGTTCATTATCGACGAAATTATCGCTAAATATACGTAAAAAAAAAAGAATATATTCCGACGAATTAAGAACCTCCTCCTTTTTTTGAAGTCGGTTAACTAGATTTTGTCAGCTGCTCCGCCTGCGTACACATATGTCAGTTATCGCAGTAAATACTTTTTTACTGCGATAACCCATGTCTATGTCCTCCTTCAACAATCATAATAATCTCAAACTTAAAATCAAATTCTATATCCAACATTGAAATCGGTGCAACGCTTTAGCCCTAAAAGCGTATAGATAGGCAGACAAAGTTATACGATATTTTTAAAATTTGCCAGTTAATGATATTTATATTATAAATATCTCATAAAAAAATACTACATCAATCATCATCAACAGCCTTTAACAGTCCACTGCTGGACATAGGCCTCTCCTTGAAAAGGAGGTATTGGCCACTATACCACGTTGACCAGACCGGTTGGTATAGGGTTGGTTTCAAGTTTTCCTTCTCTTTGAATTGATGTTATCTTGCGTAGTTTATCCCTTAGTCGCCTTTTAAGACACCCGCGGGATGTATAGGGGTGGTGACACTCTGTATTCTTAATCCGTCACCACACGGACATATAAACACTTACTTAATCATTGAAAAGAAATAAAAAATACTTATGAAAGTGTTATCCATAAGAAATAAAGTAAGTGATAAACGTTTGTATAGAAATTCATCAATTGGCTAACAATAGCTAACTAGCTGATTAAATAAGTCGTTGAAGACTTAAATTAATTGATTGAGATATCAAATGCTGAAGTCGAATAAAAACGATGAGTAACCAAAAGTTCTAGAATATGGACAAAGGACTTAGTTTAGCAAAACAAATAACGATTTCAATAAAATCGATTCGATACCCCAAATTATTTTGATAGCTTTAACTTGAACACTTAATAACACACACCAGTTTGGTCCTAATGAAATCATCAAAGACGTTTTTCATGAGTCAAAATATGATAAACCAAACTATTTCAAGAAACATAAAAGTTGTTTTTATACCAAACCTTAAGAAATAATTTGTATGCGCATGTAGCTTGAACCACTCAAGATAAATATTTATAATTTCAGTATGATATAGTAAGGTAGCTTATAAGTATAATTATGGCAATCTACTTTTGTACATTAGATTCTTCAACTGTTAGCGGTTGCATCAAGAGGTTGGTTCATGTGATTGATATGTTTACCTGCGTCTCATGCCGCCCTGAGAGTGGCCGCGGATGGGCGGGACGGGTTTCCCGTCCGTCCGCAGTAGAGGCCAACCGCGAGGGGGCGACGTCCGCGTGTGACCGGACGTTGCCCAATTAGAGAGTACACTTGTGTGGTGGTGCCCGCAACAGTGCGGGCAGGCGCTGGTTGGAGTCCAGAAGGAAATCCCCTCCCTGGACTCCTTCCAACACAAAGGCGCAGAGAGGGTCACACCGTGTGGTAATGTGATTGATATGTTTCCCATCTATAGTAAGAAGCTTTTTTACCGAATCTCAATATACGAGTACAGTCAACTACTACTGTCTCTCCGAAACATTTTTTCCATCCTAAGGTTTAAGAATATCGGCTCGACCGGGGCATTACTACCCTCACACAGAAGACCATCCTAATAATGATAGCATTCTTGCTGTCGTATTTCGTTGGTGAGTGTGAGTCCGGAGGCCTAATCATTCTACATCATTCTCCTGGCGCCTGGAGGCCGGGTAAATGGTAACCCATGGTAACCCATGACCAAGCCGCCATAGTATGGGTTACCATGCTGCATTGCCTGCCATGAGGATGGTGGCCCCTACTCATGCTTTCCATCAGGCAGAGTGGAGTCACTTTTGATGGCTTATATTTAAAAAAACTAGAAGACTCTAATGGATCTGTACAAATTATCTAAAAGTAGATACCTATCATAGATGACATCAGAAATTAAGACACCAACAATTTTGAGAGCGTAATTCAACCCGGACAAACGCATATCAATATCATGTAACCTTTAATTACGTAAAGCATATTTCAAGCATGACGTTTCATACGCGTGCTGATAATTACTTCAGACCTCTGACGTCACACATTTAAATTACATTTAAATGTAAAGTAATGCGAAAGTGTTGATTAATTATGCGAAGTCTTCCAGTATCTTGACCTTTGTATTTCATGTCAACGGCCGCAGTTGGTGGAATGTATCGCGTCTTATGTCATTTGAAGATACAAAAAACTAATTACGCTTTTGTACGCTTTAAGGAGATTAAGTCTCCTAAATGTCAGTCAGTATCACATTAAAACAGCGGAACATTTTTTGTTCTTTTGCAAATCCTGACTGCATTTGCAAAGGTACAGTCGAGAATAAACTGTTTAATGTAAACTTGTAAATTACATTTTAAAGTTTGGCCGTCGATAACATAGGGCTGAGTTAAACTGATAAACAGTGCAAATAGACGACTCTTCCGACTTCCAAGGAATCTAAATTAATTTATTTGTTGATTGTTAGACTATACTCTTCAGCTCATCAGCATCTGCTATTATTGCAATCCACTCAATAAATAGGAACAGTTCTTAGAATAATAATAAGTAATTAGTACTTAGCACGAAAGTATAAAACTGCATCAGCGGAATTTGACCACTAGCTAGTGTGAAAGTACCTCATTCGTATTCGTATCGAGATGCCTTTAACATGAGACAACTCCCTATTATTATAATACTATGATTATACATCGCTCGGAGCCTGGTTATTAATAAATAGTTAATACGTACCTCCCTACTGTCCACAAAGCACCTACGGACTTTAAATCATAAAGTAATTGCTGTTCTTAGATGGGCTTTCTTCTCCAGATTGAGAAATGAATCACTTAGAGATGCTCAGGTATAAATCAATGTTGGTAAGGCCTTAGTTTAAATTTACTTGTCATATAAATATACGGTTGTTTCATTGCGCTTTTGATGCAATACCCATGTGCTCAGTTTATTTATAGGAAATCTTTGTGTTTATCTGCACAACAGTGTGCATTAAGATTTTCGTGAATCATTTAGATACGCAATAAATGCCTACCTGTGCCAGGTTTGGTTTATACTCCATCCTTTTATTAAACATGTCAGAAATACTGACAACTTGTTTCAACCACCGAATTACAGGTCGCCCTCAGGGTTGCGGAGGTTCGATGCCAGTCACTCCATGGAAAAACTGATATTCAGGCTAGCCTTGCAAGCAAATCTTGTGAAAAAAGGAAAGGAAGATGAAGATGACGAGACTTTTACTAGACAGACAGACATGAAGAAAAGTTGCACTACATACTTTTCTAAATACCATATCAAAAGTGTAGGATTTACTAGATTATTGATGACTAAATGAATGAATGAATGACATTCTTTGGAAATGGTTGTATAAACGGGATTTAACGTTTAATTACTTTCATACGTACTACGTGCGCAAGTTTGCAATCGAACCGAAATCTTGTGTCCTTTTTTACCAACAACCATTAAATTTAAGGGCTCACTTAGAAAGAGTTAGGTAACCCTTAGTGATAATTTTAATTTTTGCCAACCTTTTGGGGACACCAAAGAACTTAAATGTCTTTTAAAATTTAGGTTCTACCTACGTTAGGCGGCTTCTAGAAAGAAGATAATGAAAACGGGCATTACCTACAAAAACACCTATCATTCTATCAGCTAAGATTCACATTAAATTAAGATTAAACTTAGCACAATAATGTCTGTTCAGAAGTAAATTGTAGAAAAATTAAAATTATACTAAATCCTAAACGAGTTGCGAAAATATGTTTGTGTACTATTTTGGAGATGCTTTTTCCGATTTCTGGTTTACGCTTGTTTCTGAGATATTTATTAACTCGTCTCGTCGATACTTCCAGATTGAAAGTGTATATCTCTCTTTTACCCAATTAGAGCGTTTTTGCACTAGTACATCAAGATATGGTCCTTTATTCGAGGAAAGTTATACCCGCCCAACTTCATAATCTATCGGAACTAAGGAGTTAAGTATTGGTACGATAGATAATTAAACCAGTGCCCGATAAATCTTGGCTACAAGTTCGTTTTCGTTTTACTTTCTAGGTAAATACACTAATTTATATTGACTTATAATTTTCAGTTATAGAAGATCGGTTACTAACAGTATACTTAATCTTACTGTTAAATATATACCGACAGAAACAATGTTACAGAATTGTTCAACTTTACTATCTTAATAAGAAAGAGAATGAGATTTTCTTTCGATGATTCTCTTTTATTCTTTTCTCGATTTCCCGATAAAATCAAACTATTCGTAAAATCTAAACGTTTCATGGTGACAAGAAAGTACATATTTAGAACTTAAAAAAATTTCTTGTCATCTACTTTCAACGTTAATAAGCCCGACTTTACCTGACTATAATAATTTAGATAGAAAACCTTTTTGCTATTACTTTGATAGTAATTACCTAATAAGTATCAGCAATAAACTGAATCGCCAATGATAGAACAAACCTTAAATGTTACTATCAACTTCGCTAGTAGCGCAATTATAGGTACTCATCATCATCTGCCTGCCCTTATCCCAATTTTATTTGGGGTCGGCACAGTATGTTTTATCCTTCCATTCTACTGTATCACGTGTCATTTCACTGTTAACTCCCTTCCTATCATCCCTTCCTTCTTTCACACAATCCATCCACCTTTTCTTTGGTCTTCCTTTTGCCATGTAACCTTCAATTTCCATACCCAACATTTTCTTTGCCACATTTTCCTCATCCCTCCGCGCAAGTATAGGTACTGCGTATTCAATTAATGTCAGAGAACTCATAGACAAAAAGGTATTGTAAATGTACTATTTCATGATAACATTAGGACGTCATTTTAAAAAACACGTGTACTATTAGAATTCTATGATTAATGAGTATCTGAGGGACAGTATTATTTTAATACAGTCGCATGCCGAATTGTTCAACTGCTGTGGTAACGAAACCTGGGATTCTGCCAACGACTTCGGATTGGTCATTGAATTGGATTAACATGTTAGGTAATACGAGTACATGCATGAATGTGAATATGCTCTGTTTGGATTATGTAAATATTAACACGATTTTCTTTTGTTAAGATCTCGTCGGAACGACTAAAACTCTTGTGTATAATAAGGTAACAGTTATCAACAATCTTCAACTGGACTGCACAGCCAGACTGTGCTCTCCTTACAAAATATATTTTGGCGTAGTATATTACGCTGGCCAGATGGGTTGATATAGAATTTGTTTCTAGTTTTCCCTTCTCTCAATGATATTCCTAAGACTAGTACAGTTGGCACCCTTTTGGGAAGGCCTTCGTTGAGACGGCAATAGGCTTAAACGAACTGCAGTGATGTTTTTCTTCTTAGTTTGGTCGCTTTAGACGAATAACGAGTAACGACCATACATAAAATTTACTTGTATTACTAACAATACCATACTAACTGATGTAAACAAGTGTAACAAATCAAATTTATGCATTTTCAATTGTCATTGGATCGAATGTAAACTTTGCTTTTACGATTTTGACCGATTTATATGTCGAAGTAAAGTTAGGATAATAACATAATTGTAAAACTGGTTAATTCTTTTATTTTAAGGTGGATTTATTTGTTTTATTATAAACGTTTTGTTTGACACATCTGGGTCTATAGACGCTGCTATATAATGATTATATATTCGTACGTGTTGTATACTTGTTTACCGGCTTGGCTTCAATTATTTTAATTAGCAATTGCCTACTCGAATATAAAAATATTCTGTCAATGTCTACTTGTGCTTATTTGGCAAAGAAAGACATTAACGCTCTTTATTTATTGCTCACACCTTTTTTTTACCGTTAATTAACTTTTTTATACAGGTGGTGTTGTAGTAAACCAAATTAACAAAAGCAATATGTTTTTAAGACTTAATTTTAATTACTTCATCATAAACATCAGCATCCATTAATAGCATGATTATTGGCCTACCATACCACGCTGGTCAGACGGTTAGGTATAGGATTTGTGTCAAGTTTTCATTCTCCTGACAGTGATGTTCCTAGGTAGTTTGTCCCAAAGTCACCTCGTATGACAGCCATGGGACGATTAGAGGTGTCATTCGATATTCTTAATCCGTCCCCAAACGGATTTACGGATTTGCTGATACATTAAATATAAACTTCAATATCTGTTTAGTTAATCGAACTACTAATTATTGAATCCTTATCATAAATATTCCTTTGAAAGTTTTTTTTAGTACAAAGTATCTGAAGTATTAGAGCCGCGATACTATTGAAAAAAAGATGAAGCTAATCTTAAACTACAAAATTATATCCTTTCATTTATATCAAAGACTTGCTTGTAAGATCTACGATGAAGATGTGTCATGAAGATGTCTGATTAGGATGGGTAAGAGATATGTATGAGCAACTCGAGCTTAGCTATATACGAGAGCGTCTGTTGCACCATGAATTACACTACTCACGCATACTTAAATTACATCCTTACGTCTGATTGGCTCACGTACATCCTTCGCGCGCTCCTTCAGCTTTAAACTTGAACACGCATTTTACTTAAATGTAAATGCATTTTAGACTCCTTCCATCATGCAGGGCATAGTGATTTAAACTTATTTTCTTATTGCGCTCAAGTTTGTGGGTTCGATCACCGCATCAGACAATGCTTTGTGTGATTCATAATCGTTGTTCTGAGTCTGTATCTTCTCTGTACATATTTAATGAATGTGTAAATAGTCCCCTGTGCCACAGGACTATTGTAAAGACATTGATTTCTTAAACAATAAAAAAAAACATAGGTAGTTGCGAAAGCTCATTAAATTTGACTTAATTAATTACATTATCTTATACGAGCTTTTTCTTACAGCTCCGCCCGTGTGTATAATGGTTATTGCGGTGAAGAGGCTTATATTCTTAATTAAAAGTATTTCCCTGTCTAATATCATTGTAATCGATGCAGCGGCTAAACCATGAAAGTATAATAGATATGCACAAAGACATAGTTACTTTCTAATTTATAACATTAGTATGAATAGGTTTACCAGATGATGAGCAACTACCACCGCTTATAGACTTACAATTCAAGAGTTGCAAGTTCGTTGTGGTACAATTATATACGTATGTATACTCTTGTTTTCACATCTTTAGAGTACACACTTTAGCAATGTAATATAATCACACAAGCATAACGTTAGTGCGCATAAGATTATTATTGCAATAAAACATACTAAAAAGACGAATACTGCCTTATTGTCCGTACACAATCGATGCAAATAACAATGTTGAAAATGCTATTTTCTCTGATGAAAGTAAAATGCCAAGTGAAGCCATCAATATCTCGAGACGCAGTAGTGCTCCCGCCAAATCTAGTAAAAGATACATCGCCTCATGGCGTTGTAGCATTGTTCTAACTTAATGCATTTTCTTTTTTTAAACCTAAACATTCATAATTTAAAGCACATTATTTTTCATTTAAACATTTACCTTTAAAATGGATAAAAGTTAAAAGTTCTTAACTCTGTACATGATACACTTAAGAACATCAATTTACACGATAGTGTCTACATGTAAATGCTGATTATAGCTACTTCCAGCATAAAAAGTTAGACTAAAAATCAGGTGCTACATTTTATAACAATTTGCGATACGAGAATTACATTGCGAGACTTACATTTTCTTACATGTTACCTTTTTAATGGGATCCTATTATTAACACGTAGCGATAGTGTGCCTTGACAGTGAGCTTCGTTGAAATGACGTTTATAAGCTATTCATTGCATTTCATACGAGGTAAAATGGACAATCGAATCAGACGTTTGAAACAGACGTGCAACAGTCCTAAGAAATATTATAAATGCGAATGTAAGTTTGGTTGCTATCCTGCAAAACACATTCAACCCTTTCCCTTACAATGATCCCGGGTCCTTTACGCAGAGCGGGAAAAAGTATCTCACTGGGCCTCCATAATGTGGGTCACCACTGTCTGGTTCTACTCATGCTTTCCATCAGGCAAAGTAGAGTCGCCTTGGCGAAAAAGAAAAAAAATCTTTCCCCATGAAAAATATACATTATCAGGAATTATCATAGACTACTATTTTTGCGATAATGAACGTACCCACGGACCGGGCAGCGGACAAGAGCTAGATTATTATTAAAATAAATGTATTACTCTATACTCATAATAATTTTATAAATAAGATTGTTAGAAGGAAGGAGGAGACGCTGTATCACACTATATCGCATCTATGAAGGATATAGTAGGTAAATAAGTAAAATATATTTATTTAAAGGTATATACTGATGGTAACGAAACAATACCTGCCTTGATCAAATATATATATTACAGAATTATCAAAACGATCAGTCAGTATAGCTAATTACAGTAATGTAAACATCTATTTGATTGATGTACGTTTACATGACACACGTAATATCAACAAATTACTTTCACTACTAACAAACCTAACATGAAAGGGCGTGTCCAAAGTTTGTTACAGGTAATTTGTAAGTTACAAAGTCGCCCGTTTGTGTCCAACATAGACAGAACGCAACGCAGGCCAACCTGACAAGATGATACAAGCTTGGCTGACACTGACAAAGCACGCCATCGCAACTCTGATCGATGTTTCGCATTGATATCAAACTGCAAATAGAATCTCACTTGGTCGACATATAAAAATAAGAAACGTGTTTTTAAGTTCTGAACAAATCGTTGAGTTACATGTAAAGACATGTCTTCAATTTCTGGATGTTTAGTGTGAGTTGCTGAGTCCCGCGGTGTCACTCGCGGTTACTGTTGTATCCACAACCCACACAGCCCTATCTGCGTCTTCTATTAAGCGTAGCGTGATGTTATTCCACGGAAGCAAATTTGTTTCCCATAAAAAATGTTATAGTGAGCAAACCTTATAAGATAGACATATGCATTCGCTTACTATTTTTAGAAGTTTTAAAGGGAAACAATCCTGTCATACATGGTTTTTGCGAAACTAACCGTTTACGCAGCGCACGCAGCGGAAGTTCTCAAAAACCCCCGATTTTGAAACATTCTTCATTGGTGCTCCACTTTCATTGGTCTTGATGATATATAGCTTATAGCCTTCCTCGTTAAATTTGCTATCTAACACTGAAAGAATTTTTCAAATCAGACAAGAAGTTCCTAAGATTAGCGCGTTGAAACAAACTAACAAACTCGTTATCTAATGTATTTTATAGTTTTCTTCGAAGAGGCCTATGTCCAGCAATGGACTGTTAAAGGCTGTTGATGATGATGAGTAGGCCAGGAGAATGATATAGAATCATCTCACTAAGTCTCAATGGTGTGGGTCAGTATTATATACTGTATTGCATAGTCTCGCACTCACTGTTGAAATAAAAGAGTACTCGACGAATGCTGTCATTTTAGATTGGTCTTCTGTGTGAGGATAATACTGCCCCGGACGCCACGGCCGATTCATGTTGAAAACAGCGTGGCTACAAATCTAGGTACAAATCTCTATCTACATCTCTATCTCTAGTATGGTGACCACTACATACACAGGTTCTAGTCGTGCTTTCCGTCCCGCAGTGTAGACTCACTTTGATAGGTTCATTTAAAAAAGTTCTTATTTAGATACATTTATTATTATTATTACTGACTGATCGGATGATCGGGCAATATATACATTGCTATACACAACACATAAAACACGAATAGGACAATCTACCCGCATGTCATCATTGTGGTTTTCAAATGTACAATCTGTCATGCGTAGAACACCTACATCTTCATATAATGATCTCTGCATCGAAACAGCTGTAAGAAAGGTTTACTTCAATTTACAAGCTTCAATTCCAGAAATAAAATCCTTTATTCTTGTTCATTTTGATAATAAAGTTTCTATTGACATTACAGCAATGGTAACATATGATTGGAAATAAAAAATATACAAAACTATTTACGAATTAAGGTTTCACGATAATCAATTGACTCAAAGCATTCATAGCACAGTGGCCTTATGTGATTGGAAACAATCACCGAGGGTAAGCACCGAGGTGTGGTCAGTACCTAGATGAGTAACCGTTTGTGGCATGACATGTTATGAGCATTTACCTGATTCAGAGGTCACATTAAGCAGTCGGTCCCGGTTGTTATCATAACAGTCGTGAAGCTTAGTTGGAAGCCTTTGGGTGGTTTAAACTATCCAACTGCAACATTACGTAGCCACAACGCGTCTTGACGGTCCCCAACCTACACTCGGCCAGCGTACATAATTGGTTGTTGTCTTGTTGATGACCAAATAGTTAATAGGCAAAACTCTCTAATTGTAAAATTTCAATTAGCATGTTGAATAAATAACCTTTTATTTAGTAAACTTCCTACTACTCATTGGGATAATAACTTATGATTATGATGCAATAGGACACGTTGTTGGTAATTATGTGATGTTATAAGTCAATTCAAATATATATCGTAACTCAATTACTCTAAACATTCAGGAAACGTCAATGTACGGTAGCGTATACCGCGGGTACTTGTACACAGTCTGGTAAAGGGCTTGCATAATACCTTGGCAGGCTTAGCTGATAGCAGTATGGCGGCTATCTACAAGAGCGCGGACAGAGGCTGTTAGGCCATGTTCACACATCGCTTGTTAGACAACGCGCAACTGCCAATTACCGCGACATACAACCCCCCATACAACGCTCACTTTCGCCGCTTATGTTTAGGAGATTTTAAATTGCAAACGAGATGGTAATTAGTGAAAACAGCTGCTAAAAGACGTGGTCAAATGCCACTGAAGATCCCGTATGGAAATTAGACACAAACTACGCCTGAACCCGCGTTTTTAATTGTACAACAACAGTTACATAAAACCGGTAAATTGCATTTTTAAAGTAACTTAATTGTCTTGTATTAAGAGTTTCATCGATTGCGCTAAAATATGTTGATTCACTGATAGGAGTATCGAGACTAACTATCGATCATGACACGAATAGATCAAAACACTCGGTCAAACCAATTCCATATCAAGAACCGATAATCGTATGCGTGCTCAAGCCGGGTTTACCACTTATGCAAGATATAAAATATTGCTAACTCATAAGCACAGTACACTGCGGCAGCACTAAGATGAAACTTGAGATAGAGTTAATCTAATAAGTCAGATCTGAAGCCAGACGTCGACCGGAGTAATAATTCACGGTTGAGAAGGCAGATGTTAATTAAAAATAGCAACTTCAATCCTACGTGTCAGAGATGGACTTAGATTTGTAATCTTCCGATTTTATAGAGCTTCAAACACTAAAGTATGCTTCTATAAATAATGTAGTATATCCATTATACTAATCAGATAGAAGCTTTTTCATGAATAAAACTTCTCCAACTATAAATCTTGATATTGTTTACATCGAGCAAACAAACGCCAACACTTTTGTAATACCCATTTACGGTTTACAAGTATTTATTTCTTAACGTTCTTGTACTAATTACGCAGTGAATAAATCAAGTGTTGGTTTTAGTGCCAAATCTCGCGGACGTATCGTGTTGCGGTGTACGAACAAACTAACTAATGTGACGCAATTTTGCACTTGAGAAACTCAAGCTATCAATTCGCGGCGTTCTTAATAGCGGTCGACGGCCAGTCATCACTAATCAATTTGGCGTATGTTGTCCGCATCTTACACAAACACCTATTCAATAGGCCCTAGTTGCAAGGTAGTGTACGCAAGAATAATTATAAACATGATATGATACTTGGGAGTATGATACTTTATTTATTTGCATAAATACGGTACAAGTTGTCAACAGATATTAAAAAGAATCACTTATTTCGTCACTCCTTTTTGACATGCAAAATTTTAGAGCATTCTTGTATTTCCAAAAAGCTTTCCCTTATAAGGAAACGATCATCTTTTTTTCTAATCGTTCGGTAGCATAATCAGTTCGTTTAAGGCTAATCCTTATCAGCTATATTGTTGTATAAAAGTTGTTGAAGAAAATCGAATGTCATACAAGGATGTGAATAAATATGTGGGCGGGTATTGTAAAATGAAGTATTTTACGATACGACAAACCTCAACTGCCAATAAAAAGGATATTATTTTAAATCAGTCATCGTAACAAAGTACCGATCATGTAACAAAACAATTTTATGACAAAGTAAAATGTAACTGCTATCGGTAACTAGTATCAGAATCAAGATTTAATTGTACTGTTTAACAAAAATATGGTACAGCGCTACATTCTCGAGACGAGACCCGGGTTCGTTCTATAACGATATTTTACAAAATGAAGTAAATCATAACATAAGTTTATTGTCAAATGAAAATATTTAGACTTATCTTCTTTAAATTAATACAAGAAAATCTGTATTACTTTTTTTTTTAAAAGACATCTCATGCATTCGAAATATAAATACTGTGTCGCGGAGGATTTTAGAAACATACATGAAACGATCACAAAAAATACTCAGATTCAGAACACCAATATGAGAATCACAGAAATTGTTGTCCCACGTTGGATTTGAACCCCACTAGAGGCGTGGAGTCCACCTAAACCACTAGGACAATCGTACAGTTAATTGTAACATAAAATAAAGATTAAAAGAAAGACATTTTTTTTTTTAATTTTTTATGTAAATGACTCTGCCTAAGTGACTTTGCTTGGTGGAAAGCATATTAAGTAGAATCTAGGATGGTGACCACCACTTTTAGATTTTTCTCAGGCTCTCCATCAGGCAGGGTCAATTTGGTAGTTCATATAAAATATGTATGACGAAATGTATGCCAGAACATGTTAAAATAAGACGTAATTTATTCCCAACCATTTATACTCTCTACTTTATTAGAATTCTACCTTCTTTGAATAGTATTCGTAGCTATTAAGGAGACAGTCCATTCTAGGCAAGATTTAGTCAGAAATGAAAAGGAAACTTCCATTTTTCAATTACACTTGTATGGTGGTGTACGTCTATGTCATACAAAATTTCATTATAAAGAAATTGTGTTTAAAGTCATGACTCACTTTAATGTAAATAAGATTTATGTATTACAATTCAAATCATAATATATTAAAATGAAAGTATTTATTTGTAGTTACCCAATTTTCGTACATTACGACTACAATACGTAAACCGTAGGGGAATTGCATAGTCGTGAGAAGCTGCTATCAATGGATATACTATAGCATTAGCAAGTAGGTAATAATATTTACTACCTTAGTTTAAAATCATAGATTGAAATAGTAAGATGAACTATCACACGGAAAACATAACTGTTTAAAGATAAGCTCTAAGGAATAAAAAAATGGGCTAAGTGCGTGTTAGGCTACGCATAGAATAGAGTTCCGTAGTCACCCATAATGGTAGATGGATTTGAAATCGTGTCCAATAGATAATTGTTATGTTTACTTATTATTTCTTTATTTTTGTACAAAGTTTTCCAAGTGACTGCATTTTACAAGTAAGGCCCCTATAACTCCTGAAATTCAAAAGTTATCTAATCCGCTATAGTTTTCCTTTAAAGTTCAATATATAAATAAATAAAATAAATAAATAAATATTCCGG
The DNA here is from genome assembly GCA_932526445.1 of Phragmatobia fuliginosa. Lineage (NCBI taxonomy): Eukaryota > Metazoa > Arthropoda > Insecta > Lepidoptera > Erebidae > Phragmatobia > Phragmatobia fuliginosa. The sequence goes on along the minus strand of OW052065.1, from coordinate 16,239,835 downwards.
ACATCTTACACACAACGTCATCTAGTCCCAAACTAAGCAGAGCTTGCATTATGGGTACTAAACAACTGATATAAATACATAAACATATTTTTTTTGTAAATGCATACATATTATACACAGAAAACACCCAGACTCCGAAACAAATATTTGTGAATCACACAAATATATGGTCTGACCCGGGAATCGAACCCGAGACCTCTTGATCAGCAGCTACATACGCTAACCACTAGACCAACAAGGCAGTCAATATATGGAATACTAGTCTAGTCTAGGAGCTAGTCGTTTATCTTTTAGAGGGGGGGGGGGGGGAAGTTGAATAACTCGCAAACGGATACCTAAATCGAAAAATGATTATAAACAAACTCTCTCTCTCTCTGGAGAAACTGAGTGTGTATTGATCCTAACATCGGTCAAAGGTTCGAACCTCAATCAAATCAATGATACAAGAAAAAATGTAACAGATACATCGTTAATTCGTAACACAAGAACCCTAGTGACCTGGTTGTTTCTGTCAATCATTTTGCCGATTGGAACGGTAAGGTACTATTGCCGTTAGTAAACTCAACAAAGTACAGTACAATACCACGTTTCGCACATTAAATAAATTTAGTACTTAGCCCTGATGACTCGGGGTAAAGTTATTACCTAGGTTCGTTATTTCGGTACTTTCAGCCAATTTCACAGTCTTTACTAAAGCATATATTGACTAATTTATATTCAAATTATTTATATGTGCTAAATAAACATCGTAAGATTAATTCTATAATATTAGAAACGAGTTAAAACTATTTAATGCTGTTATTGCGTCGTTACAAGCTCATCAACCATTTGTAATTTTTCTCTGGGTACATTTTCACATCAGGGTTGTCCCACCAGGGCTTTCACCCTTTTAAAGTACAGTTAGTAGGGAAAACCATAGCATCATTCATGGCACTTCTATCATCTTCATAGTTTGTCTAGAAACGTACTCTTTAAATTGCAACGGAATTTTTATTACAATTAACTTTTAGCAATAGAGAAATACAAATTTTATTTTTATCTTCACATTTAAATAAGATCTTTGTGTTTGTTAGGTTGCCTATAAAATACAATTCCAAATAATTCCTTCAATATGATACTTATTAAGTAAATAATTAAATATGCAGGCGATATTTTAAATCGAATGTATTAAGCTACAAGAGAAAAGTAATAAATAATTACCTCTGACTATTTAAAGCCATTACTTACTGTCATTATGACGTAATACGAACACTAAATGAACAGCAGTAACAGGTAATCATACTGTACAAAAACATACATTTGTACAATTCAAAGATACATAACGGCTATACGGAACCAATAATACCAACATCGACAATCTAAATATAACTTGTGCTGTTATTGTAAAGTCCAATACTTAGATTATACATCCTTTTGCAGTTTAACCGAGTCAAGAAAAGGATTTTTCCTTTTTTTTTCATATTCTATTCACTTAAATGTTTGTGGACGGTAACATGATACTATTTTTGTGTAAAAGACAGTAGTTACTAATGAGGTCATAAAATGAGGTGCAGTATTCTATATTTACGTGTGCAATACAGAAAGAAACCTTATGGATGAATATTCTAGATAACTCACCACTGTTCAAGAATCTCTCTGGAGGTCGTAAGACCTGAGTAAGGAAGCAAATTACTCAGAATAAAGGCTGATGGAATTCTGAAGAAATAAACGAAGGAATCTTTGAAATATATTTAATACGAGTAGTAAACAAGGCCTTCAAGATTTACTTAAGTTTTGGTAGCTTATAACGTAACATAATTATAAAACTTTTTGGCGAAATAAGCAATGACAAAGACTACAAAAATCCAGGAAAGAATGTAATTCGCTAATAATGAGCAATGATAGTAACGCTGTTTAAATATAAAAGACGGAGAAACATGAAAAGGAAGCATTGAATTTGGATGATGTTTCTTTAAAAGATTGTGATGAAAGATATACCTATATCCTAACCTACTAATATGTACTATAAACGCGAAAGTTTAGGAGGATGTGTGAATGCTTGTCACTCTTACACCGTAATATAGCTTAAACGTCAGGATAGTAAATATGCTATTATTTACTACTATAAACAAGATATTATTATACGCTTGTGTAAAACCACTTGTTACTCTTGAGTTGCACGTGTCCATAGTTAGTATCAGGTGACCTATCTGCACGTTTACCCTCAATACTATAAAACAAAGCCTTCTTTACATTTTAGAACAAAATAATAAATTACAAATCAACACATAAAATTTAAAGAGACTGAGAATGTAAAGCATCGACGTGAAATGTCAACAGTTATGACATTTTGCTAGCACGACCTTTTTATAAAAACTAGTGAGAAAGTGAATACACTTTTTTTGCTATGAACAAAGAATTATTTCTTTTCCTTTCAAGGTAGAAGATATATTTTAAATGGATACTTTTAGATTATCAAATATGACCACTCATTTCTCAGAACATGTTATGCTAAAGAAGTGGTCAGGTATATCTATTGCATATTAAAAGCAAGATTAATAGAGGTAATTATTTACATACATGACACTTATAAGGCTACTCTTAATGATTACCTTAATGAGTACCTCAAATTCTTCAACTCAAAAGTACATTTCGTAAAGTATCCTTCCGTTGAACTACAAAACAAAATAAAAACGAACAACTAGTCATTAAGGTACTTCATAAGGAAAGTGGGTCGTAGGTATCTTTCGGTGAAATAGTTTCACCATTCATCGAGTTAATATTTAATTTCTGTAAGGTGAAGGACCGTGTTGCGTGTATTACTCGCGTGCATGAGCATACAAGATTCGATTCCGGCATTTACCGACATGGCCATCAATTTCGGGACACATTCGGGCTTCGCAGAACTTTCGCCAGAAGCACGAACCGTATCTGATATGTATCGGCAACTCAGTCATTAATACATCCACATTAACTAGGCTACGTGCTTTAAGTTTCACAATACCAAGTGTAAGATAGCACAATTTTTATCAACGCAGATTAGTTTACAGTCAATGTGTCTCATTAACCTGAACATTTCAATAAACCTTTAAAATAATCTGACAATATACTATAACATTAATATGACCACACCGTCTACTTGTGCGATGCTGTTAGATATAAGATTGTAGCAACGAAATTAATTTTTATTGAAAGTTTTATGACCAATAAATCTTATATTCGACGAAAGTTGACGAACTTCTTCTAGTAAATACGACGAAGTTTCTACTCATTGTCACCTGCTCTGAGAGATACTCAACTTCTATGTTGAACTCTCTAATATTGCCATAACTGAAATATTATGATTCCAAACTTGATATGGCAATTCGAAAGCTTGTCAAATAAATTTTGCGAGAAATCAAAAGCAGCAACTAAGGTGGGTGTTCCCATAATTAAGTAAAGATGCATGACCGTATCTCGTTAAGAGCTAAAACTATTAAAGCTCTTCAATAATGCAATTAACATTATTGACTACATTTTTGAGGTAAACCGTTCAATCGAAAAAGAATATTTTTACACATATATTAATACTTTGGTTGATAAACAAAGTAAATAAACATGAATAACTAGCTAAAAGCTATAACAATAAATTATGTAAAACAAAAACCGTTCCACTCACTGTTTAAGCGAATATTCCTTTCGATTCATCGCAGTGGGCGCCCTGCTGTGCCCATCGTGGGTATATCGCAGTCATTGCACCATTACTGTCTTCCTTCGGCTACTGTAGATCAAACTAGTGTGCAACCCGTCACATTTACTCTGTAACAATACACTGCAATTTTAAACAATTGGAACAATGATGTAACAGCGCCGGGACCTGTGTTGCAACTGAGACATTAACTAATCAAAATCTTACCCAAAAGTTTGCGTGTTCACAACATACATCTAAATTAACCGATCGTTAATTGTTTAACCGATCTTTATACCGCATGGATTTGTTGATTGTCCTACTAATCGATTAGCAATCTGTGAAAACACTTGTTGATATGTTTTACTTAAAACCAATGTGATTGATGTACGAGTATTATTTTATTCCCTTCACTTGAAATACTAAAGACTCGTGTTGGCGTGTCAAAAGATTTAATAATTTTGAAAGAAGGGATTCAATCACTTGAAATCATTGAATGTCGTAACTGTTAATTATTTCAAAATATTGGTGTTTTGACACAACAGTTGTTTTTTGAATTGTTTTTACCAGAAACTTTGAACTGTTAGAGATTGTAGAAGGTTTGGCAATACGTTAGTAAGAGTGGATATTATTGGCAAGGTTCGTTCTTACTACTACGCACTAGTTAGACTATTACACTAGACTCCAGAACTAATACCTCGTCACAAATAGTCCTGGGTCTCACAAACAAAATACTAATACTTATTTAAAGAGTTTAAAGTATCATTTACATGTTAAAAGACATTGTCCGTACACTGCTGTGTACGGACAATGTCTTGAACAATGTCCTTAAATAGCATTAAATATATGTCTGAAGACTGATTTAAATCTAAAGTTTAAAGGTTAAAATCTAAGAAAAGTTAAATTAATACGCATTGTTACTGGCTGCTTTAGATATATTCCTTTTGTACATTACGAGGCCACCGGTCATTATCATGCATCTGTTTAGAGTAATAAAAGAATGATTGACAGTTGGAGGTCGATTATAGCAAGTAAAAGTTATTGAATCAGGTTAAATGTTTGTAATTTTTGGCACAATCATGTTCTTCAGTATCAATAGAATAAAAAATACACAACATTATGTACAATTATAGCTAAAGCTCCACCTATTGAGAAAGGTATTATATGGAATTGGCTAGAGGTCTCGGACACACATGCGTACAAAACACTAATTCGACTAACAGGTATGTGACTTTGACCTACTTAACGGATAACTTATATATCCAATCTATTCGTTTAACCAATATCCCTTTCCTACGATCTATTTCTTTTCTATAAGTCCCACATTTCTATAACAATTGCAAGCAAATTTTACGAGTAGAACTAAAAGACAATTCACGTAAACGTGAATGTATATATTTTAGAAAAATAAATATGGCTTTCAGGCGATGAAAATATTCTACACGTCTTTTATCAATAAACATATACGAAAGGGTAAACATTTTTGATGATGGTTCACAGTCAATTACCTTTTACCTCCTCGCTCCCCTACTAGCCGTATCCTCTTTCACACATTTTTTTCTCATTTTTTGGTCTTCCTCTACTCTTATAGTGGTTAACTTCCATACTTAAAACTTTCTTCTCTATACTTTGCGCAACTCAACTCATCATGTCCATACCAGGATACCCTGTTACTGCTCAACTTTTTGTTTCACTGGTGCTACTTTCAGGCTTCGTCTAATGTACTCATGTCTCACCTTATTTTAAATTAGTTAACCTTAATTTTCATTAAGTTAAAACCTTAAAGCGCAATAAATTTATTTATTGAAAACATAACACTTTTCTAGGCGTGCATTCTAATTTCAACAGAAAAGGCGCCAAAAACAATGCTTCTCACATAGATAACCCTGAAACTTTTTAATTCAAACGTTTGCAGCCAGTAACTTATTATTAAAGTAACAAGCATTATTATTAATAGTATGATTTTGACACGAAATGTTTTGTATAGATTTTGATGGTTTCGTCATGCTGCATGTAATTTGAACAACAATCACACGAAACGAATGTTCGTTCATAAAATGATAAACCGTTATGTTAATACGTTGTGTTCGGCTAAAAGGCGAGAAATTTGTAATTTTTTTCGGCCATGTGTTACATGCATCCATCATGAGACCGTTAACGATTCGACAGTACTTCAGCCTGGGGGAAAGGTCGACAGAATTAATAGATTTCATTCTTACTTCAAATTTACGTCCCTTTTTATAGTGACAAATAACCTCAATCTTGTGTATGCATAATTTAGGGGTTCCTTTTAAGTTATAAATAATGACCTTAATGGATGCTATTGTAAATACCATGTTAAAGAAATGGGTCACAATAACATGAAGAAGTACGAAGGTGTTTCGAAGCGTGAAACTCAATTCTTATAATAAATAAAATTTGCAACAATGTCATCATCCTCCTAGCCATTATTCCCAAGTTTATTTGGGGTCGGCTACTAGTTCAACCGGTTTCGCCTGAATTTCAGTTTTTCCACGGAGCGACTGGCTTCGGACCTCCGCAACCTCCGCAAACTTGAACTAGTTGTCAGTATATTTGAGGGCACTGACTTCCCAATAACGATTGCCATTGATGTTCATGACAACCGGGACCGACGGCTTTACGTGCTCTCCGAGACACGGGCGTGAATCACCGCCAAACTTTCAAACTCCGGGCAGCTATTAGGAATTTTCGAAGAAAATCAAAAAAATACTTTTTGGCCCGACCCGGGATTTGAACCCGAGACCTCTTGATTAGCAGTCGCATACGCTAACCACTAGACCAACGAGGCAGTCAAAATTTGCAACAATGTATGCTCATATAATTTCAGCTACCTCGGACAAAGAATTAATCTAGCCTTTAAAGGGGGAACGCTGCCAGTATCTTCGGAACCATGCCTAAAGGGGCTCCTTTCAATAATATATTATAGTTATCTTTATAAATATAATTCTTGTGTGAGTGTGTATGTCACTGAACTTCTCTCAAACGACTGGACCGATTTTTAATGAAATTTTTTGTGTGTGTTCAAGGGGATCTGGGAATGGTTTAGATTCGCAATTGGACCCGGTAGGTGGCGCTGCGATCAAGTTCTGGAATTTTAAAGTTGGGCGGTACGAAGTTCTCTGGGTCAACTAGTCTTTATATATATAATTCTTGTGTGAGTGTGTATGTCACTGAACTTCTCTCAAACGACTGGACCGATTTTGATGAAATTTTTTGTGTGTGTTCAAGGGGATCTGGGAATGGTTTAGATTCGCAATTAGACCCGGTAGGTGGCGCTGCGATCAAGTTCTGGAATTTTAAAGTTGGGCGGTACGAAGTTCGCTGGGTCAACTAGTAATATTATATTTTTAAGGTTTCTAGTTTTAGGTTCATTGTTCTAGATTATAACATATATTTTATTTCTTTTTTTTTCACAAAAAGTCGACACATCTTCCATTAGGAATATACATATATTCCTATACCTGGGACTTTACAAACATACATGAAACGGACACAAAGAACACTCAGACACAAAACAACAATTTCTATATCACACAAAGTGTTGTCCCACTTGAGACTTGAACCACTTAAACCGATCGTCCCTTAAAGTAACTTTTTACGTCTACCAAAGTGTTCTATCTGCCCGATTAATAACCTGCGATGGCGTGCACTTGCCGTTGTTTTTAGAAAAGGAAAACATTGATTTTTTTATATTGATGTTTTATAAATCTGGTTAAAAAAGGAAAAATTTAAACCCATCTACGACAAAAAACAGCGAATACTAAAAAAGCATAAAACAAAATTTTTAGAACACAGGATTAAACAACATTATAAACAACAACATAATAGGTAATCGACACAATTATTTGTGTACAGGAGATACACATACTAAAGTTTAAAAAGCCGTACTCACACGTCAGATAGAAACGTACTCGTACCATAATACTTTAGCAACGGGTACCATAGAAATACCACAATTATCGAATCGGACAAAATCACAAGCAAATGCTAATAATATATATTTTTAAAATGTAAAAGTAACGCTCTTTACAATGATACCAAAAAACACGGCATATTGATGCTAAATTATGGCCACTAGGGGCGCCGCACTAGAAACAATGACACGTCAAATAGGCAATAACCAGATCAATCCAGACGCTTCTAACGATACCTTATTTGTCCAGTTCTAATAAGTAGTTTAGGGACCTCTGAGGGAACAGATGAACCTACATCCAGCCTGTAAAAATCATAACCCTCCTTGAGCTCTGTCGTAGTCAGGTAAAAAGAAAACCTTTTACCAATCCGTGGTACAAACAATAGTTATACCTCCTTCTAACGAAATGTGTTTCAAGTAGTCGCTGTCGAAGTGATGTTGGTCATGAAATGTCACAACGTGTATTACGTTGACGAATTACTAGTCATATTTACGAGAATGTCAACACATCCTCTCTCACCAGTCGCTGTTTAAATGCTAATGGAATTTTGTTAAAGGAACATTTTTCTTCCGAACTCGAAATGAACCTGTCAGAAAAGGTGTTTCAATATCTTCTTATTGCTTTTAAATCGTGTCATATTTAGTGTCAATCCACGTAAACACTTCAAAACAATCGCATGAACTTTGTTACTGCTAAGAAAGGAACATAAAATAGTTGTTGCTCGTATTATGCACGCCCCTACGATGATTCGCGATGCAATAAATTTAATGCGGTGGACAACAAAATTGTTGTTTTGACCGCACGTCTTGGCAATGCTTTTATAAAAACTTAACGCTTCCTTTAATTTTATTGCCTATTGACAGGATGCGTTATGTACGTTGTCATCATTAAAATTATGGGCCGTTTTATGCGACGCTAATTTGCTGGAGAGATTTTACACCTTTTTGTGGAGAACCGCTTTTACTAGTATCGATATTTTAAAATTAACGGCGTATTGTAGAAAGATGTGATGCAATAAATATCTTGCATGTGGAGCGGCAGTCCCACACTGGTGTCTTCTTTCCTAACACGGGCATCGTTGGGATCGAAATAAAGCGGTCCCTGGCGTTCGATGGGATGCTGTTTTACCAAAACGGGGGCCCAGCACGCTGAATAAGGTACTCGATCTTAAACTTTTTAAAATTACTCGCTACTTTCTTACAATTTATAGAAGTTAACTCCTCATAAAACTAAGTGAGCGCTTAGATATAGTCGCTTTGAAGGTGATGTACACATTATGAGATATCTGAATTTATTCTGCAATACAGTAAAATATTAAGTTTTATTCCTTCTTATATGAATTCCTGAAATACGAGGTTTCTTTTTCGGCATTCCGTAAGGTCTTTACAGTACGAACGTTCGTCAAGTGGGGTCGTGTCCCGGTTCCATAAAAGTCAACCGGTAGAATGTCGCACGGGGCTATGTAGCGCCAGCCTCTTACAGCTCACTACTACTCGGAACTGTCTTTTTCGTTTCTTTTCCTGTACGAGTACAAACACCTTAAACTGTTGGTACTTTGAATTGATGACAAGTACATACTCCTGATTAAAAGCTTTTACTGGCTCGTCCGTCCCATACTTAATGAGCCTGACTGCTGAACTAGAAGTTAAAGGTTCGATCAAGAATAAATAACCGTGTAATGGTTACTATCATATTTGTTCTATGTCATGAAGTAGTACATGAACAAATAAAACACCCAAACTCTGAAACAAATATTTGTGGATCACACAAACATTTGGTCCAACCCGAAATACTAATAATATGGTTTAGATTATTGTAGAATTTTTAGTAAGATAATCTTCTTATTTAAGGTTATTTAGGGTAGGCTAGTAAGATAACCTATACTAATATGATTATAGTTTAAAAAGTAACTCTATTTGTATGTCTGTAACATCACATCACTCAACAAAAAACATAACACACATTTGCCGATCATATTGACACTCGGTCCGACCCGGCAATGGAACCGGAGTCCTCTTGATCAGCAGCCGCATACGCCAACCACTATTATACCAAGAAGGCAGTCAAATTTAATATTAATATTTAAGATATACATATATATTAGATTTTAGTACTGAAAAATGTGTGGTCTGTAACTATTCAGCCAAAAACATAGAGTTCTTAGTATATGACCTCATAGGTAGGTTTCATTGTAAGATCTCCAGTACGGCATTCAAGCGCTTCCTTCAGACCGATGCCAATAATGAAAGTAAAGATAATTTTATACCTTCCGGTGTGGTTTTATGACCACGGAGCTGTAGTATTTGTTAAGTTATTGACGATTTTGAGTTTGCTTTGATTCTGTCGTAACGGAAAATTCAACGTTCTAAACTTTATTATTAGGTACAGTCATTCATTTATCATAAATATGTAACTAAAATAAGAGACTAAAGAAAAACAGTATTCTTTGATTGTACATTTATTTTAAAGAATTTCTAAATCTAGTCTTTAGAAATTCTTTTTCGTCGTTGAATTTGAGGTCATCATACATTTTTAAGATAATAAGTAAATTAATATATAAGCTACAACTTATACAAACTACATTTTGTTTCACATTTTAGTTCATAGTAATATAATTAATTTCATATATACTTAAATGTTAAAGACTAACTTAATCACTATTAATAAACTTAACATTGTGATTGGTCACCAAGCATTCTTTTTTCGGGGTTCCGTACGCTAAGGTTAAAAACGGGACACTATTACTAAGACTTCGCTGTCTGTCCGTCCGTCTGTCTGTCACCACACTGAAATATTCACAAAACACTCAGTAGTACTTTTACTTTGATAATAAATTATAGAATAAAAATAAATAAATAGGTATTTAAGAGGGCTCCCATACAAAAATTATACAAAATCTAAAAAAAGGTTACAATATTAAATTCGTGTACACTGTTGTTTACCTAGTCAATGGTACGAAACATGTTGTGCGCGATCTTGACTCGCATTTGGCCGGTTTTATAGTATATTTATTTATGTTGTACACTAGACATTTTATGGTGAAAAAGTGTGGATCAGTAAGTTCAAGTAAAACGCAATTGAAGTGCACATAGCGCTCTCTTTCCCGATATAGACCGGCGGCAGAAAGCGGACATCACATGTCATGAGTACGTTGACGTCAGGCCAACAGTTTTTTATCATCTCCGATTGAGAAGTGATAAAAGTAATAAAAACTATAAATGACTACCTGCAGTGATAGTGTATGCGTCGCGACTACTGTTCTTTAAATCCTGGGTCAGAACAACTGTTTGTATGATCTACATATATTTGTTTCGGAGTTTGGGTGCTTTCTATGTTTAATATATATGTATTTACAAAAAGAAGTATATAAATATTTTTTCAGCCAACGTAGCTCTCATAGCACAAGCTCTGCTTAGTTTAAAGCTAAATTGCATTAATAAATAATAATAACCATGATAAATATTTCTAATACATATTTCGGACATCTTACACACAACGTCATCTAGTCCCAAATTAAGCAGAGCTTGTATAGTTGAAGAGGTCGCCGTAGCCGAAACCGGTCGAGGAAGTTATTATTATTATAAATACATAAACATATTTTTTTTGAAAGTACATACATATCATACATAGAAAACACCCAGACTTCGAAATGGATCACACAAATATTTGGTCTGACCCAGGAAGCGAACCCGAGACCTCTTGACCAGCAGCCGCATACGCTAACTAGTAGACCAACAAGGCAGTCATTGTTTTTAACATGTCCGAAATGTTTTATTTATTTAATCTCGTCTGTAATGAACTCGATGGCATTATAGAAATTAAGCTTAATAAGGTCGTATATAAATCTTTGATAAATACAATTTGAAGATAACATTTTGTGTGCAACTTTCTTTCTTAGAGACATAGTGTAATTAAGTGAAATGCATTTTAGTCTTGTCTTCGTACTGATCTTTTAAATAGCTTTATGGCTTCTTTCCTTATCTGCTAAAATAATTAGATTAATTGAATTTTGTTTCAATATTTTATGTACTCTAAATGTTCGACGAATTCAAAAAGTTTTGAGACATCACTGTTCTCTGCTTAATATCGATTGCTTCAGGTATTCTGAAGTGGAAAAGTAATGCCATCAAGAACTACTTCTATACGGAAAAAATCACCAAAAACATTAGTTATCAATTAGCTAAATTTTCACCATATTTTTTACAGGAACACTTTTTATAAATAAGTAAATATTTTTGGACATTAAACCCATAACGTTATCTAGCCTCAAACATAACAGAGCTTGTACTAAAAGCTAGATTTTCAGATAGAATACGTAAGAGTTTTCTATAAAATCATATTCGTGTATATTACACACCCAAACTCCGATAACAACTTTTGCAGATAGTACAAATTTGGTATGATCCGGGAATCGAATCCGAGACAGCAGTCACTAATTCGATTCCCGGACACACCACTACGGCGCGACCAAGGCAGTTGAACATTGCATACAAGTAGCACAGCATTAACATTGTTTCTATACAAGGTTGTCATTTAAAGTCTGTAATGATTAGGAAATTATAAGTTTTATCTAAGATCATAATCTTTTTCACTATCATCTTTTATATCTTTCTGATTGATTGAGCGACGCATGTTGGTAATATTGATTTCACAAGATCTTGGATACACTATGTTCATTCGCAATGTATTTAGGTCTAATGTACATCGTACTTTATTTTAATACTAGCTAAATCTTACCGTGCTACCCGCGGTTATTGTGATAAAGCACGAGTAACGCCACGTAGCCAAGCTAGTATAAAAAATAGCGTAAGTTTAACTTACGTCAACAGCTTTCTGCCTGTGAAAATCTCGTCAAAATTGGCAAAGCCGTTCTAGAAATTATTCAAAACAAACAGTTAGACATTTTTTTTATGGAAGCACCGTATATGCTTTCATATGTATCTAGTAAAAAAGTCAAGTGCGTGTCAGGTCACACAAAGATTAAGGTTTCGTAGTTCACTATAATGGCACGTGAATTTAAAATTATCTCCAATAGATAACTGTTACTTTTACTTTACTTATTTTTATAGAAAGTTTTCCAAATAAACGTATTTTACAAGTTAGGACTCTATAACTCCTGAACTAACAAAATTATCTAAGCGTCACAGTTTTCCCTTAAAGTTCATCACATTGACTCGATCACTTTATCGACGTGATAGAAATACTTATTCATGCAAAGCTTTAAAGGACCGACAGACATGACAAAACTTTAAGGGTACCTAGTCATAAACTACAGAACAATGAAAAAACTGTTGATTTTGATAATACATCCAGACACTTCAATTTTGGTTTAATGGTATTGATCAAGAGGAATCTACATAAGCAAAACAAGAAGCTGTTCTATTAAATACACAATTTAATAATAGTTAGCGTATTTAATTAAAAGATCAGCATGCCACTTTATACAGTGAGTGTTGTAGGTTTGCTAAACATATGAGACAATACTTCTTCTTCCTAGCCTTTATTCCCAAGTTGATTTGGGGGCGGCTACTAGTTCAACCGGTTTTACCTGAATTTCAGTTTTAATAATAATAACGATTGCCATAGATGTTCATGACAACCGGGACCGACGGCTTTACCTGCTCTCCAAGGCACGGGCGTGAATCACCGCCAAACTTCCAAACTCCGGGCTGCTATTAGGAATTTCCTAAGAAAAACCCAAAAACACTTTTTGGCCCGACCCGGGATTTGAACCCGAGACCTCTTGATTAACAGTCGCATACGCTAATCACTAGACCAACGATGAGACAACACTTGCGATCTGAAAATTTTGTTCCAATTCTAACTATTCTTTGTATCCGTTTCATGAACGTGTAAAGTCCATGTGCTGTATGACAAAATATATCGTACCTTAGCGTTAAAGTTGTCTAAAAAAATGGTAAAAAAATGTGTTTTCTACTATAGTTACAATTTCAACTCACCAAAACTGTTATATTATAATCTACTAATACGAGTACAGCTACTTCCTTTCAAATTTTGCAAGAGGTGACGTAAGAGGGAATTCCTTGAATGTGACGTAGGCCGATGAAGTCCGGCAGTTACTCCTGCGCCCTCCAAATGTCAAGAGTGCGTTACGTAAACGGCCCAGTTACCATTCGACCTTTGCCAACACCTTTGGAAATGAACGCACGTTTTAAGGAAATCTTAATACTCGTTGTACATACTCGTAGTTGACTGCCTTGTTGGTCTAGTGGTTAGTATATGCGACTGCTGATCAAGAAGTCACGGATTCGATTCCCGGGTCAGACCAAGTGTTTATATGATCGGCAAATGTGTGTTTTGTTTTTTGTTGTGTGATGTTTATTAAGTATGTATATTTTTTAACAGACTACATAACAAATGCAACCTACTGACTTATTCTCTTCCGTACAAATCCTTTCCGGCTGTGAAATAAAAAAGCAACCAACACATACTCGTGCATACTAATATTTTAAATTCGAAAGTAATTCTGTCTGTTTGTTAAGCTTACACCCATTTCAATGAAATTTGCTACATAGGCTACCTAAAAACCACCTTACAAGCAGGCATAACCATGGGTAAAAGTTAATATATTAATAAACACTGCGCAAAAATTATTACGCAAAAAGCGATCTACCCAACTATCTCCAAATCTAGCGTGTTTTCCATTCCAAATCGATCAGTATTCATAAAATCACATTTAAATAAATCATACATGACATTTTAATAAAACAAAACTAGCTATAAACATCAAATACGAGGCGTGTCTAATGTCTACATAAAATAAATTAAAATAAAACTTGTTCTGTCTTAATTGGAGTATAAGAACATTACCGTGTGCGGGTCTAATTTGTTTGCAGCTTATGTAACATACAAGTGTGTGTAACTCTAGACAGGCTGTCCCCATGCGTTAGTATCGAGAGTCGAAGCCTTATCACCAGACATGTTCACACTTTTGCAACGTCTGTTATGACCTTTTTAATTGACAGACTAAAAGAAGTCGTGTACACAATAAGAGAGATTATAAGTGTTATGTAATGAGAAAGTGATAAGGAAATTGGGAAAGTAAATGAATCTAAAGGTATTTAGTGGAATAGAAAATAAAAGACAGAGACTTATTAGTACAAGAAAAAGTTTCAAACTCGACTACTTTTAAACTTTTGATAAAATTTATATAGACAAAGTTAGCCGATTTGACGAAACTATTGAAACCTCATTGATTATTTTAGGTAGAACACACAAACATATCAATTTCTTTTGGCCTTGCCGTAGTCCGGTAAAAAGGTCTTACCGACTGCATCAGGTCATGTATCTCTTCTTTGTGGAAGAACTTTCAGATATGGAAAGATTTTGGAAAATACTTATTTTGGACCCTCATACGTCTTTATTAACAACCTCCACTTTATCCTGCATTATTACAGTCCTTGATTGTTTAGCCAAAATCTAGTACCGAAAAGCCTTAAAAATTCTTTTAGAACTATTAGACCACATAATTACTAGAACACATATTTAGATACATTCTTTTAAAATTCATGTCACTGCTGGATATAGTACCTCTCCTTCGAAAGATACTCCTCCTTCAAAACAATGTATTTTAAGTTTAATGAACTCTTTAAGACTGAAAATTTTCACAACTATAAAATAAAACCGTTACTCAATTAAAAGCCAATCATTTCTGATATTAGTATTGCTTTGTTACATTTCAATGAAAATTATTTGTGACCTGTACCGTTAGACATTGGAGGACACTCTAGTACGTGGATGAAAAAGAGACATGTAAGGAACAAACCTCTTAAAATTAATACCATAAACGGACAATCGTTAACATTGGACCGGGAAATAATAAAATAAGTAGTTATCGGGGTAAAATACTTAATGATCAATATTATTTTACGTGCAATTACAATGGTTAGAGATGGACAAACCACTATTAAGTTGTTGTCTATATCTTCTTCTTATTCGTAGAAATATATTTTAAAGATAATAATAAATTTTATTAGCTATATTGTATTCATCACCCACTCTATTATTTTGAATCTTTATGCCATCTTCATAACACGAAGTTAATATAACTAAGTAGCTGTAAGCTGAGGCAGCTTATATACTTGAAAAATATTTTTTATTGTACAGAAAAAAAAATCTAAAAAGTACTGTTTCTGTAAAGAAAGTCTAACTTAGAAAAGCCCTGATTGCTTTACTTTTAACTATTAAAGTTAGAAAATAGAGATTTCTACGAAAGTAGCTATTGGCGCCAATATTCTATCAGTAAATAGGGGTGGTCGGCGCACCGGCGCAAGCGCAGCGCACTAAATCACGCGCTAATAACTACTAACTGTGATACAATCTTGGCTTTCAATAATAAACTTACCCAATACCCAATTGTGCCCCGTACCTTTCATAGAAAGCACTTCGTGAAATTCTTCGGACACAATTACAGGTAACAAAGATATTTCCATTAACTATTATTCTTAATGTCACTTATCTTGATATAGATGGTTGCGTAAGATTGTAATATAGATATTATTAAGACGCAGATAATACGTGAGACAATTCCGTAAAAGAAAACACTTAGTCCAATGAGATAAGAAGCCTAAATTATTCTATACTGGCTGCACCCTGTGGCGCTACCCACGCTTTATCAAATACACGTATATTGTTTAACCTCATAACGGGAACGGTGGGCCATCTTATTGATACGACGGTTAAGAGTTAGATAACATTAAAAAATATTAATGTCATGTATACCTACTTCTGAAGTTGTTCTTCTTTTTGGGTCGAGTTCAAGGAGATAAGGACGTTATTCCTTCCTTAGACATTATTCCCCTTGAACTCGACCTCCACCGATTTAACTGTTTAATTTAATGAACTCGATACCTTATTCCAAAACCATAAGCATAATGACTAAATATTAGATAGATTGTGAAATAACTCGAGTAGTTATTGCTAAAGTTTAAATTTATGGTTTCATCTCATTGTGGTACGTGATACCTCACTTTGATGTAACATAATGTTATTCAACTGATTTAATTAGTCGTGATTTTGTAATAAATATGTGCTTACCAAAATAGTAGGATTAATGTTACAAGTTTTTTTAACTAAAGTAGTTTTTATAACGTTCTAAATGTGAATGTCCGCAATGTTGATCACGAATAAGGAAAGCGTGGGTTTACTTGATGGTAGATTATGTAGTTGTGCGCGATCGTAAAATTTATTACACGAAAATTTATGATTATTTATTATAACTTTTGGAGTGATACCAGAATGTGATTAGAAGCTTCTTAAATAAGGATTTATAATTAAGATAATCTTTACATAAAAATAAATGTTATGTTGTTTTGCGTAAGATTCAAAAACCCACAAAGTTTTAAAACATATGATGTCAAAATTTGATACGATATACAAACAAACACACTTAAAATGTATCAGTTTTTATGAATTTTTCAATCATAATGTGCAGTGAGCCATAGTGATTTAGAATTTTGTCTTAAATATTTCATCTACAGAGTCAAGAATGTAGTGAAAAGAGAACGTTGTGGACTGAAAGAAGATGTAGTGACATTGACTGAAAAGGGCATGCTTCGATGGTTTGGCCACGTATACAGGTGAGGATGATAGAAGAGAAGAAACGAAAGTGTGCGGAATTGTAAGATGAGATCGTTTCTGGAGAAAGGCCATAATTATGAAAAGCACCTAGAACCGATGATTGGTGTATGTAGACTTAGCAAAAGAGTTGTGACAGGGCCTCAGTAAGTTGAGATCAGATGTCTCTGCTTACCCTTCTGAGAATTAGACGAAACTTTGTATTACATTTCAGTTACAAACTTTTTGTTTTTGTCACTGCTAATCCCAAAAAGATGTGTCATAAACATACATAGCCTGTCAAAATCATGACCCTCCTCTGGTTTGCCTGAGTCCTGTTAAAAGTAATACCAAATCTCGAAATTTCTAGTCGAATTACGTATTATGTACTCTCCTATAAACTTTCCACCACCTCTGCATTCATATACTGCTTATCCTATTAGGGGGACGGAAATAAAATAACTATATAATATCCTAACAGCCTATTAAAGTGAAATTCTTGTCTCAGGTTATTTATGATGTAGGAAGGCTGGTGTAAGTATGCAATAACACGAAATTTGCCATTAACACATAATTAGTTCCTAATTTGTGACTGCAATATGTAATGAATATTCTTAATGAGTTCACAAAAGCTTCTTAGCTGTAACAAATCGATAACTACTAGCGGGTGGTCTGCGGATGTATATGTCTGTTAATATATGTATGTAGTTTCCGGTAGCAAGAACTGCAACGAGATTTCTTATACATTCTTCATTCGCCATCTTGAATTAAACTAAGGTTTTTTTTAAGCTTTACTTGATGAACATATTGTGGTTTGTTAATTTAGTTTTTAGTATCATTATATCCCATTATTAAAATCGGCCAAGCGCGTGTCAGGCCACGTATAGAATAGGGTTCCGTAGTCACGTAGTAGTACTTTACGTGTAGGGGAGGTACCCCAAATATTTTTTTTTTCATAATTTTATTGTAGCACTTTGTCTACGTAATTACAACACATATTCATGCAAAGTTTCATCTTTCAAGCACCAACTGTTTGGGTGGTAGGTCGAGGACGGACGGACGGACGGACATGACGAAGCTATAAGGGTTCCGAGTCATGAACTAAAAGAAACCCTAAAAATGAAGTCAATATAGTGCGAAATGATATGACTTCACGGTTGGCATAGTAGTTGAAGTAGTTGACACGCCGCTTCCTACTGGGCCAAGTATGAGTTCAAATCCGACACAGAAAACACTTTGTTTACTCCACAAATTGTTATTCTGAGTCTGGGTGTTCTTTGTGTCCGTTTCTTGTATATTTGTAAAGTCCCCCACGATACTGCAATATATTCCTAATTTCTTGTTGTCTTTTAAAAAAAGGAAAGTTATGAAATTTTAAAAGCCGCTTAACAATATATTGTATCATACCAGATGCATAATACATTTGCAAATAATATTAAATATCGACCATATAATTTCTGTTTCTGATCAACTTATATATATTACACTTATGGGCCATATTTATAGTTATCAGGAATATGTATACATAATTTGGATTTTTCTGGCATGCCTAAGATAAGATTGACATCACACTTTGATCAATAGGAGTCATGATGATTACAGATAAAGTTGCGTATGCTCAGCTAGTAACTATATAATAATTCTCACAATCGCGAAGAATCAAGACTTTGTCAACAATTCCTGTCACGAATGACATTTGAAAGTTATGAAATTGTAGTAAATTATTTAATTTTAAGGTCCATACAGATCTACATATTGCATATAGAAAAATGAAACATTACTTCCATACATGTCCATCTCAAGTAATATAAAATAATTAAATTCTTCAGAAAAGTATAAAATTTACTTAAATTTAATTGACCTGAAACCATCATTATTTTTCTATCATAGACACCATGTGGTAATGTATTAAGAATACAATAGTCCTAGCTAACCCTACTAAGAGAACAAACTACTTAATACAACATCCCTGTAAAGGAAAGGAACAGTTCAAATAAACCCTACACCGCCTGACGAACGGGGTATCATTATTATTACCATCAGACTATTGCAGTCCACTGCTGTACTCAGTAGACCAAAACCTTCTTTCTAAGTTGTCCATGTCGTTGATGATGATGATGATCATAGAGACCGTAAAGAAGTAACACCAAACCGTTACATTGATATAGTTATGTGGAAAACAGATTTGTACAATTCCTAGTACAAATTGCTGATTCAGTAGCTAAAGATTACGAAAAAGCATAGGTATTAAAATAAGCCCTTGCAAATATTCAGTAAATACACTTCGTCGGATCACAATCAGACTTTTAGGATTATCAATGCCTCAATAAAAATCACTAAGGTTTTTTGATCTTTTTTCACAAACATTAAAACAAGTAGACAGAAACAAATAATTTATGCTCATATATAGATCATTAATAAAGGTTTTTTAAACTATGTTCAAACATCAACTACAAAAGTTCGAAACTAAGCGCTTAGCTGCGCTTTCCAAATGGTTTATTAAAAACTACGGCTGTTTAATAGATGATGCTCATCGGGAACATGCATCGTGAGCGCATCACACGTCACCGAGGCGACGATAAATCTTCTTTTGTTTAGTACGTGTAATACGTCACAAGCAAACATGTGAGCATGCCGCTTGAAGACTAGTTAGTTAACGTGGTAACGCCTTAGTAATATTTTTTTCTTAAGAATTCCTGACAACATCAAATATTACCATTATAACATAATAAGAGACAATGAAATAACCATTATGTATCTACAATCTTTTGAGACTTTCGAGTTACACAAAAATATTTCTAATACTGACTCATGTACTCCTAATGTAGAGTCTATCAAACAGCCTATCGAAAAGAACACTAATTTCCAATATTGTTAAGAATCTTAAGCGAAATTAATCATCTTTGAATTAAATAGTTAACACCTCGTGAATGTGTATTTGTACCTATACAAGTACAGTATTGTCGGAGTGAGAAGAAGAATTATAATGATGGATTTAAATAAAAAGCTTCATTGAAACGCACGTCAAATCTACTTTCTAGCCTAATTCCCAAAATTAAAAACCATAAAGTAATCTAGTTCACCCTGACCTATACAATAAAAAAAAAAAAAAATTAAGTTGCTGTAAAACAAGCTCAGCTTACTCAAGGAAGCAGAAAAGTATCAGAATTACTGTGTGCTTAAAAATATTCCGAAAGATAGGGTGACCCATTCAATGATAACATAATATAATTTCTTTGATATTCCTAATTTAAGAACATTGCTCTCATGTCTTAATTAGTTACAATTTTGCACATTGTATGTAAATTTAACTGCATTCCATTGATGTTATTCACAGAATAAAGAAACAAAAAATTTAAAAAAAAAGTACAAACGATTTTCAATGTATATTTTAAAAAATCTGAAAGTTTGGTAGTTCCCGATGGTTTTCGACTAGACAGGTATTTATTGAATGAAATTAGTATAATTTTTAACTTAATTTAGCAAAAATCACGACGATTTCTTAATAATTCTCAACATCGTTTCATAAAAATTAAATACTCGTACTTTTCTTTAATAAGTACATGCTTACGTAGTCAGAATGGACGTGTTTAATTATACATTCAGACCTTCGACATTTCGCTGTAGTTATAATGCATTTTTTTGTTCTTTTTCGTTTTGTATGTAGAAGAAAGGAGGTGCTCACTATAATGACCATTAAAGTTACAATGCACTTGAGTATAGTTAATTATAATTTGTAATTAGCTATTAGTTAAACTTTAAAAAGTAAAAGAAAAATTGTTCACAAGATGACTTCGCGCAATTGAAAGTAACTTAGAAGATATGGTTAGGATTTTTTAGGATTGTGATCAGTCGGGCAATATGTCACCCTAGCAGAAGTTGATCGGGATGGCAGCGAGATGCCCTTGTGGCGACTTCCACATACAGCGCGACGAGAGACAGACAACAGCGCCATCTACCGAAGAACAGTAGCCCGCCCGGCATGATCACCTCGCCTGGTCGGACGATCCTTTCTTTGTCTTGGAGAAACACGATGTCCGTTCCTCCACAGCCCTATTGATCGCGCGCGCTCTTTTGGTGGCCGAAAGGGAAAATCGCGGTTCCCATTCTGGAAGGGGTCACTTGAAAGCCGTAGGTAGATGGCCCGAGGATTCCAGGACATAACCACTATTAAAACACTCACTGTTTGTCAGTAGTGTAGTATTTCAATAGTGCTTTCCAAAAACGAAAATTGGAATTTTATATTATCAGATTTATTAAAACCTAAATTTTTACTTCTAAAAATAAAATATATACTTGATATTGTAGTATAAATAATTAATCAGCAAAAGTTCAAATTGTTCGTAAATTTGCTGATGAATTTCAAGGTTTCGTAAAGCTAATGATTTTCAAAGAATACTACCTATTTTAAACTCACTTTAAAAATTAAATAAAATATATAGTAAAATAAATGAGAAAAACAAAAACTGGAAAGCTAAAAAATCTTCTAAAATCGAGTCACAAGTTTGACTCATAACGTCATACGTGTCAAAGACTTTTTGCTGCACATATCAGACCTTTGGTTGTCCCTTTTTAGGGTTCCGTAGCCAAATGGCAAAAAACAGAAAACTGAACGAACGAAGAACTGAAACTCAAAAAATGTTTTTTCAGCAAACCCAAACGTGTGGTATCTATGGCTATCCATAAAAAATGTTGAGGTTTCTAATATCATTTTTTTTCTAAACTGAATAGTTTGAGCGAGAGACACTTTCAAAGTGGAAAAATGTGTGTTCTGTGTGTGTCCCCCCCCCCCCCTGTAACTTCTAAATTATGAGAGTGATAAAACTCAAAAATATATATGTTGTACATTACCTTGCAAACTACTAACGAAAATAGGTTTGAGCGAGATCTAGTAAGTAGTTTTTTTAATACGTCATAAATCGTTAATCGCAATTTACCTTTCATTCAATCAATACACTATTATAAAAACATCGATCAAAGTTACAACGAACTACAAAAACTTTTATATGATGTTACTTGCTGATACAGAACCCTTCATGGGCGAGTCCGACTCGCACTTGGCCGCTTTTTAACCTATATTCATATTTGCTAATAAACTGTTTCGATAATATCTTTATTATTTCAAACAATTGTTGAAGTGTATCTATTCTACCAATTGCTTTAATGAGTCACTCGCTCTGTGGTACTTTTCTAACTGTAAACTGATTCGATTAGACTAACACCCAGAGAAATAATTACGTCTCAGTTATCTTATCTATAACAGAAAGTTTAGATCTTTCTATATAATACTCTTTACAAAAAGTAATGATGCCAATAGTCACTTATCAAAATAACCAATAACAACTCAAATAACTGCAATCTAAAAATATAAAACACGTTTTTCCACGCCCTTCGCAATAACTGAAAACAAATTACCTCAATCGAAGACCTTTCAACAAACCGATCTCAGTTTACGCAACAAAGCATGATAACAGAACTCAAAAACAATGGGTAATCTTTATCAACGGTTCGAACCGTCACGATTCGCGAAACGAAAACCGCCGTTTCATAAGCCGTGATTAAATAACTTATAATTGCAGCCATTATTAGGAAGTAAAGGCCAAATTAACCGGATTCACCGGTGGCTTACATAAAGCCACTCAAGAAGCACGTTTAGACATTAAAGGACTGTGATAAGACGATAAGTTAATATTAAGTGACTCATTGTTTTAGTTTACAAAAGAGTTTTTTATGCAAATAGCACATAAGTGTGGAATAACTGGTATGGAGATTGATTGCAGTATTTGATTGGTGTGATTAAGAAACTGCACGAATTTAGGTCTGAGGTCCGAGGCCAAATGCAAAACAAAAAGCTACGAAGAATATGTGAAGTAAGAACACCCGTCATTCCTGTCAAATGTGACGACACCTATGACAGCCGATAAGGTAAGTCAGTGACCTCAAATATGATATAGTAATGCTTTTTACATTGCGGTGATGAACCCACAGATGCAATTAATAAGTATGTATGTTATAATGATAACTTGATACCAAGTTTCCTGTGTAAAGTGCAAAACTTAAACTGTAGTCAATATCAAGCTTTAAATATTTTAATACTCTTTCCGAAATCGACCAAAGTAATTTAGAATAGAATCCGGAATAGGAACAAAAATTGTGTGGAAAATAAGTTCAAGCACAGATTTGTAACAATGAGGAACAAGAAAATAATAATAATTACTACTGTCATACAAAATAATTCTCCAAAAACGTTTCTTTGTTAAGATAATGGTGTGTGTCGAATCAAAGAAAATTGTGGGATTCTATCGAAATATTATTTTTTGAGCATCGACAACCATTGACATTATTTTGATAATCGTATTTATCACAAAGACAAAACAAAAATCAAACATTTTGGATTTACCTAAAGTATGACTAATGACGTTAAAGATTATTATGAATGATGTGTTATTCTATCTCCTTTTAACATAAAACTGCCTCGTTGGCCTAGCTGTTAGTGCATGCGACTACCAATCAAGAACCTCGCATTTGATTGCCGGGTTGGGACAAAAAGTGTCATTGAGTTTTTTGTGATCAAGAAATGCTTAATAACAACCCGGAGTTATGAAAGTCCAGGACCTAGCGTCCGTGCCTCGGAGAGCACATAAAACCGTCAGTCCCACTTCTGATTTCTCGCTGGTCATGTAGGATAACCATAGCATCGGATATCATAAGAGTGAAGGAACACACTAGTAGACTAAAATAATTCCTGCGTAGTTGGCTGGTCTCTATTGCAAATGGCCACCGCCGTTCCTGAAAACGGCTAAAAGTACATGATAACTTAAAAGTCATATAAAATACATTTTATGAGTTTCTAAATTTCTGTTAAAATTATAAGATTTTTATTTTGAAGCCTACACAAAGCAACGTAGGTTTGTGTACACCCCAAAATCTCAACAAGTGCTGTACCGATTGAGCTCTGCTGACACGATACTAACTCCACTTCAAGGATTTTTTTGAGCTATTTCATGAATCACTTTTGTTCCTCATTTAATAATCCTGCTATTTCTCACCAATACAATCAAAATGTGTCACAGCAAAGCGTGGTAGGGTATAAATGGCAAAGTGATGATGATATAATATCAATATTGAATAATAAGTTAGTTAAGCATCGCTTTTATAAAATTATCTACGGTGTAAAAGCAATTAATTCCTACAGATATGGATATATCATGATTATAAATACCTTATAACTAACTCTTCGCGTTGTAATCCTCATTTCTAAGGTTCGTGGTTGTCTAGTTGCATTTAATCTTTTACCGAACAGTTGCTCGCCACCTGTTCCTCTCCTTGGCCAAATGAAGAGCAGTGTGCAGATTAGGGTCTAAGGCTATTCGGATCTGGTCAGTACATTTAATAGGACTACGTACTATGAGTCTTTTGCCGTCAATCTTTCCGGTGACCATGAATTGCTCGAGCGAACCCTTCTCTCCTAGCGATGGGACCAATCGAATAAATCACTCTTCGCAGGCAGGTCGTAGAGATTATGAGAAAAATACATACAATAAACTACTTCACATCACATTAAAAGCCCTTAACATTCAATTAGTGGATTTAGACTCTTCCTTAGAAAGTTGTTGTTGTTAAAAGAGTTGATGGTGCATTTGGTGTTTATTTATTTTTAAACAATATTAACCATTAATGTTCGTTTCAGTACCTATAACATTATCTTCCAATACATTTTAGTAAAGCATCAAAGTTAATATATTTTATTAAAGTAAATCACGTAGAAAGTATATTAATTTGTAGTTATAACTAACCAAAGAAGATGAGCCCTACTCTCCCTTACATCGTTCTACTTATATAAATTAACAAGCATTAAAAAATCTTAACTAACTTGTGCAATACCGCCCTTACACCGCCACGAATCCAGCGCCCCATCATTATCCAACTTTCACTAAGGAAATGTAATTTTCTAGAAAACGGTAGCGAGAAGACCATTGTAGTTTCTGTTTTTACCCGTCCGTGAGCTGCCGCGGGCTCTGTTACAACATAATCTGCTTTAACTGGGCTCTAAGAAACAACCTACATTTCTGATAATGTTAATAGTTTGCTTCATTCCCACACGGTCGTAGCTAAACCCTCAAAAATGCGCATTTCCTATATATCTTTACCTTTATATTAACATAATATTATATCTCAAGATATAAATCATATAAAAATATAAATAAATAAATAATCCTTTCCTCTACAGGACTACGCGTGCTGGCCTTGGGAGTCACCGCTTTAGAGTGGAACCAATACGCACTAAACATACTAAGCGGTTCGGCTCTTCCTTCCTGTGCCGAGCAATCAAAAACTGGAACTCCCTACCAGCTCATGTGTTTCCTTCCTACTATGATCCCGGGTCCTTCAAGCGGGGCGTGAAGAAGCATCTGACTAGGCCGCCATAGTGTGGGTCACCGTGTTGCATTGTCCACATTGGTAATGAGGACGGTGGCCACCACTCGTGGATTCTGCTTGAGCTTTCCATCAGGCTGAGCAGTCATTTTGGCAGCATTAAATTAAAAAAAAAAAATTTGTACATCTTACACACAACGCCATCTAGTCCCAAACTAAGCAGAGTTTGTATTATGGGTACTTTTGTTGTAAATACATACATATTATACATGGAAAACACCCAAACTCAGAAACAAATATTAGCGGACCACACAAACATTTCGTCCGACCCGGGAATCGAAACCGAGACCTCTTGATCAGCAGCCACATACGCAAACCACTAGATCTACAAGGCAGTCATTTGGTGTTCACGATTGGTGTAATAAATGAATGTACAAGTCTAAAAGATTTTCAAATATCCCATATTGCGCTCCCTGGCTGTCCTTCACCTTTAGCCAAATAAAAGGAACTCGAACCCTGGCATCTCAAACAATACATTAAATTGACTGTCTACTTACAAAACTTTCCGCGATGCGGAGCTCACGTTGTGACACTGCTTTTTATGATTTCTTATCTTAGGTCCCTCGTGAAATATTGCTCACGGACTAGTTTATGTCAGTTTCGCCACTCATTGCATCGTCAAAGGTTATCATGCACCTAAATGGGATGATCTCTTTTATTATGAGTCGTCAGGTTCGTGCATGATCGTGAGTCAAGTTCAGGAGTCTACTACTCTATTTTTAACCAAACTTTCATTATCCTATGGCGTTGAAGACTCATCATTTAGTTGCCTACAAAGCTTACAATGAATTCATGTTGTTAACGAGAGCTTAGTATGTTTTTCTCGGCGTGAATTGGTCGTGATCTGTTGATAATGTCTCCAGTCAACGCTTCGACTGATATTATAATTATAAAAGAAGTTGTAGGATTAAACTTGGAGTAACTCAAGCCGGCCACGCACGTTTGTACGTAAGCCTTAATGCACACAGGCGATAACTACCTTAATATCATTTACTGATATAGATATTTCTAAGTCATAAGAAATCTGCAAGCAAAATTATACTTATCTTGAAATCAAAGTTTAAATGATAGTATTTTACATGTGACTATTAAAATTAATTTACTTTCATTTTAAGTTATAGCATATTATAGTGTGTACTAGCTCTTACTTTAATACACATAATGATACCTAAAGCTATTAACACATCAGAGTAATATATGCAAATCTTAATCTACCTTTTGTAAAACATTAATAACAATTTAATCTAATATTATAACAACAGCTTTCTTTTAACAACTTTCATTCTTACCATTAAATCTTCGAATGATTTAGTTTTATGAAACCGTGGGACGTAACAGCGGTAAGTATTGAGTAACCTGTTATATCTAAGCCCATAAATAATAAAATTGCAAACCCTAATATTTGTTTGTCATAAGTTATACTTAGCGAAATCTTTAATTACTTTTCATTAATTTTATTTACATAATCGATATTGAAACGATCGATTATGGCAATTATACATTCACCATCGATTTTTTTTTGAATGACAGAGTAGAGATATTCTTAGCATCGTGGAACAACACGGTAGGAAGTAACGCGGGCGTTCCCTTCTGTCAAAACATCCACATCGCTATCACACAGTGTGTTTGTGTTTTGTGTATTGTGCGTATATGTGTGCATGTGTGTGTATGTGTACGTGGGTGCATGTGTGCGTGTTTTTGTATGTGAGCCTAAAGTGTGTATGTGTAAAGATTTGGTCCGCGGCCCTGTGTTACTAGGCATGGGTCTAATTGAAGTCCGTCATGAATAGATCCTAAAGTCACTAATTAACACCACTAGTATTTTCTTTTATAAATTCCAATATGACACGATATACATTATACTGAAGTCGGACATTAGTTTAATACATTATTGCTTCATACCTTTGCAATCTTTTTTCTAGAATCATTATAATATTAGCCAATTTGCAAGTGTTTCACATCGATGCCTTTATTTTCTTATGTTATAGGCTAATATTTTGTTTTAACCGCGTGAATTAGCGATGAGCTGACGTCATTCCATTACATTTGTTGGTTTTCTACTAACGTTAACACGTGTTGAATGTCTAATTGTCTGATCAGAAAGTATTTAAAGCTTGTACTATGGCAACAAGACTGATAATATTCATACTTATATATATTATTTATAAATACGATTAAATAAATTAAACCGAGACAGACCAAACGATCGTGTTAATCACATTACATTTATTCTTTATGGGAATAGAACCTACAATCTCCAGATGAGCAGTCAAGGACACTAACTACTAGACCAGTCAATCTTTGCAGATAAAGATAAATGAGACAAACAATTCGAAACCAATAACAATTTTTGACAACACGATTGGACTAGTAGTTTAAGTGGTCGCCACACCGATTTCTTCTACGTCAAGCATTTTGGGTTCGAATCCCACATGGGACAACACTTTGTGTTTATAATAAATAGTTGTTCTAAATCTGGGTGTTCTTTGTCTCCTTTTTATGTATGTTTGTAAAGTTCCCCAGGATGATTATTCTTAACGCGGAAGATATCTTTCTAAAAAAATATAATAATACCAACATCAAAAACAAGATAATATTCGCCGATAGCTAATGAAAATAGCATTGTAACAAATTTAATTGGATTTTTATTTGAAACAAATAGATTGCTAAGTTGCAGGATAAAAAATATATAAAAGAAAGTCTTTTGCTTCACACTCCATATTTATCTTAACAAATCTTTCTCTGACACTATTCACAATCTCTCGTTAACGATTAAAAATAAATCTCACTATTCACACTTGAAAACATTGATAATTTATTTTCCTTAACAATTGGACAAGTTAGGAGTGTCGAGGACCACCTCTCTACCGCAGCGGGGAGTCATCAGACAAAACTTGGTGAAATCAATAACGTAATGAGATAATTGCGCAACAAAACACTACTATTCATCTACAGATGTTTATTACGCGGAGGTACTAACATAACATTGATTTGATGAGAGGGCGACTTTGTTGATACTAAATTAACGGTTCTAATCAAGTATTTTATCACCATTCATTACTAAACGTATGATCTAGTGGTTTGAAGGGTAGACACACTGCTTCTTACTTTTCAATACAAATACAAATACAAATTCTACATAGGAAAACACTTTGTGTGTAATCCACAAATGGTTGTTCTGAGTCCGAGTGCTTTTTGTGTACGTTTCATGTATGTTTGTAAAATCCCTTGTGCTGATGGATATATTTCCTATTCAGACAGTTGTTTTTTTTTAATAGAATCAAACGTTCATTGATAAAAGAAAAAAAAAGAAAATATAAAAAAATGTTTAGGATAGCTCTCAGCATCAGATATAATCTTCATCTAATTTATGCAACCCAACAGTATTCATTACAAGTCATAATTGCACGGAAGTATCGACACAAAATCATCAAAATAATGCAATTTATGGGTATTACTTCTCTTTGAACTGAATTACATTGATCAATTGCAGTGACCGTCATCGCAAAAGGAATTAGCGTTAGTCAATTTAAAAGTATCAAACATTTATTGATTTCATTAATTCCCGTTTACTACTAATGTAATGAAATGAAATGAAAATGATGTGAAATGAAAAAGAAATTTATTAGAATTTCAAAAACCTTACAAATTTTTAGAACATCTGCCAAACTTTAAGAAAGTTAGTAGGCAGCGAGTATGCTCCTTTTACAAAAGGTTTTAGTAACAGATGGTAGGTACAATGTAGGTATAACCTATAAGTAAACAATCATAAATAATCTAAAATATTACGGTAACAAGTAGGTACAACATTTTCTTACTTTATACAGACATTTTCTTGACTTTGAGTCATATTCATACATTAAGTTTACGTAATAAGTATTTGGTTAACTTATTTTTAATATATGGTATATATGGAATAAGGTAATGTAAACGTAACAGAAAGGCGAAATAAAAAAATTATAAGCGTAAAAATTAAGATTACGGTCGGAGGTAAAAAAATAGCACTTTATTAGTCATTCACAAATCTAGTACAGGGTGCATATGATTCCCACCAACAACTTAGGGCTCCACACCTCACCTCCAACCAACCTCGCCTACAAGTGGTGCACATGCTGATCGACGCACAAGACCCTGGCAAACTAAACATCCCGGTAAACGGCAATAAGCTCGACACCTAATTACATGAAATCAAAAAAACTAACGAAAAGTGGGCGTTTAAAATACCTCTGTCTAACAGACGTGAATTTTTATGTAGTATGGAACAATATTAATTTTATATAAATACTTATAGAAAATTAATATAAAGAGATACATATTTCTATAACACAACACCAAATAGCTTCAAGCTAAGCATAACTGCTGTGGCAGCTAGTATATATACAGGGTGTAAAAAGACTGATATCAAAAACTTGGAGGTTGCATTCAGATCATGATACTGAATATGTTTAGCGAAAAAAAACCGCAAAAAATATGTTAATTTATTTAAGTTCTTTTTTGTATTTTTCTGGTTACATACACATAGTACAACATAACAGGACCCTAACAAACTAATCATCTTATTTAGAAAACCAAAAAACTAATAAAATCAATAAAACTGCAATGTATTTTACAGTAAAATCAGGTGGCATAGGTCATTGTTCCTAGACAACAACCGTCCGCGCGCGGTTCAATGACCGCTTCGCTCGCCCTAGTAATTACCTACTAACTGATAGTACCTAGACAGCACAGCCTGCCGTAATTTTACTAACAGAACTTGTAAGAAACATTAGTTCTAAACAAAATCAAGATATTGAAGTAGGTAGGTAGATACCTATTAAAAATGAATAAAATGTAAGGCCCAACTTTATGAAGCGTGCACCTGCGTAAACAATTGTCTATGTAGATAAATTTGTATTAGGTAGGTACAAAACTTTATTTTCCTACGTTATTAAATTCTTAGGTAATGGTATTCATTTACTTGATCACGCTGGATAATTTTTAACTCGACGAGGCTCGACCAGAGTGATACCACGGCCTCACTGAAAACCGAAACACCCCTCCTCCCCTATTCCATAAAAAAAATACAAAATTTCAACTAGGCGCACATGTTCTTATTTTTAACCGAACGGAAAAATAATAATATTGTTTTCGTGCTGTTCGTATAAAATTTCTTATACAAAACGCAAAATTTGACCAGGAAACCAGCCCTAGAACTTTGAAACTTCTATCATTTCATTAATACCTAAAGACAGTATTCGCGCGTATCGTGCGTCGCCCCGCATTGTCGGCAAACATCAAAGGGACACACACTCGCCTTTCGGCGGCGCGGCGGCAGTATATCAAAGAAGTAAGAACTTTAATTTGTCTAATATTATTGTTATGTAGGTACATCGTATTGGTTACTGCCGTTACTGGCTACGACGTCGACAACTAGTCGGTCTTCAATGTTTGTACTGGCCGGACGAACTTTCGCGAAAGTAAATTTTTGTCGTAGTTTTTTAGTAGGTTATGCTCCTTTACCTAATTTTAGTGTTAAGTTAATCTTATTACTTTTATTAAGACAGTGATGTGATTATTTATAATGTTTAGTGCGAGGGAATACGGACATATGATTATGTTATCTTGTGAAGCCCGCGAAAATCCATCACGGGCCTTGCGTATTTACCTTAGAAGGTACCTGAACCGTCTGAAGCTAGAGACATCACGGCTGACTTTCGAGTGGAAGAACAGATTTTGGCTCTTGTTGAGAGAAATCTTCGGGTAGGAACACGAACTGCGACGTAGTTAATTAGAGGTCATGGAACCCCAATATCGCATAAAACGGTGCATAAGATTTTACAAACAAAATCAGCTGTGCTATCACCATTAAGCCATTTCTGGTTCGACCGAGGCTAACGCCGAATTAGGTAAGTAGAATACAGTCATTAATTAGGTATTTTCGTTAATAGGCAACTTTATCGACGCCACGATGCGTAGGTAGTAGTGATGGGTCGAGGGCGAAAACAAATACGGGCGGAAAGGCATAAACTGGGCAGATTGGGCATAAATAAGTTTACGCCCGAATAAATGCCCGAGCACTGGGCAGAAAAAACGAATACCTTTGTTTTGTGAAAAACAAATGTTTTCTTAATCTATTCTTTCTTAATTTAAATGAAAGTCAGTATGTTGTAAATTAAAACTTATAATTAATTATTATTTATACATTTTTGTAATTAAAATCACAAACAATCACAGTTCGTTTCATTATTTTTGTCGAAAATTCGTAAAAAATTTACAAATACAATTCTTGTAAATATGTATAATAATAATAACATTTTTAATTTTTTCATTCGATGTTATCTTTTATATTTTTAAATGTACTTTTTAAATTTATATATTTGAAAATGTAGTTTAAAATAAGTAAGTATAGTAAAATAAGTATTTTGATTTTAATAAAGAGAACAATAATAATAATAACAATGGCAGCTTGGCAGTGTAGAATAAAACGTATTGCTGAATCCAGGACACTCATCGCCAAATTAATTGCCTATGAATCTGGTAATACGCGACCGAAAGTCATGCGCTTTATGAAACAGGCATTTTGGAGACTACCATCAGTCCTCAACAGTATACAGGGTGAATTTTTGAGATGGGACAGTAAGGGCAGGTACCTTATCCGTTATAGTGACAGGAAAACGCTTTAAGAAGACTATCCATAATTTTTTAAGATATTCTAAACTGCATTTACAGATTTTGGAAAAAATGTACAGCCAGCAAGAAAATGGTCATTTTAAACAAAAACTTTTTTTGATGCCAATCGATCCTGTTTTATATTAGGATCAAAAGTCTCTACTATACCGAGTGAGGTTTGAGTACTAGAAATGTCAGAAATCGCAAAAAAACTTTTTCCATATATTTGTAAGGAAATAAATCATTTTAATATGTATTTTAAACACAGACAACAGATAACTTACAATTAGATGATCTACGAAATAAATTGGTCAAAATGACTGCCGTTTTAACGAATACATAAGTACACTGGTTTTTGTACTGAGCTAGTAGCAGCTGATAATTTACTTGGCTAGATATCATTTAAAATCCTTGTTAATGCATCTTTCAGCTCCTGAATACTGTTGTATTTTTTGTAGTCTTCGTTTTAGATAGCGCCACGGAAAAATATCGAGAGGCGTAAGATCGGGGCTACGAGGTGCCCACTTGGTTGGACCATGTGTACCTATCCACTGTGACCCGAACTGCCTATTCAAACTGAAATACGCGGCTGTTGTGTGGCGGAACATCATCTTGCTGAAAATAAACTTTTCGCAATTCTGTCAAGAGACATTCATCCAACTGCTCTTGGAGATTCTCTAAAATGACGTCGTTATACACGGCAGAATTAAGAGTACCTTCATAAAACTCCACCATTACCACACGATACTAGTCGCAGTCGATACTTACTTGCGTACCAAACCAATGCAGATTCCGTGTTTCTATTATTTACAAAATACGCTTAATACAAAAGATGCATCAACAATGATTTTAAATGATATCTATCCAAGTAAATTATCAGCTGCCACTAGCTCAGTACAAAAACCAGTGTACTTATGTATTCGTTAAAACGGCGGTCATTTTGACCAATTTATTTCGTAGATCAACTAATTGTAAGTTATCTGTTGTCTGTGTCTAAAATACATATTAAAATGATTTATTTCCTTACAAATATATGGAAAAAGTTTTTTGCGATTTCTGACATTTCTAGTACTCAAACCTCACTCGGTATAGTAGAGACTTTTGATCCCAATAAAAAACAGGATCGATTGGCATCAAAAAAAGTTTTTGTTTAAAATGACCATTTTCTTGCTGGCTGTACATTTTTTCCAAAATCTGTAAATGCAGTTCAGAATATCTTAAAAAATTATGGATAGTCTCCTAAAAGCGTTTTCCTGTAACTGTAACGGTTAAGGTACCTACCCTTACTGTCCCGTCTCAAAAATTCATCCTGTATGTCGTGTCAATAAAGAGAATATAAATCTTTAATTTCATTATCATCGTCATTTAAGTCGATGTTGGA
The DNA here is from genome assembly GCA_932526445.1 of Phragmatobia fuliginosa. Taxonomy (NCBI): domain Eukaryota; kingdom Metazoa; phylum Arthropoda; class Insecta; order Lepidoptera; family Erebidae; genus Phragmatobia; species Phragmatobia fuliginosa. Next base: position 16,206,213 of record OW052065.1, on the reverse strand, counting down.
CGTTACATCAAAAAATTCGGTTCGACTGGTTGATTTTGATGGTTGAGCATCATGAGACGTATTAATTTGACTCTTATCATCATAAATATCATCGAAAAAATCATCAAATTCTGAATCCGACTCGTTCAAGTTGAATAACAGTAGCTTGAGCAAGATCAAGTCTTAATTTACAACATTTTTTATTTGATGCCTACCAATGTGACTCCACTCTGCCTGATGGTAAGCATGAGAGGGGGCCACCACACTGCCTGCGATGGAGGAAGTATGGCGACGCTGACCCAAACTATAGCGGCTTTGTGAGATGCTTTTTCACACCCCTCTTAAAGGACCCGGGTTCATAAAGGGAAGAAAAGACGTGGGATGGTAGCGAGTTCCAGTTTTTAACCGCTCGGCACAGGTCTTTCCTAAACCAAGTTTTTTTTCGGTATTAAGTCAAAATGAGGTGAAAAAATAGATATTTCAAATCAAATAAATTACGGTGTATTCAGGACATAGAAAGGTAAGTTTTCACAAAATTTCTTGAAAAAATAATTTTATTTGTAAAAGATAAAAAGAAAAAACCAAAAACTTGTTTTTTATATAAAATTTGAGGTTATGTAAAAAAAGTGCAAATGCAAAAGTTGTAGATCTTTTTATTACCTACAACTTTGCCTTTAAGTTTTTTTTCATAGGATTTGTAGTTTTGCCGGAAATCGACATAAACCGTTTTTACCCTGAAAACCTCCCCCCTACCTCTTACCGACCTCAGATCGCCCGTAAATTATTTTTCCTTCCATTTTTATAATATTCACCTCCTTTTCCAATGGGTTTCATCACTTTCATCCTACTACAATTTATGTTCACTTTTTATTATTTTATGACGCTTCTACCCTGGTCTAATAAGTCAGTTTTACATGTAATAGTTATTTACTTATACCTACTATCGACTATTGTTATCGAAACAAAAATACTGTGTTTATGTCACAGATTACTAATTATCATATAAAGAACTGCTTTAATACTCAGTTTGGTTTTTTTTATACGGCCATGATCATAGATTTAAAGAAAAAACTAAAATAGTAACATATTTATATCCATGGATATATCATATTTTTTTATTAATTACTCTTTGCTGTATACACATATATTTACACACAATTTAAATTAATAAAATGTAAATTGAAGTTTTTGCCCAGGTAAAGGGCATTTATTCGGCATTTACGGGCATTTATCGGGCGCTTATTCAATGTGCCCAATCCGCCCGGGCAGAAACCCATCTCTAGTAGGTAGTTAAATTAAATAGTTATAAAAGGCATTCACCTTCCTACTCAGTACGCAATACATTGCTGGCTACTGAAATGAATAAAAATCTTGCCACATTGTTTTTTCCGGCTACGATTTTTTTTAAGGACAACTGTTTGGTTTTTTTTAAAGGTTTTGGGGTGCTGAAGCTGCATCTTTCGTTTTCGATAGTCGTCTGGTTACACCCTGTATAGTCAATCTAGCTAGTAAGAACTAAGTTACTTACCTCAGTTAATGATAAACAATGACAAAATAAACGATAGGTTAAAAATTATTATCTTCGTAAATATAAAAATAGAAGTTCATCGAGCCCTTACTTTTACAAATAAAATACAAATAATGCTTTAGTAAAAATCACGTTATGTTGCCGCTTATTGTATTGATGGTTTTAGTTCAATGGTTTTAGTAAAAAAATACTGACTAAAATTCACCAGTAATTATAGATAATTACTTTCATACCATTTTATGGTACCCTTGAATTCATCTAACGGCATAGCATATTATATTTCAAGTAATTGAAACAGAATGAGATAATAAAAAAAATGTTTATTTAATTATCAATTATTTTTATTCTTCGTCCTTCATTTTCTTAAAGTTTTTTTCTTCAAGTTTGATTGGAACAAACAGAACATTTGAAATGTTGATTTACAATGAATATTCTAGCACAGCGCATTTTTTACCACTGTAGTAGACTTGTTGTTTTAGTTAGAACTAGTATGAGCTATTTAGAGTGCAATGCAAAGGAATTATAAGAACTTAGTCTTAATAACTGATAAGCAATACTTAGAATAGGCGCTGAGAGACCTCTTGAACAGCATTATTCTAACCACTAGACCAACGAGTCAGTCTTCCCTAGCTAGATTGATTAATTATTATAATATTTATATGACATATTTCTTATACCACATCCAACTACTTAGAACATCACGGTCATACAAAACGAAGACAATACTCATAATAAACTCAAGGTTGGAACATAAAAATATAGAAAATATTAATAGCAAGACAAATTACAAAGTCGCGTCGCACAATGCAATGTTGTAACTCGCTACACACAGTTATAATCGTAAAGCTTTCATGCACAGGTGTAATTTAATCATAATGTCATATAGTGTGTACTTGGTTTACACCTCTCGATCTATTCACCTTGACTTCGAAGGTACGATTGTATTAAAGTACATCAAAAGGTGTGTTTGCAAAACATGTTGATGTACACGATGCTTGTTTCTATACTAACACTATTACAAGTCACTGTTTAATTGCTACATTATATTATAGATTAACTTTCGTCTATAATAGGGTTTTCTAAAGTTAAATACTTTACAAAATAATTAATATTTCTTGTTGTCAAATTATATATGCACTGTTACATTTTACACGGTAAGAACACAATTAATACAATGTTATGATTCAGTTATTTATTAATTCATGTCAAGAAAACCAATCTCCTGACTGGTTTTCTTGACATGAATTAGAAGACTAAGAATTCATAAATATTCTCTATGAATCTATCTTTAAAACAACCGAAAAGATACAACGAAAATTACATTCAATTGAAAGTGTAAACTAAGAATAAATTTATCTGTATACGTCTACTAAAAATAAATCTGTTGACCCCAGTTTTGGTTGATGTGTACGAGGATCTGTCTTTCTATCTGTCTGCCTGATACGCTTTCACGGCTAAGCCGCTGAACTGATTTCTGAAATTTGGCATTTAGATACCTTGATTCTTAAGGAAGGATATAAGCTGCTCTTTACTGTGATAACCAACATACACGCGGGCCCGCAGCTCCGCGGCCAAAAGTTAGTTGTCTATATTATCAGAAACAGTTCCAGGCAGTTAAATCCAGCCTTTGTGATTGAAACTAAAAAGTATCCGTGAATACGATTGTACAACTATTTTATTTTCTTGACAAATTACATTATAATATATACATTCTTATAACATCTTATGAGAAACACAACAATAGAAATACTCTGGAAATATAGTGTTAAGTTACCATTTTAAAGGAGCATTTCACTTTAAGTAACTACCGTACCGTAAGTAAAACTCCATAATCATCAAATCCTTGTTCTTATTATCCTTTGTCAAGAACTCTATTGTATTCTCACTTTTACGAACCTCTATGGACACGTAAATGGTCAATATTTCTAAATACAATCAAAACTACAATTGGTAATAGAATAGACATGTATAGCTCCTCTCTAAATTCTTTTTACATCCTTTAAAACATAGCTACGTTTTAAAAGCGAACATAAATAAAGTTTTTAATGGAAGCTAAATCAAGCAAATAAAACTAAAACACGATGTCGTTCCTTTTTTTTCTCGATAGTGAACGTCAGATACAAATTAGATGGCAGGAAGCATGGTTTGATGCGTATCGAATGGTCGAACTATCCAGAAATGTTATCGGAGAATCTTGTCCCGTGCTCTGAAGCTGCGGGCTGTCCCGTGATTCAATGATAGGGTTGCGTTCATCTGGGATAAAAATCTTTATGTTGTGTAACACGCTTTTCTATAGTAATGCAATAAAAACTCAATTAGTTTTATTATGACACAAGTTAAATCGTTTTTGTAGCTGTTGTTTTAGGGGTTTTGTAATAAAGCATCTGTCGTATAGCATATGGTTGGAAGGTTTAAAATTACAATATTTTTTTATTAACTTAACAACTAAATACACAGAAACTAAAAACTACTAATGTAGTAAAGAAATTCATAGTTTTTATTTCTACTTTTTTAATTGAACTGCAGGTACATTCAAAAAAAGATTACATATAGCAAAAAATTCCGCTAGGAAATTAATAAATCATTTCAAATAACTAAAATTGCAATTTAATGAAAACTGTTCGAAATGTTTAAAATTAGATATTATCATACTATAGATAAAATAGCCACGCTGATTTCATCACGAATGGGTCGGCTTGACCGGGGCAGTACTATCCTCACAGAGAAGACCATCCTAAACATGACAGCATTCGTGTTATCGTATTCCGTTGGTGAGTGTAAGACCGAAGGCCCAATAATGCAGAAGCCTACACCGCCATAGTGGTAGTCTGTACTGTACTGTAAATATACGGTAGTAAGCTTCGTATAAACTCGTACATATACAAAACCTAATACTACCTCAGTCTGTCACAAACAAACACCTGTCTAATAACTTTATTTATACCAACATCGTTAGTCTCAAATATAGACGTGAATTTTAAATGAAGCCAATGAACTCTCTCTAATTGGTACTTCAAAAATTTCGCTATAAGAGTTATAAGTAAGTTCTTTCATGCATGTGTCATCGTCAAACACCAAAGTAAATTTTAAAAATATATTTAAAAAATAAAATGAAATAATAATTATAATCCCGTCCTATGCTTAATGACTTAGTTATTCCACTTTAATGCAAAAACTATTGTAGACGTTATTTATACTATACAATAAGTTAGTAAAATGAAAATGAAATCTTATTAAAACAGTACAAATGAAAGGCTTGATCAATACAAGAGAGACGTGAGAGCAAATTCAACATCGCGACAAATTACCTAATAATCGTCTCTGCCTACCCTGAACAGGGAAAAAGCGTGAGTTTATTTTGTATGACAAAAGCTTGTAGCATTAAGTATGTACTAAGAAATCTCTTCTGTTGGACCTTGTAATTGATTACGTAAAATATGTTTCGCATATTTCGTGAATGGATAACTAACGATTCAATTATGCACAATAGGCGTTAATTGTTTTCACTTCTACGAAATGACTATTATACTTAACAGTTTTGCCTGTAGACTTATTAAATTTTTAAAAGTCATCGTCGTACAAGTTGCCTCAGATATGCCGTCAGCCCACGAGTTTCGTTTGCTCTTTCTAGCAATTAAGTTTAATAAATGTATGTCCTACTTTATTGATTTGTTTATTCCAATTTTATGGTTTCCTCATCAAAAGTTAGTTTGTCATACTAATATTCTCTCTCAAATTAAGACTTCACGCAAAACCGTTTTAATCGCATATCCAGCAACTTTCACTATCACAGGCTCAAGAAAGCGTATTATTTAAAATATTGACCAATAAAATAAGCCTTCAAAATACTCCGTCAATGGTCCGCTTCGTAGAACAGCTCGTTGACAATTTAATGACCACTTTAAAGATTGACATAATCCTTTGTTGTCATTGAGAACTGTTCTCCATAGAACCTTTTTAAAGAATCAATTAGAAATACGATTAGGTTTCTTATTTTGATTCCTTACACCTCGGTATTTCCATTCTTTTTAATATGTAGAGCAAAAATTGTATATGTATTCAAAAACTTTTATGACTTGATTTGATGACCCAGACAAACTTTATTATAGGCATTAGTTATTAACGTCATTAATAATGACTAATAAATTGATAAAAGTTGAAGTTTTGTATACTTTTTCCTACAACATTACTATTTTCATTACATATATCCGGTAATCAGGATTAAACTATACAGGTATCCGGTAATTAAGATTAGAAAATCAGAAATCATCATGCTATGTTGCACATAAGGAATAATTAATCTTAGTTTTGCAAAAGGTTTAATCAGATACAGCATATTTTGTTGTTGTAAGTCTATCACAATAAGTACTCACGGACTACATGCAATATTTTTTTAGTAAGAAGGAAAATCTGTCCCTCAATCAAAGGCATATAATCTAGATTTTAAAGACTAACATGATCTGTTTTCAAATTAAAACATATTGTATTTCATAAGAATTTTGAACTAATGAAAAAAACTGCCAAAAAAATATTTTTTAACTGTTACGCAACAATTTTCACCTCATTTCTTACCATTTTGACTTTTACATATTTGTACTCTTAATCGTGTTCTAAAACCTCAAGCAGCAGGCTTTATATCTATATTATATATTAACTGCACCCTGCCACGCCGCGTTGTGATAAATGGTTGCGAAAAATAGATGAAAGCCATCCCTCCAGCGTGATGTTCCTGAACTTAGTCTTTGAAGTATAGTCTAACTTACTTTTTCTATATATATACGTAAATTTTGGTAAACAAGTTCCATAAATCTCGAAATATATGAATTTAAGAAAGTTTACATACTATACAGCAATAATCACCAATTGGCAAACGAGCCTTCTCGACCGGGGCGGTATTACCCTCACACAGAAGACCTACCTTAAACAGCATTCGTTCCTTAGTTTTCCGTTAATGAGTGCGAGGCCCGGAGGCCCAATGGTAACGAAGCATCTCACTAGACTGCCATAGTTGGGTCACCATGCTACATTGTCTGTACTCACAATTAATGACCCCTGCTCTATGATTCAACACATTTTTTTTATATAAATATACATATATCACGCCTGCCAAGGTGACTTTACTATGCCTGATGGAAAGCATGAGTAAAATCCACAAGTGGGGATCGCCATACTCATTGCAAATGCAAGCAGTATGGCGACCCATATTATGGCGGCCTAGGGAGATGCTTTTTCACGCCCTACTTAAAGGACCCGGGATTATAGTATGAAGGAAAAACATGAGCCGGCAGTGAGTTCCAGTTTTTAACTGCTCGGCACAAGAAGGAAGACCCGAACCGCTTATGTCCTCACATTCTTTACACCAGGTAGAGTACAGTTTGGTAGGCTTATATAATATTATTTAAATCTACTGACCAACCAATAAACTATCGTTCAAAGTTGATCAGCCGTAGGTATGTAAGTAAAATAGTCACGTAGTTTATAATAACTTTTGTCTTAATTATTAGTAGTTTGCAAAATTTTAATGACCAGTTGTTCCATACGATTATGGATATAACACGTAATGGGCAATTTGAAAGATATAATCTTAATCAATCCTGTAACGTTATCTTTTATTATCTTTGCAGTGTTTCAAATACTGAAACGTAAACATAGCTCGTTATTATCCAATAGTATGCTATTGGAAAATAACGAGCTATGTTTACGTTTCGATATTTCAATAGTTTGCTAGCTTATATAGTAATTTATTTTTTTCGTCACGAATGCTGCAAATGGTATGTTGTTATTAGCATCTGATCTGCTTTAACTTACAATGTTTTATTTGTATCTTTTATTCAATCAACGTTTTCAGCTGAAATTGAAAGTAGTTGTCTCACCCGATTAAGCTAAAATTTCTTTTACGTTAATTTCTAATGATTACGGAACCCTATTCTATGCGTGGCCTGACATGCACTTTCCCAATTTGTTCAGGCTAGATTAGAGTTGGCTTTTTAGTCTACTACGATACAGTTCTGTAGATTTTATTTGTAACGTTAATAATTTGGATGTCAACCGCGACCGATGAAGCAACAGTATTTTCAAATGGAAACTTATTATGATGGTCATCAGCACAAAAATATCTCGTAGATTTTCCGAATAAAAACAACACTCCGACGATGACTATTCCGGTACAAAAATACATTGTTGATCTGTCCTTGAAAAATGACCAAAACTTTAAAACCAATAACATACATCGGAAAGTGAAAGTTGGTTTATGACATTAGTAAGGATGCGAAAGTGTGTTTATTAGTTTGTTTTTCCTTTAAAGAGCAGCGAGATTGTTTACGCGATATATTAATGTAGCGAACCTGAATTTTGATTGTTAATTAGTATGAACACGTTGGTGGTCTTGTGCTTGTATGCACGTCTGCTTTGCTGGCATGCATTAGATAGGATGGATAGTTCATATTACTTTGAGACCAATAGGAGCCAAGAATGATTGAAAAGAGACGTAAATGAAGTTGCGGCTCCACACGGGCTCCACACGGGGCCATTATAGTATATACTTTTCGGGCTAATACGGAGTTTATGTCACTCACAAATAACGTAGCCTCCTATAGTTAAACAATTTTTAAAATCGGTTCAGCAGACCGAGAGATTACCTCTTACAGCGTCACGAACTCACAAACTCTCCCTCTTAATATATTAGTATAGAATATAGATTACTATTGCTATCTTGTGTTAAACAAGCAACTGATATCTGTAAGAAGCTGTTAAATTGTTCAGGCACAGACCATTTTTTTTAATTACCGTAAGTTTCCTTTTTATGCAGATAGTAATTCACGATTTTTAATATAGAATGTGTTGAACAACATTCCAGCACCTTGTAATGAGCGGATGTCGGGAATCGATAGGAAAATTGTAAGCATATTTTATAATTTAGTCGTAATTTAAATACAAAATTCACCCTACACACCAAATGTCAAGGTTCAAATTCTATTGATGTTGAAAATACTTTATTGCTCATAGAAGAAACCGTACGGTACGAAGATAGCTTAAAATTAATCTTTATTGACTTTGGAATAGAAGCTGCATTTACATGGTCATCAAGGGAGACTTGCAATAAATATAGGTAATAGAAGACGGCGCCAGTCGTTTTGAGCGTGTACGTGATAAAATCGCAGCTCTGGGCGCCTGTACTATGTTGCCACTATTAAAAATTTCACTAAATCCTTCAAACCGTTATTCTGATGGTGAAAACATATTTATTATAACCGTGAATTATTTATGTATAATTTCACGCAATACCGTTACAAAACACTAAAGCCTTGAAACCCAAATTTTATGTAATATGACATCAAACTAATTACCTAGTCCAAATAAAATATTAGGTAATAATATTATTAGCGATCACTTTTCGCATTTTGCAGAATAATTTAATAGAAACCATGTCAAAGATTTACATAACATGATGAATTGCATAAAGAATAAAAGTTGCATTCACATTTTGTACATCGATATGCATATATGACACCTTGCACCTTAAAATAAACTTACGCCGTGTGGTGACGTATTAAAAATACGGAGTGCCACCATCCATATTCAGGGCAGACTACGCAGGAGAGTATTACTGTATATAATAAACCCGTTTTATTTTATTGACTAAAAACCACACAGTGTGCCCTCTCTGCGCTTCTCCGTTGAGGAGGAGGAGAAGTCCAGGGTGGGATCTCCTTCTGCAGCGCCTGCCCGCTCCTGATGCGGGCACCGTCTCGGTACGACGGCCCTCTCTTAGGCGGCGTCCGGCACACACCGACGTCGCCTCCTCGCGGCTGTCCACATAATGCTGGTGGAGGGAAAACCCGTCCCGTCCACCAGCGACCACACTCAAGGCGGCATGAGGCGGATGTCGTCCTCCCGGGCCTTCTCCGCCGCCTCGTATAAACTCGATGACAACCCATTTGCCAAGCGTGAAATAGTAAGTAGGACAAAATCTCCTGTTTAAGGCTTACATCCAGCACTGGACTGGTAAAGATGATAAAGGTGATGATGATGATGAGATTAACCTAACCTGTAACTTTCCCTTCTTGTTTTACTTTGGGGTCTAGGCTGCTACTTTCCGTGCTCCCTACAAGAGCAGTGGCCATTATTGTTGCCCAACATGCTCCTTGAGATTTTTTTCCATGTTCTCAACATAGTATAAAATGAACTGTTGTGTGTCTTGTACGCTAATATCTTTCAAACTAGTCAACGGATTTGATGCGGTTTTTGTCATTATAGAGAGAGATTCAAAAGGAAGGTTTATATGTATACTACATTCATATTATGGTAGTCTGTCTCATTGGTCTAGCGGTCATACGTGCCGTTCAAGAGGTATAGAATTCGATTCCCGGCTCGGCCAAAAACTACTATTGAGTCTTACTGATTATGACTGCCTTGATGGATTACTGGTTAGCGTATGCCGCTGATCAAGAGGTCTCGGGTTCGATTCCCAGGTCGGGCCAAATGTTTTTGTCATCATCATCATCATCATCAACAGCCTTTAACAGTCTACTGCTGGACATAGGCCTCTCCTTAGAAAGGAGGTTTTGGCCTACTATACCACGCTGGCCAAACGGCTTGGTATAGTATTGGTTTCAAGTTTTCCTTCTCTTTGCATTGATGTTGTCTTGCGTAGTTTATCCCCTAGTCGCCTTTTACGACACCCGCGGTATGAATAGGGGTGGTGACACTCTGTATTCTTAATCCGTCACCACACGGACAATTGTTTTTGTGATCCACAAATATTTGTCTGGGTGTTTTCTATGTATATTATGTATTTACAAAAAAAAAAACATTACAAAGACAACTCCTGCATTAAGAATATAAATTCCTGTGTCGCGGGGGACTTTAAAAACATACATGAAACGGACACAAAGAACATCCAGACTCAGAACAACAAATTGTGAATCACACAAAGTGTTATCCTACGTGGAATTTGGACCCACGACACTTGGCGCAGTAGGAAGCGGTGTGGCGACCGCTTAAGCCACTAGGCCTACTGGGCAGTATTTATATCAGTTGTCTAGTACCCATAGTACAAGCTCTGTTTAGTTTGGGATTAGATGTTGTTGTGTGTAAGATGTCCGAAGCAAAATATAACAAAAATATTTATATTCATAGACATGCTGATAAGATATAGACAAAGGCCTATCAGCTGCCTTGCCCCATAGCAGAATGCCATACGACATGACGCTGTGGAAATAACCGAAATATACTAGCCTTGCTGTTTCCACATCCGTAAGCTGTCTGACGTTTATGCACCTATCGTATTAAGAAATACAACATTATTAACTTCAATTGAAAGTTATATATTATCACTGTTCAAAATCAGAAAGGCTATCGATTAATTTGTGTTAGGTTAAATGCAGGAATACAGGACAGTCCAAGTAAACATTGTCCTTAGAAAATTCTAAAGAAATTAAGACATCACAGTCAACGTGGCGTAAACATAGGGTTAATATTTGTATGCCCAAGTCTCAAGGTGAAACGAGAGTGGCGTTCCATGTACTGCAAGTGAGTAATCAGCCCTTTGTTTGGTCTCCACACAAGGATGGAGCCACAAAATTAAAACGGCGGGTTTGTGCTGAGCAAATTTTGTGCAGCGTCTGACCTCGATTTTTCACTGAAAGCTTTTGATTAACAGCTGATAAACTTCCTTTTCGTATGCTAATTATGGATTTTTGTTACTTTATAACGTGTGAAGTGGTCAAAAAATTTAACAAGCAAATATTTCAGATTTATTTTTAAATATCTGATAATGAGGTTGTCGTCTATAAAACTTGTTGCTGAAGTGTACCTAACAAAACAGACGTTTCTGGTTATTTAAAATCAATCGAAGAAATGTTGTTGGAACAACTGGTATAGTCCTCGGGCTTAGGTTGAACTCATTATTACTCACCATAACTCTTCGCGTCTCGTCTAGATCCGGTTTATATTGTTCCATACTTTTCACTGTTTATAGGCGATTTATAGTTTCCTACAGTAAATGAATGGTTGAAGAAACTAGTACATACTTTGATGCAATTTGCACGATGTTAGCGCCGTTAAAGTTTGTATTTTCAATATCAATCTAGTTCACAACTCTTCCTATCGACATTCTAAGAAGTACTCCTATTTCTTGTTTAATATTGTCATAAAGAGGAACCTTATACTTTAATTTTGTAATAAAGCTTTAGATTCGAGGTATAGAGTGAATTTATAATAGCATATTAAACAGTATCATTGCAATTAACGTTTCGGCTCAATTTTCAGTCTAACTTGATATGGTTCTACATTAAATGAAGGTCGTCTCAGATTTCATAGAAAGTTCGGATAGTTATGTAAACATTTTCTATAGATTGTGTGTGAGATATGTGATTGTATTTCTTGAATGCATATTGGGAAACGTTATGGCTAATAGATACATTCTTAGAGAACTACTTTTTACTAATGAGTTTAAGTTTTTCTTTTTAAGAATTCGAGATATATCTGTTAGTGAAAATTCATATTCAAAAGAGCATGATATAAGACTATAAATTAGCATTATGTCATTTTAAAAGTGTGTATTTGTAAACAATGCAATCATTCGCTAAATTTATTTTAACTCTTTAACGTCTTTGTGTAATAATTTATATATTTATATTAACAAAATACGTGTACATATAGCAATACATATATTTTTGTATATATTGTGCGTGAAATAACATTTTGATAAGAAGTGTAATCATTTTATGTCCCGTAAAGTTTATGTCCACAAAAACTGTGTATGTATAATTATTTCATTAATTTTATTTTTGGAAAATATTCATAATGTACTGAACTTCACAGCAAAATATTATTTTATTATGATTAATTTTTTTTGTTATTATAATTTATTTCTGTGATAGGGTTCTCCCAATTTTGTTTATGTAGTCGTCTAGTCGGTGTGATCCGTGTGATGTGCGTCAATCGAAATAATTCTTATTTAAAAGTGTTCTTATGTGTCTTGAATCAGTTCATCTGATTTACTTTGGTATATTCATTCGCATATTACATACAATATCATACGTTTTACTACATCTCATTAACAGAAAGATTCAATTATCAAAAAAAAAGTTATACTTAACACCAAAATTAATGGCACTTTGTAATTTTGAACATTCACCTAACACCTAATTTTGAACCTTTTTTTTTTTTTTTTTTTTTTTTTTTTTTTTTTACGTGTGGAAATCCCCGCGGACCGTCACCCCGTCGGGGGTTACGGCGGGGTGGTGTGTCGGACTCGAACCGACTAAAACCACACGGTGTGACCCTCTCTGCGCCTTTGTATTGGAAGGAGTCCAGGGAGGGGATTTCCTTCTGGACTCCGACCGGCGCCTGCCCGCACTGTTGCGGGCACCACCTCAGCTCTCGACTCTCTATTGGGCAACGTCCGGTCACACGCGGACGCCGCCCCCTCGCGGTTGGCCTCTACTGCGGACGGACGGGAAACCCGTCCCGCCCATCCGCGGCCACTCTCAGGGCGGCATGAGACGCAGGTATGCGCGCCTCCGCCGCCCAGGGCGCCGGCGGCGGATCGGGTCCGAGTGGATATCATCCTCCCGGGCCTTCTCCGCCACCTCCTTCTGCAAGATTACGTCCTCGCAGAAGGTTGCGACCGCGGTGAAACAACTGTCGCTGCCGACCATCGATCTTATGACGGCTGGCAGCGAGAGATCCCCTCCGATGACTGCAGTGAGGACCCGGCGCTGCGCCGCCCAAGCGGGGCAGACCGCCAGCGTGTGCTGGGCCGTGTCCTCACTGCAGTCGCAGTGGTGGCAGGCGGGACTCGGTTCCCTCCTAGCGACCGAGTGCAGGTACTTTCCGAAGCAACCGTGCCCGGAAAGTACCTGCGTCAGCCGGAAGGAAAGGGTCCCGTGCTGCCGCCCTGCCCACTCCGCGATGACCGGCTGAAGAGCCTCCACGGCGGCAAAGCCAGCGCGTGGGGTCTCCAGCCGGAACGACCATCTCTGCATGGTGGCTCGGCGAGTGGCTTCGCGCCACTCGCGCACGTCCTCGGGCGGAGGGCGAAAGCCATTCTCCGCCCGGAAGTCAGCCACTCGCCGATAAACTTCGGCGAGCACTTCCGCCTCCAAATCCCACGGGGGTGTTCCGGCCAAGGCACACGCCGCCTCTGTGGACACCGTGCGGTATCCACGTATGGCTCTGACCGCCAGTGTCCGCTGGGGGCGCCAGAGGCGCGCCCTGTTTTGGGCGGACAGAGCCGCCGCCCACACCGGTGCACCGTAAAGTGCCATCGACCGGACAACCCCCGTGTACAGCTGCCTAGTGGGGACACTGGCCCCGCCCAAATTGGGCAGAAGTCGCCCTAGGGCGGAGGCAGTGCCCACCAACTTAGGGCCAAGCTGTCGGAAGTGCTCGTCGAAGAGCCACCTACCGTCGAGGACCAGACCCAGGTACCTCATCTGACCTAATTTTGAACCTTAACCTAACTCCTAAATTTGAATATACTGCAGAATAAAACGAAAATAAATTTTAATTACTTTTTTAACCTCAGTAACAGTATACTATACCTTAGATCCATATACAACAATAATTAAATAATGCTGTGTCTCTATAGGTTCGAATTGCCTGGCACTTCTCTAAGAATCGGTACTCTGTGGTACCAGGCAATCGATAGATTGAGACATTGGCCGAGTCATGATTCATAGTGCCGTGTTCTATTTGAGTGACACTATCAGAAGACTGTGTCTATGATATCTATGTTAACAAACGGATCTTAGTAAACAGTGTATATACTCGTGTTGTTTAAATCTTTGTTTTAATTATAAATAAAGTTATTTTTAAGGATCCTTTTAGGATTTTTCACGGCATTTTATACCTACGTAAATATTGCTGATTTATTATTTAACTTATATTATGACTAGCTTTCGCCCGCGGCTCTGCTCGCGTGTATGTAGGTTATCGCTGTAAAAAGTAGCCTACGTCCTTTCTCAGGTTCTAGACTATCTGAGTATAAAATTTAATTTAAATTGGTTCAGTATTTTGGCTTGAAAGCAGGACAGACGAACAGGTAGAGTTACTTTCGCATTTATAATATTAGTAAGGATTTTGTATATTAATGATCAAGTGATTAATCAAGGCCATCGGTAATTTTACACACACATCTAACCATTTCAAATTTACTATATAAAACAGAACTAAGTAAGTTAAATAAAACTAATTATTATATGAATAATATTAATAAGGTTGAGATGAACTTAGCAATATAAAAACAAGGAGCGATGCCGTGGTATTCATCCATTCAAGTTGACCAAATCGTGCTGAAGCATGGCTTTCCCTTATTTAAAAAGTATTGTAACAAAAAATCTGCATTATATATTTAACTCTTATAGATTAACATGTTAACATTCCTTTGAGTTTTCTGATGGTTTAACCAGTTGTCACTCGCATATATATGTAAACGGACTTAATTATATATCGTAGAACGCGAAAGTTTGAGCGAAAGCGTAAAGCAAGTGCGTTAGTATTCATCACGGTGTTACATGGATTAAATAAATTTAATAATATTTCTTTTTCTAGCCTTACGAGGTGAAAGATATAAATAGTTTTAGAAGTTCAAGAAACTTGTAGTAATCTTTTCTGCATCAAGAAAGCCTGTTTAAAGAAAAACTAATTATAAAGTTACAAGAAAGACAAGTCCGTTCTAGAACTCGAAAAACAACTCATCATTTCTTAAGTACAAGTTGTCTCAAAAGGGCTTGCTGTTGTAAATAACGGTTTAAAAACTACCAAAAATTACATGTGTTAACTGTCAATAATACAACCAATGTGTGAAAACAGTGCTAATTATATACGACAACCGTATAACCGTTACCTATCTTTGTACTCTGAAATGGAATGGCTATCCATCATAGTTCCTTATATTAATCTCCCATTGATGTAAATATTTACCGCAAGTAACGGCCTAAAATGCATTACGTGCACGAAAATAACGTGTCTGTATTATGAATATCACTTTCATATTGGCGGTATCGCTCTGTCACAGTCATAGCCGCGCTGTCAGATGTGTACAGTAGCGGATCAACGTCATTACCCACTCCGTGACTTGATTTACGCAATATGTGCGTTACAAATTAGCCGTTTAGTGTTATCTTCCAACGTTCTGTTATATGTGCACGCTTTGTCTAGAAGAGATAGTTTTGACAGCCACTAATCTGAACGAATACATTTTTAATAAGGGAATCTGTGTGATTGCCTTCCAAATCACGTAATAGATATCGCTTACTTCTTAATTAGCAGATTAACTGCTGCAAGTGATTCCAAGTAGTGAAATCGTCTGATAATACAAAGATATGTTGTACATACGTAATCGCATTAATTTCTCACATCATTATATGCCATGAAATGCTAAATTTAAAACGTTAATAAATATAGTAGATAGTTTCGTATCACGACTTTTGTTTGATGATTTGTAAAACTGCTACTGAAGTTACCTATTTTTATTTTCCTCGTTTAGCAGTGACACACAACAGTTATGTTATTTCATGCTGCAAAGGTCATAAATAAACTATAATTTAGATACTTAAGGGCACTTACCGATGGCTTACTTTCCGTACCACTAATCGCATTGAGGTACAAACATTTGCAATCATTTCTAGACGCAAAAAGAGGCTGTCAAAATACGAGGTAATGACACGATGAATGATTGATGAGTTTTGAATGACCGTGGTATTAGTGACAATGACAGAAGTATTTTTATACTGTCATGTCATAAATAGTTAACGTTACGTGTTTTTATGAGATAACGAATGCAAAAAAGTAGGTAATGTATACGATACATAGGTATTTGTTTGCCATGGCAGCTAGTCTCTACGCAGACTAGTTAACTATGCAGATGAAAGTGCGTATATGTGAAGAAGTGTGTGGTGCGCTCTCTGTTCCCTCACTCTTATAATCCGATCGGTTGGCAATCCGCCAGGACTGGGGAGAGATAAGGCACAGAACCTTAACGTGCTCTCCGAGGAACGGGGATGAAACGCCAATCCAAACTCCAAGCTGTTATTAATCATTTCTATAATCAGAAAAAAAACACTCTGTAGCCCGACCCGGCAATCGAACTCGACACCTGTTACCCAGTAGTCGCATCGCTATCCGCCAAACCAACGAGGGAGTTATTACTTTATCAGCTATCTCTCCTAGCATAATAATATATTAAAATACTTAAACTATAATAACTAAAACCCTGAAGCTGTTAAACAAACGTCATTTCACTACATAATATCGTATGTCATAACTTAGTCACGCTCATGACATATCTAGTCGTACTAACTCTTTAAAAAATATTTCACTTTCTCCGATGAGTCCGATAGGTCCCTAACGACGGCTTCTCATTCGTCAATTGGTGGACAGGTGCCTCATTGATTATCAGTATTAGACTCCATTAAGTATTTAACTCTATACATTCGCCTTACCGGTTTTATGACGTACAATTATTTAATATAATCTCACCATTTTTTACTTTTTATGAAACACATGCAATATTTATGTATTATTAATGTGATTCTTGTCAGTAGCCATTACGATTTCTTCACAGTCTTTTTCAAATGGATTTTGATTGTGACGTTTTGGTTTACTATAAGCACATCACTCAGTAACACGATCAATGGAAATGTTTAATGAACGCTAGTTGACCCAGCGAACTTCGTACCGCCCAACTTTAAAATTCCAGAACTTGATCGCAGCGCCACCTACCGGGTCCAATTGCGAATCTAAACCATTCCCAGATCCACTTGAACACACACAAAAAATTTCATCAAAATCGGTAGAGTCGTTTGAGAGAAGTTCAGTGACATACACACTCACAGAAGAATTATATATATAAAGATTAGCAAGAGAATTTTCATTGAAAGTCTAGTTTTCAAATGAATATTTTATTTATTTACAAAAATATACAACAAATACAAGCACACACAATACAAGCAAATTCATTGCTTAAGCGGACTTAATCCCATAGGCATTTTCTTCCAATGGCCCTTTGGGTGGTGCAGAGCGTGTAGCAGATGTATCGTTGAAGCAAATGAAAAGAATTGTTTAATATACGTCTAAGTATTTTTATGTACTGCATATTGCTATAAATTTATTATGTATATTCATAACACTATAACTCCAACTTGCAAACACAATGCGCAAGGACGAATTGCGGTTGCTGCGGTTACATGCGTACAATCGACATAGTAAACTCTCTTAAATCAAAACCTTGACGTTCGTTCAAATTACAAAATACAACTTCCTAAAAAACATACAAGTTTATGAAAAGACTATTCAAACAATCTCAGACGTTCATTTCCGAAAACCTTGTTTCAACTTTTTAAAAGACGACATACTTTATTTGATAACGGTTTTGAAACATAAAGGCAAATAATATAAATTTAAATACCTATTTGTATTATCAAAAGAACAGATTTTTACTAAATGCAAATGAAAGTATATACATCACTTACTTGAAAAAATCAAGTTTCAAAAGCTGCCAAGTTCGAGTCGGACTCGCCCATGAAGGGTTCCGTATCAGCAAGTAACATCATTTAAAGTTCTTGTAGTTCGTTGTTTTATACTACTGTATTGATTGAATTAAAGGCAAATTGCGTTTTACGATTTAAGACGTATTAAAAAAACTACTTACTAGATCTCGTTCAAACCAACTTTCGTTGGTAGTTGGCATGGTAATGTACAACATATATTTTTGATGTGAAACATCTATAGCCGCACGTAAAACAGATTTCTGGCCTGGCGACGCGTCGCCACGGCACGCTATACGATGGTATATATATACAGTCTATATGCAGTAGTGTGTACTGTACTATTTTAATAATTAGTAATATTTTATTTTATCATTATGACATATTTAGTTCCTATTACAATATGTTCTTTTCTGCATATTACTTTTACAACATAATGGCGATGTTTCACATCTGCCAGGCGTCCCGTGACGGCTCACATTTTTTTTTTTGATGTGAAACATCTATAGCCGCACGTAAAACAGATTTCTGGCCTGGCGACGCGTCGCCACGGCACGCTATACGATGGTATATATATACAGTCTATATGCAGTATATATACAGTATAGTATATATACAGTCTATATGTGTACGGTGTGGCGACGCGTCGCCACACCGTACACACTACTGCATAAAGACTACTATTTGAATAATTGGTAATATTTTATTTTATCATTATGACATATTTAGTTCCTATTACAATATGTTCTTTTCTGCACATTACTTTTACAAAAAAAAAAAATGTGAGCCGTCACGGTACGCCTGGCAGATGTGAAACATCGCCATTATTTTGTAAAAGTAATATGCAGAAAAGAACATATTGTAATAGGAACTAAATATGTCATAATGATAAAATAAAATATTACTAATTATTAAAATAGTACGGTGTGGTAGTATAGTGTAATAGTACGATTATTATAATTATAATTTACGCCACACCGTACACACTACTGCATATAGAGTGTATATATATACCATCGTATAGCGTGCCGTGGCGACGCGTCGCCAGGCGTCGCCAGGCCAGAAATCTATTTTACGTGCGCCTATAGATGTTTCACATCAATAATGGCGATGTTTCACATCTGCCAGCCGTCCCGTGACGGCTCACATTTTTTTGATGTGAAACATCTATAGCCGCACGTAAAACAGATTTCTGGCGTGGCGACGCATGCCGTGGCGACGCGTCGCCACGCTATACGATGGTATATACACGGTGATTTTGAAAGCGTTTTGAAACCGAAAATTTTGAATTAGTAATCAATAACAGAAGCTATATATAACGTTAATTTAATAAAATATATAATATTTTTTTCATCAAAGTCGATATTCATATCGTTTACAGATAAAAAGTGAGAACCTAGCACTATTCAATCACACGTAGGTACATACTACAAATAGAAATACTATGCGTTTTAAATCGTAAAGACGAAATCGTTGATTTTATTGGCGATTAACGAATTAATTTTTATCTGTAAACGATATGAATATCGACTTTGATGAAAAAAATATTATATATTTTATTAAATTAACGTTATATATAGCTTCTGTTATTGATTACTAATTCAAAATTTTCGGTTTCAAAACGCTTTCAAAATCACCGTGTATATACAGTCTATATGCAGTAGTGTGTACGGTGTGGCGACACGTCGCCACACCGTACTATTTTAATAATTAGTAATATTTTATTTTATCATTATGACATATTTACTTTCTGTTACAATATGTTCTTTTCTGCATATTACTTTTACAAAATAATGGCGATGTTTCACATCTGGCAGGCGTCCCGTGACGGCTCACATTTTTTTTTTCTATTTTTATGTAAAAACTCTAATGCGGTTCACAGAATACATCGACTGACCAAATTTCAACAGTATAGCTCATATAGTTTCGGAAAAAAATGGCTGTGACATACGGACGGACAGACAGACAGACAGACTTGACGAATCTATAAGGGTTCCGTTTTTTGCCATTTGGCTACGGAACCCTAAAAATGTTGTCTGTTCAGGCTAATCTCTGGAAAGCCTGGACCGTTTTGACGGTATTCACTGGCAGATAGCTGTTGAAATAAGTAATTATTTAGGCTATTTTTTAGACGACTTACTCGCGATTTACAACAATAACCGCAAGTAACAACCCGAAACTCAGCTAGTTCTGCAATAAATTTTATCATAAGTATAGTTCTTATGCTTGCATCTTGGGAACCATAAATATATGTTCTTGGTATGTTCAACACATTCTTTGTTGCTATTATTTATTTTATCCTTAAACAGTAAAGTAAATCAGAGATTATTTTACTTCGAAGGTTATCTGTCTTTAGATCCAAATCACGTACCAGTTCAATCCTCAACCATGCATAAATCTCAATGACCGATGCCATCCCAGACAAACACGAGCAATTAGATGAAACTAGTAATCGTTTAATCTAAAGCGAGATATGAAAGTACTCGATAGCATATCTACCGAATCAAGATTCTCGATGCACGGATCCCACGACTTACATGTCATATTCTTGTCACTGCAAAGCCCCATCCGTAAGTCGTGAATGCTATAATTTCTTGACTTATTTCATTCCATCATTACGCTCAATTAAATACGCTTCAGGTAGTCTGATTAGATTAGAATGATGAACATGTACGGCAAATATTAATAGATCAGCTTTATTGAACAGGTTATCTAGAGTCTTCTATACGTCACTGGCTGTCCGCTGGAGGCGTGCTATTAGAGCATCGTGTACATCATCACAATTTTCATAGTATCCTATACGAGCATATCTAAAGCTTTCACCTAGCTTGTCGTTTGCAGATTAAATAAGTTATTTAATTGACGTTAAATATTGCTATGAATGTGAGGGTCACTCGCTCTTGACCCGCGCAATGAATTAGCGACAAAGCTTTATTATCTGTAGAAATTTTAACACTTTCTTAATCAAGATTTTATCGTATGATAAATCACTAATGGGTTAGGCCATTGAATTATTCGTTTTATTGGTTGCTCAAGGCATTATCTTTTCATTGACACAAGTTTATGATCTTTACCAATTTCTATGGCAACATAGACTTTGATAAATGAAAACAATTCATCAATAACCCGTAACGTCCCTTTGCTGGGCTGGGGTCTCCTCTCAGGAGAGGGTTAAGGCCAGATGACAAAAGCATTTAAGCCTCCCGAAGGAAGAACAATCGGGACATACTGGTCAACGTGACCTCCGAATCATGGTATCATGCCACTAACGATCACCAATCCAATTACTGACAGCGCCGTCTTGCTTACCTTCGGTGATTGTTTCTAATCACCGAGGGCAACTGGGAATGAGCGCGCGAAATGAACATAATGTATTATTATTTTATTCACTACAATATTAACCACAGTTTTGATTACTTGCACCATACTGCACAGAAATCTAGGATGCAATAGATAGAGATCGCTTCCCTCGGCTCGGTCGGTGTGGCAAGCGGAACGTTGGCGCCAGTAATGCGATCAAGGGATCCCATTTATAAGTCATATCTCCGCATCGGCCGATACACCTGTATTCTATACGTGCCCGATTTATTGCCGCAGTGAAACTACTCAGGGAACATTTTATTGCTTAATGCGTAACGGCTGCACTGAACTATTGTTTACTGAGGATGTAACCTTTCATCTAATATATAACTTATAACATGTTAATTCATCAGCTTGCTCTTGAACTTGATCGTCTTATCAATGTATCATTTTGATTGTTTCAACCTCAGTAGCTGCCTGTCAGTTAAAATTAGTTTAACTATATTTTTGAATTTCAATGTATAATTTCTTAAAGACCTTGAGATTTGCACTTGTTGCTTTCACACGACTCAGTCTTGCAACGTCACTTTCGGTTCCTGCTTTACACCTTATCTAGATCAGACGTATTGTAATAATGTTCTGACACCATGACATGCGAGGCTGAATCGTATTGAAACTCTCTTCTGCTATTGACTGTCCAATCGATTTTAATACGACGACGTGGCGACGTATATGTTTGTTCGACCTGAGCGATGTGACACTCGGACACTTCGCAAGTGAAAACAGAAACTCATTAGAACTTTTAGCGACGTGTACACGAGGTGCAACGCATGGAATGGATGTGACATTATCGTAACACTATGATCTAAGAAAGCGTCAAATGTCTGCATTCATTGCGATCTAACGCTCACGAATGCATCAAGACCTTGAATTTAACACTATCGCCTTATTTAGCACTCGTGGACCAGATAAACTGGTAAATAATATACTTGTTCTTCTAGCTCTCTATCAATATGTATGAGGAAAATTAAAAAGCTAATCAGGAATTTATTATGAGTTTTCAAAAGCATTTACTTTTACTTTAAATAGCGAACGGAGCTAAACGATGTCACATTTGGATCCATATGCTAAAAGTAATTTTAGTACGAAGTAGCATTTATTTTGAGGTTTTTTTAGTAAACAATACTGAACTGAAAGGGTGATTGTGACTTCCAGGTTTTAAAGGAAATAAAATACAAGTTTAAATTTCATACAAAAGTTTATTGTAATGAGATAATTTTAGTCCTTACACAAACGCTCATATATATTTCTTCTTCAATCAAATATTTACAAATAACGTATTGAAGTTACAACTCTAGTGCGAGGGCTTAACCTTGACAAAACTTCATATTTACAAATATTTCCTATATTTATTTACACAGATCATGTGGATATTTTAAAGTTTATAAATGGCTATAGTATGCATGTGTGAATGCAATATATATCATGATTAAAACATCGTCACAATATTTACAAGGTTTGATAACGAGATTTTCTTAAAAATAAAGTTATATTAAAATTATTTATATACAACCAGTCTGAGGAGTGTTTAAGTATTAAAATAAAATAATTTAAATGCTTAGTGATGGCCGTTTCTTTCTGACGCTCTTGCTATTTTTGCCGAATATTGTGCCAATGACCTGTAAACAAAATCGTATTTGAAGTAATGAAGAAAATGAAGTATTTTGTTAAAAATTATCAATAATAGACAGAAAAACGGCACTACAACACTTCTGACTTTTAGGTTAGTCTTGAAAAAAATTAAGTTTTTTTTTCAATAGATCTACATTTTTACAAGTTTTGGTTAAAGATAATTATGTTGTAATCATTTATTGACGAACGTCTACCTGCACAATTATATTATTAGGTAAAACAATCGCATAATACGGGTACATAGGGATAACAATAGAGTTGTTCTAAGTATGGACCTGTTAGATGTTATCTTATGAAAACCAATGATTACGTTCTCCTACCTTAGACACGGAGTATGCGGCCAGCTTGCGCCTGGGTGCTGGCAATAGAAGCGCAAGCGCGCGTGCCTCTCGTAATAACGCGTGGAACGCAAGAGCGGCGCCTGCGCACGACTCAGCTGCTGACACCTCGTAGAATTGACAACCAAACCTCAACGACAGCACCTGACCCTCTTCTGCATGGACCTCCCTAATTAAAAGAAAAACAATGTCTTATTTGTGAAATATTGACTTATTAAAGGTGACGATCAAATTAATTATTTATGATACTTCGATTTGAAACACAAATTTCAAGGGATATATTCAAAAACATTACTGCAGAGAAACACTTTTTTTAAATTTAATAAGCACTTCATTGCCCCTTGCTTGACTAAAGTTTGCTATCACATGTTTCCAAAATAAATTAATAAACACTTCTTGACTTCTAAAAACTATCTCCGATTATAAATAGGGATAGGTTATTGAAAACGGCCGATGTTTATTACATAGTTTTTTAATGTAAAACAATTCAGTAAAGCAGCTTATTCAAGATAATCTTATACAAATGTAAGCACATCTAGCTATGGGGCGGTCTTATCACTGGAAGCGATCTCCATTATATAGCCTTGGGATGGCCATTACGATAGGATTTGAAGAAAAAATAAATTATAACATGGTCTTAAGCGCACATTGATGTAGCGATCTAGTATTAAGCGCAAAGCCGCGGACTCCATACATACATTTTCATATTAAAAAAATAGATTTTAACGGTTTCTTTCTTTACTTCATATAGTTTTAACTTACAATGAAAGTAGCGCTACAAAGTGTTAGGGATGGAAGTTGAAGGGTACATGAGAAGAGGAGTAACAAAGAAATGGTGGATGGATTGGGTGAAAGTGGATATGGCTAGGAAGAGAGTTAACAGTAATATGATAGAGAAGAGTGGAAGGATAAAACATTTACTGCGCCGACCATAAATAAGTTTGTGATAAGGGCAGCCAGATCATGACAATGTAATGTAAAACTGTTGTGACGAAGTACAAGTCGAAAATTCTAACCATGGTAAATAGTAAACACTGCTCATAGTAAGGTCACTGAACTTGCAACTTGACCGAGTACTACATAACCATACATTCGGCGAGGTCTATGTCTAGCAGTGGAATACAATAGACTAATTAATTGAGTTTACTGAACCTTGCAAACGAAATTGAAACTATTCATTTATACCATCAGTGACCGCATTGTAAGTATTTTTAGTTAAGCCTTTAAATCTAAAGTTTACTACTGTACACATAAATATCGTGGCATGCCATATAAACTAAGCGAAAACTAAAATTACAATTTCCTGTAATTTACGCAAGCTAACTAGCATGTTTATCCACACTCAATAAGAATTATTTTATCATTCGAATCGATAAAAGAAATATTCGATTACTGGACTGCCAGTGACGGTCAACTGAATCACGTCAAGCCCGACCACACAACTGATACATTTCTGTGGTCAGGACTATTGTAAGTACATTAGGTTTACGAATTGTTTATGTCTTAGCAGACCTTAACAATTCGATATTATCACGGTCACCACGGCGGTTCAGCCTACTCTATCACATTGGCCTGATGCATTGATAGAATCATTTCAAGTTTTCCTTCTCTTGGCAGTATTATACCTAGTTTGCTCTTTTAGACGGCTCTAACAACACCTACTAAATGTATTAAAGAGAGGTAATGACACTCCGTATTCTTACCGTCATCACACAGAGAGGCAAAAACCTAAACAAATATGAAAAAGTATTTACCTGGCGTGCTCGAGGTCACGCTTGTTTCCTAAGAGGGTGACAGCCGCACAGCCGGGCAGCCGAGTCCGTTCTAACAGCGACAACAGTTCTGCTGCCGCAAGGAATGATCGCCTCTCGCATACTGAGTATACTACCGCAAATGCATCTCCCCATCGCACGTGTTCTGCTAGGCAACCGCGAATCTGAACAAATATCATTAATATGAAAATATATTAATTTAATGTACCCACAGTATCGAGAGAACACTTTCATAGCACAAATAACCGACAATCCAACTGATACAATGTGACCCATATGCTGATAAAAAGAAAAAAATAAATGCATATTTCATAATTTTAAATGCAGTTCCATTTCCGTTCAGAAGTCATTCCTAGAGTAAAATCATTCATCAGGAAACTAACTTGAATTCTAACTCTGCCCTTCAAATTACTATGACTTACTTAAGCTCTAAGTTCTCAGCCTAGATTATTTCGGAAATCCTAGTTTCCTTAATACTACAAGTTAAATACCAACCTAACCTGTTAAACATTTCCATACTTTAACTTATTCTGCGACAATGATTTGAATTATACTAAAATATTCACCACAAGAGTCTCGAAATAGCTAAATTGTAAATAAAGTCAGTGAACTTCAGCATAATGAAGTCGCCAGCCACAACTGGTACTCGGAATCTCGTATCGGGGCCAGTCGCTGCACCGAATAAAATCGCCGGTTGCGCAATACGAACATCCAATCTGTTTTGTTCTTTTAGTTCCGTCATCGATGCATTTAATAAAGCATCATCGTTGTTTAGAAGAAATGAAACATGTTCAAGAATCATGCAGTACCAATAATGAAAACATAACAATTACGTAACGTAACACGAAATGCTGGGTATTTTCTACCGAGCGGCATAGGTTTTCGCCCAAAGGCACACCAATGCAACGCCAACGATCGCATCTGATAAGCCGATACAAGGCACATAAACTTCATCTAATTAAATTGTACTGCGGCCATCAGCCGCTACTAGCACAGCCCGCCGCAGATTAACATCTCCATTGTTTAATGGTAAATTAAGTTTGGCGGTCTATCTCTTCGTTTGCTATTCGAGCTCCGGGTTTTAATCTTATCGAGCCTTTTGTTAATGGTGACTGATATCTTAAAGCTAACGTTAAAAGCAACAGTGGTAACTTACCGCGCAATTAGATGTATCTAGTATTTCTACTTCTGAAACGGCTCCGTCGAAAGCCACTCTGTGTTGATAAAGGAAATCTGCAAAAAGAGAACGTGGTATAGAACTGTGCGATACTCGTATATAACGGTCGCTTTGGTACAGACATTGTTGTCGTCATTCGATAACAACACCGTTTACTGTGACATCGAGCATTGAGAACTATTTCCTTAACTTTTTACTTTATCTCCCGAGAAATAAGGCGTCAGACTGACGCAAACACGTCACATTTTAAGGTCGAAAGGAAGCAGACATATTAATATAAATGCATAATGCACTAAATGTCAGACTCAATTGAAAATTTTATCAACTTTACGCAACTGACGTCATGAGAATGTCAATTTAGTAGTTTACGAATATTAACATGATAAACATTACTTACGTAACACACAATTTAATTTATTACTGTTTGACCTAAATTTCTATCAATTCAGTTCGATAGACTGGACAAAAAGACCTTAGCAGTACAGGGATATCATCTCAAATAAATAAATATGAAATCAATCATCAGTGTACTAACCTCCTGTCGAGCTGTATTCTCCGATGTACCGCTTAGTTAGATACCGCACGACCACCGCTGCAACAAATAGAATATCAAATGAATACCATTAGTACCGGCACGGCTTCTTGAAGACATATTGTAAATAAGAGCGCAATTAAGAGGTCGTCACTCCCAACTTTCTAGCAGCGAATCAAACATTGATTAGTCCTTTCACTCCTGGAATTCTCATCAAAGGGAATGGAGGTACATAAACAGTTATCAACGACAATGATGGTGCATGTTTGTCAATAGAGGTCGGTTCGTAGACTTGTAAGCTACCGACGAAATGAAGTGTGGAGAATCCTGTAGGCAGTCAAAGGAGCTAGTGGCGCTATTCAAACGGTGATTGGTTGTCCGCGGACGTGATATTACGTTTGAAGTGTAGGCCTTTCAAGTAGATACTTTAGAACCGTTTCTCTTATTTCGATGATGGAAACATGTAATTTGAATTCTCAACCCGTAACTTAATATACTTTAGCGAACTTTATATAGTTCACTTGAATAGTTCATTCAATAATTAATCGTCTATATACATAGTACGTGTATTACAATGAGGTATTTAAGGTCAAGGTTTTTAATGTTTATGGATTATATATTAGTCTTTAAAGTTAAGACTATACGAGAGGTCCAAAATTGGAGAGTTGTTCCACACAACTCCGATTTTAGACCTCTCGTCGTCGTCGTGCAAGGAGAGAGGTTTATTTCCAGAAGTGGTCTGAAATAGGGTGATGATGACGATGTTGATGACTGTGTCCACGTGGTTTAATTTATTCTAAGTATTGTAGCTATTTCTATGAATAAATAATTTATTACTTAATAATTTAAGGTAATAAAAAAAATATTAAGCAATAAAACGACAGATTTTAAAAAGGAAGATTCATCCAATACTGTTGTTATACACAAATATAATACAGTATTGGATGAATACACACTACCCTATGTACCCTACCTATGTAGCTAAGCCAGAAGCTTGCTGATATTATTTATTTAATCAAACATTAAAAAATCACATGTCTGTTACACAAACTGTACAATTTATGAGTACTGTAACTTTTCAATTACTTTTATTTTTAATTTCAAATCTTAAAAGATTTTAAAACAAGAAAATTTCAACAATAAAAATATAAAGAAAAAACACTTATTTAATTATCTTTTTTCTAATTAACATTCCGTTACAAGAATCGTTTACGACATCGCTGGATAACACTGGCGAATGAGTTATCGATGGTGCTATTTACGTCAGAGTCTTGACCTGAGGCAGTTACACAAGCCTCCACCAAACCTTTATGCAACTGCACCACGATGTCGCATGACAATGGACTTGGAATGCATTCCGAACGCGTTCCAGCGCAGACGGTTAAGGTTAGTGTAGAAAATCTATTGCCCACAACAGCACGCCATTCCAAACTATGTAGATTATTCGTGTGATATGTTTAATGACAGTTATTCTGTTTCAATTATATTAAAATAATATAATTACGGTAATGTAACTCAGTGTCCACTAGCTCGAATAAAATAATAGACTTCACGTATATTTCTATAATTTTTTATGATTGTGGTTATGCAGAAAGATGGATTTGTGCAAGATGTAAAGTATGAAGACAACGCCTAGAAACTAACTCCTGAATAAGGCTAGATACATACGCAACTGATTACAAACTGAAGCATGTAAACAGACAATAGGTGTAATCATTATCAAATACCAACAGCCTATGAAGTCCACTGCAAAACATAGGCCGTGGCAGGTAGTAGTAATCATTTAAATATATTCTGGATGCTATATGTATGGAGTTGTAACATGTATGTTATTAAATTTAGAATTAATTTCTAAGTACGTCTCAGATCACCCAACTCGTGTCTACGATATTTTTACGTGGTGTCAAAACATCGCGGTATCGCCCAGATTTTACATACATCGACTTACTTAAACGCTAGACTACAAATAAACTTAATTTTATTATATGTATATATACTCGGTTGGCCGGTTGGTATGGTATGGTTGGTTGGTATGGTCGGTCGGTTGGTATATATTTCGGTTGGCCTAGTGGCTTATGCGGCCGCCACGCCGCTTCCTACTACGTCAAGTGTCGTGGGTTCAAATCCCACGTAGGACAACACTTTGTGTGATTCACAATTTGCTGTTCTGAGTCTGGGTGTGCTTTGTGTCCGTTTCATGTATGTTTGTAAAGTCCCCCGCGACACAGGAATTTATATTCCTAATGCGGGAGTTGTCTTTTTAAAAGAAAAGAAAGAACTCGTACCTACACACCGTATGTTGATATTAATAATTGAGAAAGAACATTGATCCCTCCAAAGTTTGATTGACGACCGTCGATATCCTGCCGCGGTGTCAATAAAGCAGCTCTGTTAAAAAAAAATCAAGCATTGATACGAAATTACAACATCACACATTTTATCGTATTTTATGAAACATGATCAAAATTCCTCACTCTCATTTTCCTTTCGATTTTTTCCCCAATGTGCAATGAGTATTAAATGCATTACTTTCTCTGCGATCCGATTACGTACATAATCGTGGTGATAAAGTTTCTCGCTCCACTTTTAACAAAAATATGCGGAATTCAATTAAAATAAAAATTTCTTATGTGATTCGATATTACTTTTAACTTAGACTTATTAGATTCTTGAGACTCTAAACATAACAGTTATGGAATGTTTTTAATATTCCTTACGTAACTATAATTAAAAATATGTATTACTTTTCTCGCGGTACACTTATTAAAAATAAAGGATTATTTCCACACTTCATACCATTAATTTATATAAAATTTATATGCGGCTATAGAAGACGGCATAAACATGATTAACGGATGCTCTATGACATGTTCCTCATAAAAAATGACGTCAAATTACAATCATCGAAGCATATAAGACAAATCACTGTGATCAAACAACACGGCACCACGTGGGTAGATCGATTGAATATTAACTACGGGAACAATGGATGCAGCTATCGACAGGAATCTCCCGAGTAATTAATAGATCATGGAGAATATCCATCATTATGTCGAACGGACTCACCAAGCAGTCCGCTAGACGCTTCCTAGCTTAGTAATAATGATACTACATTTACATTTTATTACAAATATAAAGAGGCTAATCAATTTCGTAATTTAATACGAAATGTGGCGCCAAAAAGAGCCATCCGTCAAAAAAGTTGTGTCAAATGTCATGTAAAAGCTTATTCTTATGGACACGTTACAAGTGAATCTGTCAGGACCAGAGTTGTGAGGACAACGACGCTTCAATACATCGACACAGCTCATTTGTCATGCGGTCTGAAGGTCGTCGCACGAAACACTGGAGTCACTTCACATGCCAGCTTAAACCGACAATTAAAACTCACGTCAGTATCAGCGCGTATGTTAACATGGCTTTTTAACGCCTTCACGATATTTCCGACAAAAAAAATACAGAACATTATAACAGTAATCTTTCATGACTTAAAAAAAATAATGGCTCCTTTCCAAATTGAAGTTCATTGCACTCGAGCACAATCCATTTAAAATGACATACGTTTGTGACAAAAAGTACGTTAACGAGGAGTTGCTCTGTACGATGAATTTAAGATTTCTTGAGGTAAATACTACCCAGAAAAGTTTATGTAGATCCTGGTATTAGAACTATTTAAAGCGATAGCATATAACCACATAGTACAGGCATAGTTGTTATTCACGAAAAAAAGATTAAAATGGCATTAACTCTGACTATTCTCATAGTTTGCTTTAGAGATTTAAATATAGTCGTGAATAAACGATTTTAGAGTTATTGCATATGTTTAATTTTCATACACTTGAACTTTTTATAGATTACCTCTTTTTATTCAACTA
Organism: Phragmatobia fuliginosa; assembly: GCA_932526445.1. NCBI lineage: Eukaryota > Metazoa > Arthropoda > Insecta > Lepidoptera > Erebidae > Phragmatobia > Phragmatobia fuliginosa. Next base: position 16,175,527 of record OW052065.1, on the reverse strand, counting down.
TGGGAAGGTACAATTGTACTTCTTATGACACTAATTAAGTAAATAAATATATATTTCGGACGAATGTCACGCAACATGATCTAGTACCAAACTAAGAGCTTGTGCTATGGGTACTAGACAACTGATATATCAATGCATTTTTTTTTTGGAAATACATGATATACATAGTAAACACCCAAACTCCGAAAATTTTTTTGTAGGTCATTCAAACATTCATCATCAGATCATCAGCCGCATACGCTAAACACTACAGTACTACACCAACAAGGCAGTCAAAGTCAATGTTATTGCTAGTGTAGTATTGAAATTAAAATGATAGAACTGCATATTTGCTATTCTATTCTATATACTACTAAGCTATTGTACAAAGAAAAGAAATTTAAGTAAAGGGAGGAAAAGAATCGTACCGCATGGATAACCGTACGCAGTTGCAGTATTTGCGGGATTGTCGGATTCAGAAAGCGTCATGGAGTAGGTTTGCGAATAATTTCAGTACGTACTTAATAGATTTTATAAGTAGATAATACTCCCGAGGGCATTAAACGATGTCGACAGCATATCCGTGACGGACGAGAGCCACTCCTACTAAAGCGTTCGTAGACAGGATCTACTTCGAAAACAATTTCGCATGTCGTGCGGGCTCGCTCCCGTCCGTATTCTGTAATGAATTGCAAACGCATGCGTGTTGGAGCGGTTGCAGCCGGTCCGTCAGCCGTCAGCCGGCCGACAATTAGGGCGGTGCAATTACAACCAGTCGACGGCGACTCGGCCGGTGGGTCAGCGGCGCGATTTCCCGACGGCTGCGACGCCTGGCGCCACCAGACGACGTTGTGTATCTTTTAAACGTCCGATCAGCCATTAACGTGGTCGTCGAGGTCGTTGCTCTACGCACACGAATTCTATCAAAATTGGATCTCTACAAGATCAATGACATATAGCAAAATGATAATAATACAGACGACGAACATGTTTCCTGTGTCTTGCTTTTTATTTTATAATTCAAGATCCGTTAGAGAATAATGAAAATAAAGAAAGATCGGATAGTAAGGGACAGCTTACGTAAACAAATCAATCAAATATCGATATCCCCATAAAGACCTTACGGAAAGTGATAGCTCCTCTTGTTCTATTATTCCATAGCATTGATATCAAATAAGTATAAACCCTTAACCATATTCGGCACACACGTATAGATGTGTTGCATTAAAATAAAATATCTTCAAAAACGGTCTAAATCGTAGTCAATAATATTTAGTGACAGTGTTTTTAAGCAATCTACATAAATCTTCTGAAACGAGGCATTAAAAAACATAACATAACATTTTCTTTTGCCTAACAGATTAGTGTTCGGTAGATAAATGGTAACAAAAATGAATGCTGATATTAATTATTCCATAAAACCCAATCATAACGAAATTACACAGTTTTATTGCAACATAAACGTCACGGGGTAATAAATATCAGAAAATTATTACCACAATTTATAAAAATTGCATTTTCATTAAAAAAATTAAACTACTTACTATAAACACGTATTACGAAATTAATAACTGTATTATAGATAGATATGTATATTATAAGTTTGTCGGTCCCGGTTGTCATGAATATCTATGGCAATCGTTATTGGGAAGTCAGTGCCCTCAAATATACTGACAACTAGTTCAATCTTCGAATTTCAGTTCTCCCTTAGGGTTGCGGAGGTCCGATGTCAGTCGCTCCGTGGAATAACTGAAATTCAGGTAAAACCGGTTGAACTAGTAGCCGACCCCAAATAAACTTGGGAATAAAGGCTCGGTAGATGATGTATATTATAAGTTTAATGTTTACAATGAAATTAAAGATAAGATTGTCCTAGACTAGTGAGTTATGAGCAAATAATTGCCTGCAACTATTTGCACTGCACTAAACAACGTATTAGACTAATATAAGATAACGTTATATTTATTGACAAAGAGAAATGCCATTGGATAGTACGCAATGGAGCTACGGTATGTTTGAATGGGAATTTATTTATTTCTGCGGAACTTGGCGCCGTTTTTAACATGATACTTTACTTATTTACTTTTGTTACCAGCAGGCGATGATATGAAAGAATTATTTGACGTCTGAATGTATATGTCGTAAATATTTTTATTTACGACATATACATATACGACATATACTACATTTATACAAAGAAGGTTAATTTTTTATTATTAATTAATTACATTGTTAGCTAATTACAAATCAGTGAATTAATACCTAGAAACAAATTTTACGTCCAATCTACTCCGCATACCCATCTTGAAATTCTGTATGCATATCGTCATAGGTATGTACAGATAGAATAAAAGAATGACAAATTTATGTTACAGGGATTGAAGTCTTATTTTAGCTTTAAATATTATCTCCATGTACTTGCTGCCTCTAGTTACCAGCCACGCCTAGACTCCCTGTTTAAACGCGTACGAAACATTTATTAGTCAATTCGAAGGTATCTTCTATCTGTAACTGTCTCATGGAATCTACGAATATATTTCATAGTTATCACAAAGAATTGCATTCATGGCACCCTGTGTATTTTACAGCTTGCAGGCAGGTATATGTTATATTACATTTTATGCTGTAAAATTTTGAACTATTGCAATAATTGAAGCACTGCTTTACAGTCCTAGACTTAGTTCCTAGCCCAGATTCTTCACCCTATCTGTGGAATGGTAGAAGCACTCCAGGTTACTAGATTTTTCAACGAATTTCATTACCAGCTGTTTTTTTTTTTGAGATTTAAACTCCATGTTCACAAGTTTACCATAATTTCAAAACTTGTAAACATACCGTCAAGGTCGACTAACCAAAACATCAATTTGATATTACAACCATTTCAAAGACCGCACAACTTTACAGTCATTACTATCCAGGTAACTCGTATGGCCTTAACCCGCTCCTGAGAGGAGACTCGAGCCCAGTAGTGGGACGTTTTAACCCGATACCTCATATAGTATTCGATACAGTAATATTAGGTAATGAAATAGGTTTTAAAATATGTACCTATAAGGTCGAATAAACTGTTGAGTTTACAACCAGTAAATCAGCATCACCGTCGTCAACAGCGTTTATCGGTCTACTGTCTGGCTTCTCCTTAGAAAGGTTATTTAGACCTAATAATTTTGGACGAGTAAATAAATAAATAGTATACACATTATTTGATTTTAATAATTTTAGACCATAGAATAGACACATGCATATTATTTGATTTGAAATTCTATTCAAATATTCTAAACTCGTTCAAGGCCGAAATTATTAGTTAATCTTGAGTAAAGTAAAGGTAAAATTTAAACAAGGATTTTAGCAGGAGACCGCATGAGGTTAATAATAACAATTGTTACAGTTTCATAAGAAAGAATTCAATGATTATGTTTCGCACGCAATGTGTGACAGTGTGACAGATAGTGCGGCAAGAAACTCCAAACTTTACCTCGTTCTAGATATCAATTGACGGTCGAATTTCAAATGTTTTGTTTTTTTTTATTGATCAAAACAACTTTTATCTGTCATTGTAGTTATAGACTTCTTCATCAAGAGAGATCTGAATATATGTAATTTGGCTCTTTATTGTTCAACTAGCTTTAGGCTCCGCTCGCGTGTAGGTTATTGCGGTTAATAGAAGCCTATGTGTTATTCTGATATGTAAGCTATATTATTGTTAAGTTTCATTAAAATCCATTCAATAGTTTTTGCGTGAAAGAGCAACAAACATACATATTTACATACATACTCACAAACTTTCGCGTTTAATAATATTAGTAGATTTAGTCTTCGATGTATAATATTTGCTTTAAATAGTTTTAGCATTTCGCACTTTTTTAACAATTTCAAATTAAGCAATATTTCAAAAAAAATTTCTACTTTTGCTTTCATACTTAACAATTTTGCATTTTAAATTAATAAAAACACTCGACATTTACGTATACTTCAGATAATTTACCACATGATATCATATAATTAAAAAAACAAATATTATTATATATATACGTGTATACATAAGTTAAATTCGATTTCCTTGCAATATAAAAATTTATAATCGAAAATGTTAAATAGCGCAATTCTGAAACTACATTATTTCCACTAACGCAATATAAATTTAATATTATACTTTAGTTATTTAGTTATACACATACAAGAAAATCTAATTTCAGTCCATCATAGATTAAAACTTTATCGATTCCGTGTAACTACTATCTTTCTAAAGAATCGATTATGTTGACTTATTATCATGAAAATTACTTTCCTGCTCTATGATACACATAACACAACCCTATACAGGGTGAATTTTTGAGACGGGACAGTAAGGGTAGGTACCTTAACCGTTAAAGTTACAGGAAAGCACTTTTAGGAGACTATCCATAATTTTTTAAGATATTCTGAACTGCATTTACAGATTTTGGAAAAATTGTACAGCCAGCAAGAAAATTAGCATTTTAAACAAAAACTTTTTTTGATGCCAATCGATCCTCTTTATTATAAGGATCAAAAGTCTCTACTGGACCGACTGAGGTTTGAGTACTAGAAAAGTCTGAAATCGCAAAAAACTTTTCCCATACATTTGTACGGAAATAAATTATTTTAATTTGTATTTTTGACACAGACAAACATAACTAACATTAAGATGATCTACGAAATAAATTGTTTAAAGTGACCGCTGTTTTAACGAATAGATAAGTTCGCTCAGTTTTGTACTGAGCTAGTAGCAGCCGATGATTTTCTTGGATAGATTTCATTTAAAATCCTTGATAATGCATCTTTTGTATTAAGCGTATTTTGTAAATAATAGAAACACGGAATCTGCATTGGTGTGATATGCTAATAAGTATCCAATGCGACAAGTATCGAGTGGTAATAGTGGAATATTATGAAAGTACTCTTAAAACGACGTCATTTTAGAGAATCTCCTAAACCAGTTAGATGAATGGCTCCTGTCAGAATTGCGTAAAGTTTATTTCCAGCAAGATGGCGCTCCGCCACACCAGTTTTAATAGGCAGTTCGGGTCACAGTGGATGTCACATGTGGTACACAAAAAAAAAACAGTATTCAGGAGCTGAAAGATGCATTATCAAGGATTTTAAATGAAATCTATCCCAGAAAATTATCGGCTGCTACTAGCTCAACACAAAACTGAGCGAACTTATCTATTCGTTAAAACAGCGGTCACTTTAAACAATTTATTTCGTAGATCATCTTAATGTTAGTTATGTTTGTCTGTGTCTACAATACATATTAAAATGATTTATTTCCGTACAAATGTATGGGAAAAGTTTATTGCGATTTCTGACATTTCTAGTACTCAAACCTCAGTCGGTCCAGTAGAGACTTTTGATCCTTATAAGAAACAGGATCGATTGGCATCAAAAAAAGTTTTTGTTTAAAATGACCATTTTCTTGCTGGCTGTACATTTTTTCCAAAATCTGAAAATGCAGTTCAGAATATCTTAAAAAGATATGGATAGTCTTCTAAAAGCGTTTTCCTGTAACTATAACGGTTAAGGTACCTGCCCTTACTATCCCGTCTCAAAAATTCACCCTGTATATATACTATACGAGAATAATGTGCAAGACGACTTTATAATCATATCTATCGAATATGTTTCTATCTAGTCAATCGATTCCAATAACTGTATTTATCTACTACATATAATAGCATAACTTGTTATGTAAATATCTTCACAAGGGAAAATAAAAGTATTTCCGCAGTGAAATCAAATGTTCTTATCTTTTGAGAGGTCGTAGACATCTTATGTAGGTAGGTACAATATGAAAATATTCATTTACGAAAGACTACTATTTTGATATATTTTATAGATTTATGTAAAAATATATTGTAGTTAAAGCTTTGTGCACACACCTTTATAGAGGTAATTATTATTTTTATAAATTACTGATAATGGTTTCGTCTACATTTATTTATTAAAAAAAAATATACAGATCATATTTAAAATAAAAACACAGCTTATGAAGATAGAAAAAGAAGGTTTAAAATTATTTGAGTAGATACATTTGTTTAGCCCTTTTACTTTTAAAACTTTAGAAGTTAAATCAGTATTAAATCAGTTAAAAAATATGATAGCACGCCAGCGAATAAAAAATAATAAGGTTTATTACAAAAAGTTTCAAAAATATAAAAACAACTTTTTAATGCTGTTAAAATAATTGTTATCGTTATTTCCCGTTACAGTCCTCTGATGTAAAATAACTGCTCAAAAATTCTTTTTGGACGCACAAATAACAGGGTTCGCACCTTAAATCCCACTCACAGTATCGTAATTACATATGGTTATTTGATTATTGGCCTTAACTGACGGCCTTAATAACAAATATTAAGCTCATCTTATAAAATGCTCAGTTTACGAATTAAACCACGCAAGCTTTGAAATACTATAATGTTTTGTTAAATACCTATAAGATTTTTGTAAATATTTTCTAAATTCGAACATACCAAATTCTACTTTTGAGCAAATTAATTGATGTGTCAAATTATTGATTGGTGCACTTTTCAACATTAATTTTTAAATTTATTTATTTAAAAGTTTACGTTTTTACACAAATGACAACAAACCTTATCAAAGAAATATGAAAATCTAAAGAGATTATACTGAACATCGTTGTGCACTAAAACCGTTACTGATATGATTAAATTAAAGGAGTACTAACCAGACTTCCCACTCCGTGGACTTCCTAGCACCACCACCCTTATACGATTTACAGTCATCTTCATTTGGGCAGCTTTATTTTTCACTATTTTACAACTAATAAATGTTTAACTGGACATTATTGTAAACGCGTCTTGTTTATCACGTTTAACACACCAGTTTATCATACAATTTCACGGCACACGCCAATATCGGAACGATCGATGTGACTTATCGTAAATATGATCGAGAAATATTTATGAGAAACTCTTACGGACCATTAGCCCGACCGTACGCCGCGAAGTTTCCCGCGCGACTGCGGGCACTTCTAGCCGGTGTTTGGATCAAAAGCGCGTGCGCAGCCTCCGTTCCAACCGCCAATCCAAACTAGCTAGTATCTGTCTGCTTACAATGGAATTTGTACGCCACCTATACAATATACATATGTGATCATATTTTCATTTAATTACGTTGGAGCAAAGCCAATATTGACAATACTCAAGAATAAGAAAGAAACTATACCTAGAGGTATAAAATTATCTACAATTCGTATCGCTCGTTAAGGAAATATGAATTCATTTTCATTCATTATAAGTAAAAAGACACTTTTAGTTAAAGGGAAAACGATTAGAAATTTGAAGAGTCAGTTTCAGAATGGGCCGTCTGCGACATGTCAAGGTGAGAGCGAGTCAGACGTTCGCAATAAATTTGTACGTGCTGAGACATAATTGGATCCGCCCCGCCTACGCGCCGGCTACCCTGTTTCCTTTATGCCACATAGGCTCTTCACTTTGTCCATCTTCGATATTAAAGAGCAATGAAAAGCATTAACTATACGTAACTTTATTGAAGTATTTGTCTATATATGTATTTTTTTAAATTTGTCAAAAAAGCAATTTAGATGTTGCCCTAGGTGAAAAGAAACAATTACAGAGGACAAGCACGACGGCGCAGTCAGTACCTGGATGGGTGACCGTCAGACCATGAGTCTCCATGTTTCGGAGGCCACGTTGAGCAGTCGATCCCGGTTGTTATCATAGTAATAAGAGTCGTGAAGCTTATTTGGAGGTCTTCGGGCGACTTAAATAAACATCCAACAGTAAGATTGCCTACATAGCCACAACGTTGACTTGCCAGTCCCCAAACCACACTCAGTCAGCGTGGGGACGTATGGCCTCAACCATCTCCTCAATAGAGACCAGCGCCTAACAGTTAGTTAGCCTAATATTATGGATTGTTGATGATGTCGATACACTAAGTGTCCAATCCCAATAAACCCATCAGTTCTAATGAATCGCTGAAACTCAATATACATAAAAGAAAAATTCATAGACAATTGCGTGTCTTACTTTATTAGTGATCTCACAATATATTAATAAGAGCATATACTTTCGAAAATAGAGGAAAATTCATTTGCATAGAAGTTAGTTCAGTGCACGGATTTCTCTACTCATTAAGGAAGGTTGAGACATTGAAAAAAGCGCCACATGTCTACTTAACGTAAATTAATTGATCGTTACTCTAGCACAACTTCCTCAAACATGCCACCTTACCGTATTTATGCAATCGCCTTCATACTGCTAATAGACCACTCTTTAATTCAGATACATACGCAGATAGCACACATTTATGGCAACCGTTGGCACCCATCTTACGAATAATTTATACATACTTAAAAGCATCAATAAAACAGTAAAGACACTTAGATTGAAAGATTAATGTTTTATGCATACTTACAGGCACAGATCATCGCATAACATCGTAAATCGATTAGTCAAGTTTATCGAGATTACTACAATTGCATGAAAATTATTGCCTTTGTTGCGTTTTGCAATAATAACAGAATGGTTGTTTGAACCGTAACAAAGCAACGTGCGACGGCTCAATAGACGGTTCTACAAGTATCAAGATTCTTATTAATTAGTTACAACAGTACAAAATATCAGACCACACTTCGACCTCCATCTCGATATTATTTCAAATATTCAATTAAGCTCGTTCTAATTAAATTACTTATCAGCTGCTTGAGTAACTTTGTAAATAAGTATTTATTTATTTACTTAGTCGTGAACTGAACATTTCGCAACTCGACTCGCGTGTCAAAACTAGTTTGTTAATGGGTTCAACAATGGCAACACTATTCTGTTCACACTTGCCTATTAAACGATTCATATCTCTACATCTTTTAACCTCTTTAGACCGTTGTTACTAAACATCCTAATGGTTTCGTACTAGCCCCGATGAAAGCCCTAATGTGGCTGTATTGTTATAGCGTTTAGTAAATTTATGTAGTATTATATAACTTAAAAAGAACAATAAGTAATGGAAGTTGGTGAGCGATTCACAAGTTCAAGAGGTCGAGTAGATATGATCAATCACGTAGAGGCAATAGTAACTGGAGTATTCAAACTATGAATGGTTCGTTAAAGTGAGAACTTTACGCCATACTTTTTTTGTAGGACCACCTCGCAATACATTGTTATATGAACAACTAGAAGACCGAAGTACGTCTATGAGTAAACGTCGCTTCGTCGTAATTTAAATTTCTATATTTTATTTTCATTCCCCATTATAATGGTAACAGTAATATAATATTTACAATTCACTAAAACATACATCATTCTCTAAGGTATGAACTATTAAAGTGCATCTAAAAATTATCTACATCGTCGAATTCTGTGCATCCGTTCATTTCCAGATGACTGGTTGCGTTACTGCGTTAAATGACAATGATTATTTTCCGTGTCAGTGTAAAGCAGGTCTTTTAATCGCAAATAAGTATGGAATCACTAAGCTATTTGTTTTAAATATAACGATTAAGGCTCTATAACTTTTGCAAATCGGTCCAAAAAAATACAATTACGTTAGATCAATAACAATCAGTTCAAAGAAAGAATAAAGTAACCGTAAATACTTCACGGTGCACATTGAGGACCGTTATAACATAAAACCCTTTCAGTATTTATCACGAAACTGATAATGCGATGTTCATACAGTCGGGTGGAGAGGCAGACAGTCGTTAAATAAAATCCAATATGTATCAGGAGATCGGGTCACTGATTACTACCCAACACTTTGTTTTGCAGACCTTGAGCCATTAATTAAACAGACTTTACCGCGCGGAATTCAAGAGCTTATTATCCGCCTATCGAGCACAATAAGCGATAAACTCCGTAAGAAAAATTGTCATCCAAGTAAGCCACCTAACCATAAGAGCTTTAAAAAAGAAAGGAAAACCCGTGTAATATAAATAATTTAATAACTACAAAGAAAATGAAAATATTAGCCATTACGTTTTGAATTCATAAACGATATTTTGCATTCATATTTGATTCTCGTGGTCACTTTTATTTTTATCTTAGAGAAAGTTAAAGGCGTGTCATGATTCCTAGCTTTAATTTTACTTAAGTTAAAAAGAGTAAATTTATAGATCCTATTTCTAGACTTCCATTTTTTGAAGAAGATTTAATTAAAAAGAAATGTAATACTGAACTACAATAGTAAGGTTGACCAATGATAGTAAAATAATAATATTTCACTTATATTTAAAACTCTTCTGTTACGAGAAAGTAGGAATTTCTTTCAATTTAACATGTTCAACAGTTCCCAATAAGAAAGAAACAATGGTTATTCGAAAACGCATCATTAACATGAATCATTCAATATGGAAGAAAACGGTTATTTTTATCTACGACCTTCATCGGCCCATATAAATTTTTAACTAATTACGTGTAAGTGTTAGATGATCATGATTTATCTGTGCGCTGACAACACTAAAATTACCCCGAACAGTCGCATCCGTGAGTCAATAATTCACAGCAGAAGGACCGAATACTTGATATATGTACTGGTCTCACAAAGATCCTCATAAAGATTATTAATCAGAAGCTGATATTTGCTTGCGTGTCCGATCCAATTAATGTTATTAATAGCTTCATACATCCCGCTGAGCGGTAGTTAGGATACAATACTAGAGCGGGAATATTATAGATGTCCCTTGGATTTTGAATGTATCGATTTGTCGTGCCAACGATTATAGTGAAAAAACAACTATCGTTTTTTTTTTAATTAAGCAAATGTATCTTGCGTACAGTACAGACCATTTTTGTTATTATAATTTCTCAATTAAGTTATTTAAAAATTCGAAACGTTGAAAACTTGTGTTGTTACGAGTGTGATGTCCTTGTGTCGCATGCCAGCGGATTACGGGCGTGTGCTCTGGTGCCATACTTCTTCTTAACGGATTTCACCGTCCATGCTTCGATATTATGTAATATTGTCAATATAATAAATATATATACTGTAACATTGGTTGCTCCACACGCTGTCACACACAAAGAAATGTGTTTGTGTATCGTTACTAAATAATCCAGTACCTTCTATCTGAGATAAAATTCCAACGCTGTTCGCTGAAATGAAAACAAGGTGAAGACATTTAGAATGTTCCTACCTACGGCGTAATCGGCCTGGTATTTTACGCTGAGTTTAAATAACGTGCTCTTGAGACAACAATGGAATTTTTCATTAATGACATCAATTTTAAAATAGAGCATTTAGCGTCTAGTCTAGGCCTGTTGTTTTAGCGGTTGGCGATCGTGACTGTTTACCCAGAGATCAAATCGTAATTTATTACCAGTCTTGGATTTGATTCCCACCCAGAACAAAGCTTATGGGTATGGAATTTATGATAATCAAGTTTGTGTAGTCACAAATATATAGATGAATATGTTCATCCACAAATATATTCAACCGGTTCCCGACAATAATATTTCTTAGTTTCTTACTTATGTACAGCATAAATTATTATAATTGGGCGTTTTATTAAGCCACTGCCTAACCTTTATATAAAGCTATATAAAGACATATAAGATGTTTGCATTTAGTGTCACTAAGACTTCGATACAGTGCTGGATTTACACATTTGCCGCCCCAAAGCTTTAAAATTTTTGCCGCCCCTACTGACTTCTAAAATGAGATACACTGTACACAATAAAGTAAATTCCTTTCTTTAGGAAATAATCTAGTTATACTAGATTATTTTTACAATTTTTATTGTTTTTTAAGCTAAGCAAAGCTTGATTTTGACTGCACTACTTATAATGTTTGGTAGGCTAAGGAAGATAGGTACCTAAGTAAAGCCCGATACTGCTATGCACCTTTTTTTTCGCGGGGAATGCTTTTCGCACCATACCCTCCTTGGGGGAAACGGAGGGCGTGTGTGGGACTCCCGGCGAACCGGTCTACCCACTTAACTCCGCGGCGGCTTACCTCGGCAGTCGGAGCTCCAGGAACGCATCAGCGACTTCTGGATTCCCAGGGCAGGCAGGGGCCTTACCCCATGACTGGGGTACATCTCAGGGTAATCAATAAATTACCCTTGAAACAGGACGATATCGCGCCTCTCGCCGTTTTACACAGCAAAAGGCGAGACACCGACCCACCCCAGAAGTCACCCCCTTGCCGCACCGGGGTGTCGCCTGCTCGGGTCGCTTGCAGTGGTCACATTTCGCCAAGATGTGGCCGCAACTCAGGCAACGATTGGGGACTATCCTGATCGGCCCTTTCCTGATCCCGCTCTGCGGATTCCTTCTGGAGCATTACGTTCTCACAGAAGGAGACCGCGGCCTTCCATCCGTCATCATTCGCAAGCATTGCCGCGATCAATGCTGGTGGAGACAGGGTTCGTCCGATCTGCCCGACCAGGTCTTGACGCTCGGACCCCATTTAGGGCAGTCCCCCAGCGTGTGCTGGGTGGAGTCCGGGTGGGACCCGCAGTGGTGGCATTGTGCGGTAAGCTCACGTCTGATTCTTTTCGAATACTCACCGAAACAACCATGTCTGGTGAGAATCTGAGTCAATCGATAAATGACACAGTCGGTCCTCTCTATCCAAGCTTCGAAGCTTGGCAGAACGGAGCGCGTTTGTTGGCATAGCTGCAAGTGTGCGTTCTGCCGTAGCATTTCAGGCTCATAATCCGGCGCTGTCCCTTCGCTATTCCGACCGACAGAACGAATTTGGTCGTAGACCATCGTATCCATTTCGGCCAGTGTCGAAGGGCTCTACCCTTCGACACTGGCCGAAATAAACTGGCCTATCGCGTCAGGATCGTCGCTGCCTCATACGAGATCGTACGGTAGCTCCGTACGATCCGAATGGCCATCAGCCGCTGCAGACTCCCAGGTTGAGCCTTAATGCGGAAGGAATCCGCCAGGTCTTTAGACCAGACGGGTGCCCCATAGAGGACCATGGATCGCACGACGCCCACGTAGAAGCAGCGAACTTCTTCCCTTGGTCCCCCGAGATTGGTCAGCAGACGATGTAACGCCCCTGCTACCCCTCGAACTCGCCGGACTAATCGCCCGAAATACTCTTCGAAGCTCCACCGATTGTCCAGGATGAGGTAGGTCCTAGGTACTTCATGTACTGGCCCACCCGGACTTCAGTGTCACCCACTCGAAGGTGCGAGCTGGGTGGTTCCTGGCGCTTACGTAGGCCATGGAACCAAATCGCCTCAGTTTTCTGAGGCGCCACCCTTAGGCCCAGCTCACGACTCGTTTTCACAACACAAGTCACTCTGGCCAGTATTAGGGTATCGTCCGCATAGCAGACGACACTTAGGCCCTGAATAAGACGAAGGCCCTTTTGTTTCATATGCCCCGTCGTACGCCACTCTCCGGCGCCTCCAACGTGGTCAACTCGGTAATTGTAGTGGTACGGGCCTTGTCGGTAAGTGTCTCTTCGAGGAGCAATTCCGACAGCTTGCTCCGAAACTGGTGGACACTGCCCCTGTACTTGGACGACTTTTGCCCAATTTGGTGGCGCCAATGTTGCGACGAGACAACTGTACACGGGATTTGTCTGGTCCATGGCACTGAACGGTGCAGCGGTGTGGGCGTCGGCTCTGACTGCCCAAAATAGGGCATGCCTCTGGTGACCCCAGAGGATATTGGCGGTTAGAGCCATACAAGGTTACTGCGGTCGCAACCTTCTGCGAAGAAATCATTTATGCCATGGTCATGCTGCCCTCAGTGTGGCCGCAAATGAACGGAACAGGTTTTTCTCTACATCCACTTCAGTGGCCTTCAGGCTTCAGAAGAGGCAACGTCCATGTGTGCTGCACGTCGCCATGGAGAGAAAAGCAATTGATGGTGCCCACTTTAGTGAGAGGTGGCACTGGGAAGGGTTCAGAGGGCGTAATACAGGTTCCTTGGATCGCTGCTATTTCAGGTGCAGAGTGGCACACCTGGTGGTTTTAGTCTGTTCGATGACGAAATACAGCCCCGTTGCAAACTTCGGTATAGTGACGGCCCGAGGGGGTTTCTACACGTCAAAAAAAAGTGTTTTAAGTGGTCGCCACGCTGCATTCTACTGCGCCAAGTGTCGTGGAAACGTAGGAAACGTTGGAAAACACTTTGTGCGATTCACAAATTGTTGTCATAAGTCTGGATGTTCTCTGTGTTCCTTTAAGTGTGTTTGTAAAGCCCCCCGCGACACAGGATTTATCGTCCCCGTAGTGGTAAAATTAAATAAATCCGGTTTTGGCGAAATTGACTTTTCCTTATTTTCAAAACACCTAAAACATGCCGCATGTTTGAGCCTTACAGGCATTTTCGTATCGTATTCCGTTCCAAAAATATAGCCATTTTCGTATAATTACCTTCAGACTGACACTATTTTTGGAAGGAAAAATAAATAACTTCATTAAATAAATCAATAACTGTGGTCAATGATAAATTAAATGTCTATTAATGTAAATAACATGAGTTGTTGAATTTTACCTCAACTTAAAAAAATTCTCACAAAACACTAAATCGCGTTTATCTCAGAACCACAAAATCAGAGTTATTTAATTTTCCCACTACGGAGACGTTATACTCCTTATGCGTGTATGTTGTTTTAAAAAAATAAAAACAGTACCAATTAAATTTTTTGGGTCATTTTGCCGCCCCCCTAATTCTGCCGCCCCAAGCTTCAGCTTTTTCAGCTTCTATGGTAAATCCGGCCCTGCTTCGATACAATAATTATAACGATACATTGTTGTTTTGTTTTTTTATAAGCCTGCCAAAGTGGCTTTACTCTGCCTGATGGAAAGCAAGAATACAATCCAAGAGTAATGGACACCATACTCATTGTGGCTAAAGACAATGAAGCATAGTGACCCATAGTGACCCACAGGGACCCACAGTGACCCACGCTATGGCTATTGAGAAGCTTCTGCATCACTGTGTACTTTGGATAGTCCGTGTCCGTGTGGTGACGGATTAAGAATACAGTGTCACCACCCCTATTCATCCCACCCGGGTGTCGTAAAAGGCGACTAAGGGGTAAACTACGCAAGACAACATCAATGCAAAGAGAAGGAAAACTTGAAACCAACCCTATACCAACCCGTCTGGCCAGCGTGGTATAGTAGGCCAATACCTCCTTTTCAAGGAGAGGCCTATGTCCAGCAGTGGATTGCTAAAGACTGTTGATGATGATGATGATTGTAAAGTAAACTTTTATTTGGCTATAAATGAATACAGAAGCACAGGAAAGGTTAATTAACAATGTAACAGTGTGATATTTAGGTCTAATCGCTCGTTTATACGATGGTTCGTAAAGTTGTAACTGTGCCTGTGATGTCCAGACTACAGAGAAAGTATAAATCGATCCAATAAATGACGCTCTAAATAAACAGAACGTAGACATTTAATTGACTGCTAAGAATCTATACAAATACATAAAAATGGTGTGTCTGTTTGTAACGAATGAACACTTTTTTTACTAAATTTATGGCTAGGTATATACGCTTACATAAAAAAGCAAATTTCAATATTTTTGTATATCTGTCTGTATTACAAGGAGTATCTAAGGCGACTTTTATTCATCTATAACTTCGCCCTCCGGCGGTACCCCCGTTTTACAAAAATCAGCGCGGGTAACACCGCGGGACTCAGCTAGTTAAGATTATATCGTTTGTTCGTAGATTACATGTTGTACTCATTTGTTATTACAATTACATTCCGTTTACAACACGCATTAGTTTGAAACACAATAGGAAAACACAGATATGTATAATTATTATCTTTTACATTTATGTTAATATATGTACCTAGGAATGTTTACTTATTTAAATAATGCATAGGACTCATTCCACGTGTTTTATCACGCTAAAACGGACAAATTTAGTTTTTGTGTGCTATTGGCTGAAGATAATACAAATGTATTCATGTATAAAATAAAATTGTAGTGTTTGTAGGTAATTTCGAATTAGCAACTTTTCAATAAATGTATATTATAATGAAAGTATTTAAGGTACCTACTTAGCTGCATTAAAAATCAATTTATATTTTTTTTGTCTTTCTGATCAGGTTAATTCTTGAAATGGGTGGACTGATTATGACAGGACGTTCCCTAGCAGATAGCTGATGATTTAAGGAATTTCTTGGGCTACTTTTATTTCAGACTAGCTTCGCCCTGTGGTGTTACCCGCAGTTTTAGTGAAGGTACAACAACAGCGGTGTAAATGGGACTCAGCTAGTAACTAATAAAATCTAATAACAAGACAAGCTTGACGCCGAGCTGTCTGCTCGCTTAACTCTCACGAACAAAAACAGGTATCTATCATCAAAAATGATTATAGTATTCAATTCGGGTGCGTTTATTACGTGTAATTTAAACGCAATTGCTGCTCTTGATTGAAAACAGAATAGTTCAACACTCACAACGAGTTTTTTAGCCATTAAGATACCTAACAAGCAAGTTTGTATACTCCTCTTAACAGCATGTCTTCTTTTTTATCTTTGATGTATGAGTGAAAAGGAATACATTTACTACTAAATTATACAAGCGAGATAACGTATGTAGGTCTGTGTGTCAAAGGACAACTGTTACATGATTTGTCCAACGAGACGGTAAGTGCATTAAAAGCGAAAAAACGTCATTATCATATTTGGAACACAAATAATAAAAATAAACGAAGTCCGGGCTTTAGTTCGAGTTTTCTCCACATTAAAGATGACAGCAATTCATAAAAATAACATATTGAAATGCGATTAACAGTTAACGTAATGTCTCTTGACGATGTAAAAGCGTAACTCTTTCAACAATAAACCATTATTTACAGTTCAATAAATCTTAATACATTAAAACTCGATAAATGAACTGCGACGGTAAACGTAAAGAGGTGGTTTATTAAGTTGAGCGATAAGCTATGATCACATTGTAACTGTTAGGTAAATAAATACGTTTAACCTAATACCGTCAGCGCGGGACACGAAACGCCCTACAAACTGATGGCTCGTGGATATATTGTCCCGCTCTTCAACAATTTCACTACGAAATGATCCATTTAAAGCTCCCCGTAGATCCGACAACAGCTGGTAACTGTTTATCTCAAGATGGACAGATCGCGACCGCATCCTTCTATGCAAGTCTTTTACAAGACGGTACCTACTTTTTATAATGATTAGCTGTTTAGTTTATGGCTTTCTTAGAATAAAATGTCACATTCGTCCGTTAAACGTTAAAGGCTTTTAAAACTGCTTTATAGCATAATCTAATGGTATAACTATTTTTGTAGTTGTTTTAATAGTAAATAATGGTGAGTAAACGACGACAGTAATCTCTTAGATCATTATTTCTGTTTTACTCAATGCTCTACCTATATTTTTTTATTAAAGGTTTGTTTTTCAAACAGACTTCGTAATGAGGGCCACAGTTTTTGTGCTCGCCAGTGGGCGCCTCTGGAAAGTGCTAGCTGTCAAAGTTAGACCGCTTAATTTTGCACCTCTTTTTCTTATCTACTAAAACCTGGAACTCTCTACCAACACACGCGTGAAAAAGCATCTTACTAGGCCGCCATAGAGTGGGTCACCGCAGTGCTGTAGTGCACTGTCCGCAGTGGATGTAAGGACGGTCACCGCCACTCCTGGATTCTGTTCATGCTTACCATCAGGCAGAGTAAAGGTAGAATTAAGCATGAGTAGAATCCAAGTCACCATACAGATTACGAATGCCGACAATACAGTATTGTAACCCACACTATGGCGGCCTATTCACTTGCTACTTCATGATTTTAACATAACACTAAGTTACTTACTCACTGGATAAAATAAATCAATCATTTTAGTGTCATAATAAGCAATCTTTACACTATGTTGGTATAACAATATGGCGAAGAAACAATGGTTCGTGAGAAGTTACACCCATCCGCCTCTTATAGCGGGACCTGCTAGGAATATCGGATATATATCCTACGATTTTCACAACATGAGTGATTCGTCGAAATTTTATGATGTCCAATGATCAAAGATGAATTTGACAAATATAAACTTTTTCCGATATTAAAAATATAGTTGAAATAAACGCAACATTATCAAAACAATGTTGTCTGCAAATCAGAGGACAAAGGACTTGGAATAGAGGCTATAGAAACGTAGTCAGTCACAGAAAGACCATCACGATTGAAAATTAATATTAGACTAAACCTAACCTAACTAATAATAACATTACATTTTCGCAAGTTTCAGATACTATAAACCTCCTAGACAATGCATAAAACAAAAGAATAGGTCACTACGAAAGAGGCACAATAACAAACAAATCGATAGGTACACCTGCAAGGCCTGAGGACCATCGCTGTACAAGTTCACCTGCTATGATTTATATAGCAGCCCCGCCATTGTCCTGTCATGGTTCGTGCGCCTAAGCTCTAACGGAAACTTATAAACATCTAACATTTTCAAATAAGAGATCACTGTCATAGGTATACATATATATTTAAAAAATAAGTTTACCTAATGTGAAGGTAGGTATATCATTTTTTACACCATTAAAATAAGAACTCACTTCAACTATTATGTATTGTGTGCAAAGAAATATATTATTTTGTTATACTCTCGATCGGCAATTGTTAGAGCTTCTTAAAATACATTTTTGAAATTAAACTCACTAGTACCTTAATTCCACTATTTCGAAATTTTAACTTTTAAATAGTAGAATAAAAGTATTATTGAAGTGAGTTTAATTTAAAGGATGTTAGTTACATTCCAAGCCAACAAGTAGAGAAGATTTACAAGTGTAAATCTTCTCTACTTTACTCTTATACCTAACTGACGTACTTTCCCGCGGCGGTAGTCCCTATGCATATGGTGATTTCTCTGTTATTTTGCCCTGTACATCATAAAATACTTCTTTTCATCTGTCAAATTCGACAAGGAAAAGTTTAAAAACCATAACCTGAATACATAAAAACTTTCGATAAAATTTATAAAGCCTATAACCACCAGCGCCGTAATTACGAATCTATTGACACCTCTATTAAATTCAAATCGATTCAGTAGTTTCAACACTACGGTGGAACATATTAAAATACATAGACTGCCAAAAGTATTCGCCTTACATTTATCGAGTAACAAGTCGTTTGTCCTATTTCAATACCAAAAACTTACAAATGGAACAGAGGTATTCACGTAAGTCAATCTTTCAAATGGACGCTAACAACGCTTCCTCCGCTGTGTTTTATGAGATACAAATCCTTTTTACATGATGATAGTGATCTAGAAACTCGCAAATTACGTCTATATCAGTTTCGATTAATTTATAATAAACAAGTGAACGTTAAACCTGTTTTTACAACGTAATAAAAAGCCTACGCTTCTCCATGATCACATAACGGTAAGTCATAGATAATAATATAATCCTTTAAGCTCAACTAATAACTTATCGCTCAATTTATTTCTTTGAAATCGGTTCTAAGTATAGACTACGTTTTATAAAAGAAAGTACTTCCAAAGGAGATTGAGTGTTTGTTTATTTTATCAAAAAATTACTTCCTGATTTCATTGCATCCTGTTTCCGATTTGGTTAAGTAGATACATGTTTTAAATTAGTTGGATTTAACCAGATGGCATATAGTTGATTTTATACGAAAGATTAACTTATTAGGATCAGCTCTTTGGTTTTACTATATCACTCTAAATTTAATAGTTAGTTTGACGTATCAGGAATATGAGAAATAACTAGATCTAATCAGAGAGGATATAGTTTATTTATAAAGTAGTGTAACATTTGCTTTTAAATGCAAGTTACATCAAATTCGTACAAAAAGTATTAATATGCGCACAGAGAGAAATGCAAATTATTTTTAATTGCCTTCCGGTAGAAAGTGGGTGAACCTGAACACGGAACGGGTCGGGCGAATCAGTTCGGTTCTTGTCGAAATAATGACAAAGCCGCGACGACGGGTATCAAATTCGCGCCGAAACTGACAACCAGATACCTCCTACTCCTGACAGCTACTTAATTTAAGACTTCTTCAAATTTTTTTAATATTTTTGTTGTGATTTACAAAATCACGTTGTTAGAATTTATTAAAAGGCAAATTATCCAGCAATAATTGTTAGAGTATTGCCCGTTTTCACCAACTATACTTAAACCGTCTTCTTACTAGGAGCCCACTAAGATAGGTAGCCCCTAAATATTAAAAGACATATAAGCATTTAGCTGTGCCTTCAGTGCCTTATAGGTTGAAAACAAAGGTTTCACTCTCTAAGTGGTCCCTTAAATTTAGGGGACGACGTAATAGAGGAGGACATATTCACAATTGAAGAGAACACTATATACATTAGCTACAATTTACAAAGTTCCATGTGTCAGGAGAATCGTTTGCTATGTTTTTACTATCTATCACAAAAATCAACTCATTTCCGTAAACACTCACGAGACAATATTTGAGTACATACTTCGAAGCGTAGGTATATGACTGTTCAGGTTTTGAGAAGAGAGCAGTATAGCTACAAAGTTCCAACAAACCTGCACGTTACTTAATCGTTCCAAAAATACTAAACAGAGTCATTCGTCTGTGTAATAATCCACAATCAATAACTAATAATGTGTTCCGCATATGTGGGCGGTACCTGACAAGTTACCATTTGTTTTACTTAAACGTTAATGCTCTTATGTATTGTGCCGTGGCAAGCGCAAGCGCATCCACTCACGGTGTTCGACGGATCACATTGTTTAACGGTGATCCTTGGCCGGATTTTTATCAAGACTTAGTACGTAGGTGTTCCTTTATTATTATAACTGACCCATGGGTCATTTAAGCCGACGTGATAATATTTTTTTATTAATTCAGGGCCGTTTGAGGCTAGCATTCAACATTAGTTACCAAATGGATATGAAGTATAGTTATTCGATAAATAGTAATCAGGGTCACATATTTAATGTCTGCATATCTGTACAATGCCATTACCAGTATTTCAAAGTACACACATGGATAGAAAAAACTCATGTTTTTTGATTAATTTACACAGCAACATAGATAAACAGCTGGGTATTCTACCGAGCCGACCTTACGCTTTTAATCTCCCAACTTTTTTTTATATTTAAACCTACCAATGTGACTCTACTCTACTTGATGAAAAGCATGAGTAGAATCCAAAAGTAGAGGTCACCATCCTCATTGTGAAAAGCAATGCAACATGGTGACCCATACCATGGCGGACTGTTCAGATAATTCTGATGATTATTTGATATTTCATGACAATTCAGAATGATTGGGCCACCGGTCTCACAATCACCAACAAAATACGACAGCAAGAATGCTTTCATTATTAAGATGGTCTTCTGTGTGAAGGTAGTACTATCTACTTTTTGTTTATATCTGTTTGAAGTTTATGGTGAAACTCTGCTTTTGTATGTCTGTGGCTCCTGCTAAATAAATATTTTTTCGGACATCTGTCACACAATGTCGTCCAGTCCCAACTCCCAAACTACAGAGCTTTTACTATGGCGTTGTACTAGATAACTAATACATACTTTTTGTAAAAAAATAAATAAATTGTATAAAATTACACATAATTTATATTATTAAGGCGCCATCTAAAAAAAATGTAATCGGCAGAATTATTTTAGCTCGTGAACGGAGATGGAATATTTGCTAATCTGAATGTACCTATACTAATGTTTTAGAGGTAAAGTGTGTAAAATTCTAAAGTTTCTAGCGGGTAATGTCTGAATCTACTGAACCGATTTTAAAAAAATATTTCACCTATAGAAGTCCACATTATTTATTAGCGTCAGAGATAAAAATAATTAAATGGATTTACACGGCGGCGGATCCGAGAGTTAAAAATAGTTTTTCATACAACTTTGTAAAATACCTTCAAGAACTATTTTGATTAATTAAACAATTTCTATAATCTAATTAATTAACTAACGTTACTAGATAAGAGCAAGCGCCTAACGTTTTGAAATAGTCAATGCGGCCGAGGACGTTTTTGCATTTATTACACAAGCATCTACATTCTTTTTTTCGTTTGATATTTTTTTCCACTGGCAACCAGTTAAACTCTAGCTATTACAAAATTTTACCAAAAATAAATCACAAATTGCACCCAACTGTGACGATGATTTGCAACTTTTAATTACTTTAGACTATTACAATGATATCAGTACATCTCGGCGTCACCTAAATGTCAAACATATCATATAACCGTACGGTTGTGCCAGTAGCGATTGCAAGTGGGGTAACACCCAAATTTCATAACTCAATGTATCTGGCAATTAATAAACTTCAACAACGTAAATAATTTAGAGGTCTAGAAACCAACTCTATAACTTGATGGCACTCCTCACTACATTAGTGGCATCATCAAAATTCATCATTATCATATCAACATCACATGGCAAATTTCAAGTCAATGCATCTACAGTAATCTAAAAGAGCTATGCTGCGCCAAACTTTTGACCAAGCTCGTCCGGCAACCTCCTCTCACTGATGTCGATCGGATCGTAGTAACCCTATACGTCTGTTTCTGATGCACCATTTCCAATTTCAAAAACTTCTTACCGTGATAACTAAAACCTCTAGCAGTGGGTATAACTGCTGAAGTTGATTCTAACTGAATTTTAAAAACAATATTCTAGGTGGCGCAATGTAATCGTATGCGACTGCTGTGCTTGAGCTCTCGGGTTCGATTCCCGGGTCGGACCAAATGTTTGAGTGATTCTCAAATATTTGTTTTGGAGTTTGAGTGTTTTCTATGTATAATATGTATGTATTTACAAAAGAAAATGTATGTATGTTTAGGTATTTATATCAGTTGTCTAGTACCCATAATACAAGCTCTGCTTAGTTTGGACAAGATGGCGTTATAACGCCATCTAGTCCAAACATAATATAATCATAACATCTAATATATAATCATAATATAATCATATAATCATAATAACATCATAAACATAAATGTATGATGTCCGAAATACTTATTAATTATTTTCCTAAAATTTGATAAAATTTTGGGACTAATATTAATCAGAAAATTTACTAAAACGCTTTATTAGTGTTTATATATGTATTTTTATTTCTCCTCCACACATACAGTAGCACAAATTTTGATAGAATTTGGTATGTGAGAAGCTAAAACTCTCAGTTGACACAGAGCCAAACTGTTATTTGATTATGCAGTAAAATCACAGGACACATCTGATTTAATTATATATTTACACAAAAATTCCACATATCAGGTTTAACAGTCCATGTCTTGAAAAATTTACTTTTAACATCTTCCCATCTTTCTCTATATTTTGTAGATTTACTTTTCATTACATTATAAGGAATACTGTCAATATTTTTTTGAGCACACAACACTTTTTTTGAATCTGGAACATGTTCTAAAATATTTAAAAATGTTTTATATACATTATATTTACTTATACATAAACTGCTGCTAGGTAAATTAGCTCTTTTCTTAGTGACTCCCAGTTTCTTCCCTAGCACTGCTACTTCTGATAACCTGAAAAAAGAGAGTTATAAGCATTCCTACTTGGCTATGATATAAATGTTTATTTAATCATGCAAAGAAAAAATATTTTTTTCAATAATTTAGTATAATTGCATAGTCACTATTCACAGCCAAAATGTATTTTTTTTTCTACGATGAATAATTGTTAATGTGCCATGCGAGAACTATGTCCAGCAGTGTACTGCAATAGGCTGATGATGATAATGATCAAAATTGTATTCTATGTTTAAATTTATATTTTTTTCTTTCTTTTCTTATTTCCCTTAAGTCTTTTCCAAAATCTACTTAGGATTGGCATAATATCTAGCGACTGCCATTTGTTACAGTAATGTAAACTCATATTCAACTTTTTTAGTGCACAGTACAATATATTTTTTTAATGTGAACATTGTCTTTTATTTTGGTATTCAAATTATGCAATGTTTACTACTAAAATAATACTTTTACTTACTGATTTCCAGATTTGAACCACACTATACTTCCTGGAGCTGGTCGAATATGGTTGTTATCTCTAATATTCGGAAAAACTATAGAGGTTTGATAAAACTCAGGTACTACATCTAATGGTACTGTTTCCTCCACATTTCTATTCAAAAGCGCTCTATTTAAAGATTCTTTAGAATACGGCACTCCACCTCCAAATATGAAATGTTTTATAAAAATCGGACCACATAAAATATCTAAGAGACTACCTTGCACTCCTAAATGTATCCATTTTGCTATTTTGTCACTGCACGAAACAGATAAGGTTCTATCACCCCTACCAGGTTTAGTCCGCACTTGACCAAGAAGGTGGTAATTGCTTCCAGGCTCCCTAGAGTCCTGTTTACAATGAGATAAACATTTAGCTCCTGTCCTGTGAATGTCATTTAACTTTCTCTTTTTGACTTCAATTTCATTAACATCGTCATCAGAGTTGCGCTTTAGTTTTGTTAAAATATCACCATAGAACTCTTCCTCACCCGTTTTCGGTATTATTGAGGCATCACCACAAGGCAACTGGGATGTATAAAAAATAAAATCTACATTATCATTTATTTTCCATTGATCCAATTCTTTAAAAAAAAATGAAGGTTCGCCTTTGATAGCTTTAAAGAGGTTGTCATACAAATATAATACAAAGCCTCTACGAGCAATTACCTCTGCGTGACTGTCATTTAATATATCACCTGACGGTGACATCTTAGAAGCGCCAATGCATTTTGAACCAGTTCCTAGTGAAACCACTTCAACATCTTGTGTAGATCTGTCATATTTTAAGAAACATGATATCACAGTCCATTCGTTTTCAATGGGTTTTCCGGTTTTGGGCAGTGTACTATATAAATCGTAGCAGTTTTGTACAACTTTGTCCACAAAGTCACTGTTAAAATTAGACATTTTGTTTTAAAAAGTAAGGTACAATATATAATTCATACACTCTTATTGACTCTAAAGTTTGTTTTATGTCTACTTTAGGTAATTAAATAAACGATAATATTTATCTTAAGGATAATTTTAAGGTAAGACATTTGTTTTGATAAATAGGTTGTCTTGTTTTTGACAGCTTGCAGTTAGAGCAGTGTTCCCAACTCTTAAAAATTTATCCCCCTATAACTCCAATCAAAAACCCCTAAAATTCCCACAATTACGTTACTGCTACACATTATGACGTTACTTGCTGCTACGGAACCCTTCATAGGCGAGTCCGACTCGCACTTGGCCGCTTTTTTTAAATGCTTTATTCATGTATTATCGAAAACTTCAAGTAACAAATCATTGTCTTCAGATGCTGACTTTTTAAAATCACACATTAATGACATTAAATAATTACAATATTTTTGCGGATGGTTTCCCAGGTCTTTGTATATTTTTGACAATACTTTTTTTCTTTAACTTTAGGCATTTTAACGAATGACTTGCTGGTAAACGTAGGAATTGAAGAAACAAATCACTAATAACAATAACAATTAACGTATTTGTTGTAAATATAAGCGCAGTTTAACCTTAACCACGAATTCTTAAGAATATGTTAATAATTGTGTTCTCTCTCACTCTGCTCTTAGTAACAATCAAGAGAAATATATGTGGCTAAGGCGGTATGTGATAAAAAGAATATGATTTGCTAGATTGGATTATCCCAGGATAATATACCTTTATTTTGCTTATTTTGATATAAAAAAAATTACATTATAAAAATCCCTAATAATACCCCTACAAATATGACACCCCTAATCACCATCCTACTTTCTTTCCTCCTAAATTTAGAGGGAAAACCCCTAAGTTGGGAACCCTGAGTCAGTGGTAATTTCAGTTCAGTCAGTTTGCCAGATTGTCAGATCGCGATATAGGTACTACATTTCACGCAACGGATTAGTGAAAAAGGAGAAGACTTGCTAAACTAGTCTAAAAACAAATGTGCAAATTCTTGTCCATGATATCGTTACAAGCTTCAGCCATACATTAATATATACTATAGATGTTAATTTAAAATGGCTGAAGCTAAAATAAAATAACATCCGTTCTTCTTCTAGTTCCTCTTAAATCCTAAAGGTTGGCCGTCAGCTTCCTGTACTCCTCTCTGTCATATTGCCCAGGCGGAGCAGTTGCTCAACGGAGGTGATACCGGTCCACTCCCGGATATTTCGTAGCCACGATTTCTTTATTCGCCCAGCGCATATCGTCCCTTCTTCTTTGCCCATCATTATTAATATTTCGTGCAATCGTGCCTGATCACATGACCGAGATGTTTAATTTTGCGCTTATGATGGTTTGTATCAGTTTTCTAGGCATATGGACACGCTGGAGCGCAATCTCGTTCCTGACCATATTTTATTTAGTGGTGGTGATTACAGATATCACTCACGCTGTATTCAAGGCTTGTCCATTTGGGTATCCATATCTTAAATCCATATTGGAGTTATCAGTTCTAGTACGACGATTTATGGCCCATTGGTTGATGGCGTTATACACTTTTACTCGTGTGTTAGGTTGGGATAGTTTTCGTCGAGTACGTTTAGCTTACTGTTTCTTCCTTTCTATGCACATTTTATTTAGCTTGCACCTCATGTTCATAACTACTGAGTTCTGGTCTAATCCAATGTTCGCTCCAGGGTACGTTTGTGCTTTCATACTGCAGTTTCGGTATCGTTTACTAATCATCACGGTAGCTATTTGGTTTTTCACAATGTGGTTTTCCCGTGTGTATTGGTGATGTCCACGTTTACAGACGACAAGGTGGCAATTTGAAGAGAGTGGTTCTTAATTATCAGATCTTTTTCTTGACAAAATTTCACCAGTAAATCATAAGTCATAACCAGTAAATCATGACGTCATTACGGGTTTCAAGACCATAAACACCCGTACCTCCAGGTACGATGGTCGTTCCACCTTTATGGTTTTTTAATGGTTTTTGGTGTCTATGTATTTGTACAAGTTATCTATCTCTGTCTTAAGTCTATCTCCAGTATCTCCACAACTGTGTCCAAAAAATAAGGTGACATTGTATTTATTATGAAAATTCTTTATTTATTCTTCCAAATCAATTTCATCCCCCTTCAAAGTAATCCCCTCCTGATACAATGCACTTACGGCAACGGTTTTTCCAATCTTCAAAACACTGGTTGTAGGTAGCCACTTTCCGGGATGGTCTTCAGTTCCGTCTTCGCTGCGGCTTGAATCTCCTCTATCGTATCAAAACGGTGTCCCCGGAGCGGTCTTTTGAGCTTGTTACGGATAGAAGTCGCACGGCGCCAGAGCAGGTGAATACGGTGGTTGCGGAACGATATAAATAATAAATAAATAAATATTTTTGGACATCTGACACACAACATCATCTAGTCCCGAGCTAAGCAGAACTTGTGTTATGGGTAACAACTGATATAAATACATAAACATACTTTTTTTTTGTAAATACATACATATTATACATAGAAAACACCCAGACTCCGAAACAAATATTTGTGAATCACAAAAATAATATTTGGTCCGACCCAGGAATCGAACCCGAGACCTCTTGATCAGCAGTCGCATACACTAACCACTAGACCAACGAGGCAGTCAGAGGCAGCAGATATGGGTTGAGATTTTGGCGCATCACGCCTTTTTTCCAAAAACTTAAATGTTTTCGGCATCAGTCGAGATTTGACGCGCTTGAGGCCCAAAACATCCTTCAAAATGGTATCGAGTGAGCCTTTCGATATGCCAACTTCATTAGCAAGATCTCTAATCGTGAATCGACGGTCTTACAACACCAAATCTTTGATTTGTCAGACGTGAGCTTTGTCGGTTGAGGTTGATGGTCGCCCAGGATGCTCTTCGTCTTTGACATGTTCACGGCCGGCTTGGAAATCACTATACCACTTGTAAACATTTTTTTTAGACATAGCCTCATCACCAAAGGCTTTCTGCACCATCCTTAACGTATCCGCAGCCGAAAATTGATTCCGTAAATATATGGTTTGGCCTCCAATTTGACCAACATGGCTCGATTGGACAAAGGATCAAAATTTCTGACTTGGAGATTTCTTTTGTGAGAAGGATTCCCACACCATATTGTTATGTTGGTTGATTACCTCGGAAATCATATAAAGCATAATCGTCAAGTATTATAGATTTGCCTTGACCTTACCATTTAGTATCACTAATACCAAGAATGTCACCTTGTCAACGTTTGACTTCCTTTACAACATAGGGAGTTTTCCAAATTGCTTTAAACTTTTCACATTCCGAGGTCCGATTTTAATTGTTTTCCGCACAGGGATTTTTAGCACCCCTGTCTCATTAAAAGGACGTTGGGCACTCGGGGCCGTGGCTATAAATAACTTTTTCATTGAAGCTAACTACTAGGAAATATAGTGCAGTGGTTTCCCGTTGCTTTCTGCACCAATCCTTTTAGAGGTTATTTAGACATTCAGGTTGCTGGGACCTCTTCCAACCGTTTTCCTGATTGGTCGTTATACCACCATTGCTGGGTCACCAGAGCCTCGTCCGT
Organism: Phragmatobia fuliginosa; assembly: GCA_932526445.1. Classification (NCBI taxonomy): domain Eukaryota; kingdom Metazoa; phylum Arthropoda; class Insecta; order Lepidoptera; family Erebidae; genus Phragmatobia; species Phragmatobia fuliginosa. The sequence continues at coordinate 16,147,099 of OW052065.1, read as the reverse complement.
TATCTAACAGGGGGCACCACGCCAGCTGGGGTGGCTAGCGCCGCTAGCTATTCTAAAAGAACAACTAGTGCGGGCAGGTGAGGTTGACAATAGGGCCGGATAGATATTATGTTCCGTTCCCCCCATACCCCGTTGTTTGTATACAATTTTGTTTTAGTGTTTATCGACGCAAAAGTGATTTAACTGGACTTGAGAAGTATAAAAATATATTAAAAAAGGGGCCAAGTGCGAGTCGGACTCGCCCATGAAGGGTTCCGTACCAGCAAGTAACATAATATAAAAGTTCTTGTAGTTCCTTGTAACTTTCATCGATGTTTTTATACTAGTGTATTGATTGGATAAAAGGTATATTGCGTGTTACGATTTATGACGTATTAAAAAAAAACTACTCACTAGATCTCGTTCAAACCAATTTTCGTTGGTAGTTTACATGGTAATGTACAACATATTTTTTTTTTAGTTTTATCATTCTCTTATTTTAGAAGTTAGAGGGGGGGGACACACATTTTTCCACTTTGGAAGTGTCTCTCGCGCAAACTATTCAGTTTAGAAAAAAATGATATTAGAAACCTCAATATCATTTTTGAAGACCTATCCATAGATACCCCCACACGTATAGGTTTGATGAAAAAAAAAATTTGAGTTTCAGTTCCAAGTATGGGGACCCCCAAAATGTATTGTCTTTTTACTATTTTTATGTAAAAATCTGAATGCGGTTCACAGAATACATCGACTGACCAAATTTCAACAGTATAGCTCTTATAGTTTCGGAAATAATTGGCTGTGACATACGGACGGACAGACAGACAGACAGACAGACAGACAGACAGACAGACTTGACGAATCTATAAGGGTTCCGTTCTATAGTATTGTAGTAGTTCGATAATACTGGTGATTGCAATTTCTTTTTCTTTTATTCTTTCACGCTACGTCATCAACAGTCTACTGGACATAGGCCTCTCCTCAGAAAAGAGCTTTTAGGCCACTCTAGGAATAAACGTTGCTAAAACGAGTTGGAATAGGGTTTGTTTTAAGAGTTCCTTCTATTTGCAGTGCTTTTGTTCTGTGTAGTTTGTTTCCTTAATCTTTATTTACGACATCAACACGTTGAATAGGGAGGGTGTCACACGGTGTTTTCAGTCTGTATCTGATTTTGGGTTCCTGGAGAAGTCCAAGACGCTCTTCAAATACTGGTTCGTACCTAATTATTACACTCGTAGCGGTGTTGAACTATTTATAATATATAGGTCATCATATACATATAGTATACCAATTTAGTTAAGGTTAAAAAAGCCGATGTTAAGTTGAAGTCATAATCATTAAAATTCTCAATATTTATCTGTTTCATAAAAATATTTTTAGTAAATAATCCTCCCTTGTACAATTCGAGGTCTAAATATGTCTAACCTAGTTACGTACATGCATAATTTGATAAACCTAATAAAGGTCTCATCAATTACAAGGGCATTGCAGCGGTTGGATAACGGGAACAGTAAATTATGACAACAGCACATCATACTACATTGTGGTTGATTTTTTCAATTTATCAAAAGTATGCATGCCTACGGGAAGTCTCGCCTGGAGACATGTCGTCTTATATGATTTACGATGCACTTCTTAAAAAGAATTTAATTCAACTTTTATAGAGCCACAAGGAGTATAATTTGATAATTATATTACATAAATATATCGAATTATATGTAAATTACAGTCTCGATACATTGTAAAAGAATTATGCTAAGGGAAGGTTGTCAAAGTAGAACAATCACCTGAAAATGAAAAATATTTTAAGTATAGATTTTTTAGAAATAACTCTGGAAGTAGGAAATTGTTATTTCATTGAAGGGAGTTAAATTTGAAAAATAAATGTAATTATACCAAATGGTTTGTCGTCTTCTCTAATGTCTAAAGGCTGTTCTGGATGCGACAGAAGATGTCCACAGTCTGTTTCTATCTCGACCAGTTCCGCTTCCTAGCTTAATTTTGCTCTACGTCTTGCTCGTCTTCCAGTATCGCATAAAGCAATACAAGTTTGACATTGGACTGAAATATTTTGGTTAAAGATTAGCTCCAATTTAACTTTTAAGGTCTATTTCCGTAACTGTTACACAGTTTGGCAATGCACAAAGTTATATCTTCGTTATAGTCATCACAAAATAAGAAGCCCGTTTTTACATTAAATTTGTCATCGTGTTTTTTAATTAACGATTAATTCGTGTTTTTGAGTGTATTTTATCAATATAAAGTCAAACTTGATGCTTATATATGATACGTATTGTGGTAGCGTATGGGTAACAGTAATTAAATAGGATTATGAATTAGATTTTTGACATTGAAAAATCAAAATCATAATCCAAAATAATCCAAAAAATATCGTAAATAAACAATCGTTGAATAAAAAACACTATGACAAATGTCAAAACGGGCTTCTTAATTTGTGACGACTATAGTATCCCTAATTTCTCTTCATAAACGGTTGGTGCCAGAAAGTTGAAACTTTGCATGGATATGTGTTGTAATTACGTTGACAAAGGGCTACCATAAAATTACCATAAATTATTTTATTTGGGTTATCTCCCCTACACGTAAAATTGGGATGATTTTTTTCTCGCGTCTATGGCACCGTGTGGGGTATAATGAGACAGGTCTTTCAAAAACAAGTCGTTTAATTCCCTCTAAAACCTAAACGGCTGGCACGATATGTCTAAAATAAAGATACATGGACTACTATCATAATTTAAAAAAAAAAAAACTAACTCGTGAAGAACGTCTTGAAAAAAAGCGTCAGGCAGAACGATTGAGATACCAACGCATAAAAATGATCCCTAAAAGTATTCTCAACAGAAGGAAAAGGAAAAGAAAAAAATATGAAAGAAAAAAGAGAAGGGAACTATTAAGACTGTAAACCAAATAACACCCAGAGAAAAACGAAAAGCTAGAAAAATATGGAGAGAAAAAGCAAAACAGCGGAGACGACGTTTAGATATTCAAAATATTAGAAATGCTCCTGCTACCCTACCTAGTTCGGACAACGAAGTTCGTCCTAATAAAAATATTAATCAAAGAAGGACAACGAAGATCGATCTGGATCGATCTTCATTGTCGCTCTTTGATTATCTTGCTCGCCTTGCCTAGGACAAAAAGACCTAGTAACAAAACAAGAAGTAAGAAAATCTTTTTATCACGGCGTTGATTCTCATATTTTCCTTTTTTTTATTAAAGACAATTCAAATTCAAATTCAAAATTCTTTATTCACTTAGGATGCAATACATCTCTTGTGACAGGTCAAGATTCTACATGTACATTTATGCCATGTTCGCAAACAATAGGTAGAGCCGGAGAAAAGAACATGGCAATAAAAACTCGCGGCCACTCCTTTCAAATCGCCAATGTTTACATAGTTTTAATGTTTTAATATAATAAACCTGATATGGGGGTAAGGTGCTGCCACTAATATACTATACACCATGTTAGAGGACTGATGCAAATTATAGTGATTAAAAATTAGAACTTATGCTAATTTAAAAAAAAAAAAACAACAGCCTCAGTGGGTACAACATAGTAGGAGCATCTACTTACAACAAAGGTAAAAACTATATGTGCTCAAATATTGGCCAAATTACTGGTAACAAAAGATTAAATATAAAATATTAATTATAAGATCAAAAGAAAGAGAAGAATGGCCTTTATTAGTCACGTAGAATCTTTACTTACAAAAGTAAAATCATGTTCTTAAACAATGTGATAACAACATTCACATGAGTAGAATAAAATGATAAGGAGCAAGTAGTCAAAACCATTTTTCTTTATCATTTAAAAATTCGTCAACTGTATAATAACCTTTACGTATAAGATAAGTTTTGACTACATTTTTAAACTTTTCCGCTGATAGACTCATAACACTAGCTGGTAACCTATTAAAAAATCGCACGGAAAGACCCATAAATGAATTATGCGTTTTATGTAGCCTATGATATTGACCTACTAATTTATGCTTATGTCTCGTGTTCACCGAGTGAACGTCACTATTCCTGTGATATAAATGCTTATTTTGTTTTATAAACATAATGTTTGCAAATATATATTGTGATGCAACTGTCATAATGCCTATCTCTTTAAACTTTTCTCTAAGGGAAACTCGTGCACCTAGTTTGTAAATCGCACGCACTGCACGTTTTTGGAGAATGAAAATTGTTTGAATATCAGCTGCCTTGCCCCATAGCAGAATGCCATACGACATGACGCTGTGGAAATAACCGAAATATACTAGCCTTGCTGTTTCCACATCCGTAAGCTGTCTGACTTTGCTGACAGCATACGCTGCAGAACTGAGTTTCCCTGCGAGACACGATATTTGGGCGCCCCACTGTAACTTACTATCTAAAGTAATTCCCAAAAAAACCGTTGAATCAACAAAATTAATAACTTCATTGTTTAAAACTAGATTTGTACTGATATTCCTTACATTTGCCAAACTAAACTTAATACATTTGGTTTTTTTAGAATTCAAAAGCAAGTTATTTGATGTAAACCAGTCAAGGACTAATGCGAGGGACCTATTTACTTCGTCAGAGTAATCGTTTTTGCGATTGGTTTTGAATATAAGAGAAGTGTCATCAGCAAATAGAACAATATCGCATAACTTACTAGTAAAAAATGGCAAATCGTTTATATACACCAAAAATAAAAAGGGACCCAGAATTGAGCCTTGTGGCACGCCCATACTCACTGGTGATCCGGAGGACCTTATTCCATTAATATCAACATACTGTATTCGCTCACTAAGATAAGAAGCAACAAGATTAAGCGCTGTACCTGTTATGCCATAATGCCTAAGTTTCAGCAGAAGTGTACTATGCATCACACAATCAAATGCTTTTGAGAGATCGCAGAAAACACCAATGGCGTCCTGCGAGTTTTCCCAGGCACTATATATATGTTTAAGTAGTTTAGAGCCTGCGTCTACTGTTGAGCGACCCTTTGTGAATCCATATTGTTCACTATGCAGTAGATTATTAGAATTAAAATGTGATTCTAATTGCATTAGTATGGCTTTTTCAAAGATTTTACTAATAGCTGGTAAAATAGAAATAGGTCTAAAATTACTAGGGTCGCTTTTTGAACCGGCTTGAATTATCAAGTAGTATTAAGTTAGTTCATTTTATTTTAGGAAAAGATGTTACTTTTGTGATTTTCGGAAGCAAATATTAAGTATTTTTGTTTTCTAAGTTTAATCCTAATACAAGTTACAAAAAAATAGACTATTTGAAAATTCAAGTCTGAATTTCTATATTAGTTATAAAATAAACTATTATAAGCCACAACGGCGGTAGTTGTCATTTTTGTGGCGCCATCACTTCACTGCGCTTGGTTATAAATAGGAGTGATCTGTTGTATCGGTACGCATTTCTGACGAATGCGTCGCGGAGTGTGGATCATTGTCTTTGGACAATTAGTACTACTCTGTTAACAGATGTGGAAAGCTGTCTTTGACAAGTTAGTACTGTCTGAATTGCGGTGGGTGCGAGGAAAACTGTCTAACAGCTAGTACAGCCCTATGTGACCGCCCTTGCTGTCTATCTAACTGTAATTTGTTTAGATTCGTTACTTAATTAACGGTTGTTTGTGTCTAATTGCATTTCTAAGATTATTTTGTAATTAATGAAATAAATTGTTTAGAATTAAAGTAAATTGTTTAGAATTATAATTATTTTTATTATTTTTCACTTCTGGATTCTAACATCAGAAGTTGGATCGATCTACGTTCACAAATTATTAATTTTCAATATTTGGGAAACGATCAACTACCGACATTTAGTTAGATATTTTCATTTAATTTGCCTATACTTCATTATCTAGGTGTGTCTTACGATAGAGAGCATTGACAAATGCACAATAGATCGCGCTGTCATATAGAACCAAAGCGAATATACGCAGTGATTCGCCGCAGAGGTCCCGGGAACGATAAACGCGATCGTTCGTTAAAAAAAAAAGGCATTGCACACTATTAGTGCTCATTTGAACGCTATCGAAATTCAGTGTTCGTTGTGATTTTTAATAAGGGAATCCGACTTTTGTGATATTCTTATCCGCTCTAAATCGAAGTCAAAAATCAAAACTAAATCAGTCAAAAATCAAAACAAAGTCAAAACATAGCAAATATAAAAATCGTAAAGGAAGTGACGACTTCTATATTTGGTTTTTAGTGTCAATTACAAACGGTTTTAAAACGATTATTTTAATAAAATAATGAGGGTATTTGTACCACATGTGTGTTCGTGTGTATAACGCTTTCTTTCCAGTTAGTAAACATTGTGCTAAGCGATGGAAACTGCATCCGTGCCAATGTACAAGGTGTACAATGTGGTCCACCAGTGCCGACACAATGAGAGAAGGTTAGAAGGTTCAGTTAAGAAAAACTTGTGAGTTGTGCTTGACGCTGTACTGGTAAGATCAAATCATATTACATGTTGAGTTGTGATTTATTTTCACATAATTTTGATATGTAGTGTACAAAAGTGAATTGTGTGCGCAATTTAAAATGATGAAAAAATGGACTGTTTGGCGCGTATACGAAAATGCCTTAGGGCTGATGCAAAGCTGTGGCTTAACAAAAGGGCTTAAGTAGTTGGTTTAGTTTTAACAATGACCTCATCTCATACCTTTTGTTATTGCGAATATTTGGTACTAGCTATTGCCCGCGTGTATGTTTCTATCTTTATACCAAATGTCATCAAAATCGGTTCAGTGGTTTTGGCGTGAAAGCGTAACAGACGGTTACTTTCGCATTTATTGCGAATATTTGGTATAACGTAAATAGTGAATAGCGCTCAAACGAATGTTTGTAACTACCCCACCTGTGCATAATCAAGTAGGCGTTCTTTGCTATGGTTACGAACTATTTTTAACGAAGGAATGATGAATAATAGCAGTTGTAGTGGCTGCCTAATGCAACCCGAACTTATTACTTAAAGGTCAAGTAACTTTTATCCATTTACTTAAAATGTTACACTGACACAGCAAGTGTGACGGGACATAATACCCACACACGTTGTGATTAATCTGTTTAACTTTTATTTATGGAAACGAAAAATAGATACTTGTCAGATTATAACAATTTACAGTGTGTACACCAAGTTACTAGATGTTTCTCCGTAAATTTAAAAATTGAAATGACCATTATTAAACAACTAGCTTTAGCCAGCGGCTCCGCCCGCGTGTATGATGTCCTTTCTCAGGTTCTAAACTATTTGAGTTCCAAAATTCATCAAAACCGGTTTAGCGGTTTAGGCGTAAAAACGTAACAGACAGACAGACAGTTACTTTCGCACTTAATAGTAATAATAGTAGGGATGATCAAAAAAAAAAAAAAAATGACAACAAGAAATAGTTGATGATCAATTACATTTCTAATTTTTATTTTGATAATTCGATGAATGGGCTATTCTTTTATATTGGTGGTTGGTGAGAGCAAATAAATCGGGAGTATATAAACGTGTGATGTAACTATTCACAATACGGCAAAAGTGTGCGTGGACAGCAGAGCTAGTCCTGACGGAGCCTATTTAAAACAGCTTGAGGAACTCTTATCATCCGCCGGTAGATGTACTATGTCACATTATTTACTGGTGATTGCATTAGTCCACTGTTATTGTAAAATCTATGAAGCGTTATAACAGTGGTAAATGTTTAAATTCTAAAGATATGATGTTAAATTTATTTAATAGTTCAGAGTAGGTAGTACGAAAGTGACTTCACTTGTTATTAATGGTTCAAAGAAAAAAAAAAGTAAAGAAACTTCTATGAACCTTCTATAGTGGACTCCAAACAAAACTTCATATTTTAAATGTAATCTAATAGGTTTTACACAACATCAACAACAAATTGTAAATGTTAAAGAAAGATCTCTTATGATAAAGCAAAACATATCGTTTGTTAGTTATGTTTTAATGTTTATCGAAATGCAAAGTATTGATACCGGTAAAGACTGCATGTCTATCGATCTTAATAGTACGTCTACTTAAGCATGCTATTCTTGATGTTATAGAAACATTATGAAAGGTTTTAAATACCCTCACTAGTGTCAGGTATTAAATGAACTATGTTATGTTGTTTGTGTAACAATAATGATTAATGGTCAGGTTAGACCGAGCTAAAATGAGGTTTAAGCACTAGTCATTGTGAGAGTACCAATTAGTGTTCCGGAAAGATAATCCTCATGCCTGACTGGCTATTTCAGGTGTTAAATTTTAAGATCATACACAAAATCATTGTAGCAAACTTGATCGTAAACGTCTGACATTCATATAGGATCAAGATTAATAACATGTTCATAAGCACGTTACGAGCCAGCTCAGGTTATTGTGATCTTTCTTCCTGACAGAGGTACTTATTGAAACGTCAGTACCAGTGATGGTTTCGACTGCTTTGTTGGGTCGACAGTTAGTGTATGAGACTACTGTTCAATATAGGTTCGATTTCTGGGTTGAACAAACAATAACTAATAATACTGTGTACTTCTAATTATAGATATGCTTGTTACGGCCCGAAGTTTAAAAGTTGTGGTCAACGCTCCGTGACTCGAATGAGTACAAAGAGTCGACGGTCCTACGCCTGATCTCTTTCGGGTCATGTTGGGTGGCCGTCTCATCGAACCAAAGGCGTACACCTGTGTTAGACAAGTACTTCCGTGCTGTAGTGTCTACTGTGTTTTTGGTTGCTCACCATTGGGACTGGCCGCCGTAGCAGAAAGGTAAAAAGGTTAAAATGGTAAGGTTTAACTACAGACTCGAGACGATCGACTATAAGCAGACGGTGGCTTATTACAGTAAGTGATTGAACGACACCTGTCGGACAAGCCCTGGTTCATAAAATGACTTTGAGGGCAATTAGTCTGAACTCGAATTCACTGCGTGGGTATGCCCACGCAGTGAATTGGACATGTTTCGGGTTTGCTTGACGACAATCGTCAAGCTGCAGACATAACCAAAACTGGTGACCCGGTATCATATCCTAAGAGCTTTGCGATTATTGGGAACATCCTTAACCGAGTACCGTGAGACTTCTGTAACATTTTCTGACATCCTCCGGGTCTTGCGTCCTGAGAGATATGCGAAAGTTAGTAACATTCTTGACGATATTACTGCGTACATACTGAGGGCACTGTTATTTTTAAATATCCTAAAAGCTTTGCTTGCTAGTATCGCCTTCTAAAAGCTCTGATTATTCATGACGATAATGAAGCATATTGGTGACGTTAAAGTAATACCGTATTCAAAACTAATGCAATTTTTCATGCTTTCCTTAGATGATAACGATGCATTGAGAGCCTCGTCACTGTGCAAGGTGCAGTCTACGCGAGCCGAGCCCGGGCTGTGACCTGGTGTCTGCTGCTGCCTGGCGAGGCGCAGACTTGCGGCCTGCTCGCTGTATCGCGAGGTGCGGACTTGCGTCCTGCATGCCGCTCAGTGATAAGCGGACCTGCGGTCTGTTCTCCGTGTGCCCGAGATGCAACCTTCCGCCTGTTCACCGTGTGTACGAGACGCAATCTTCGGCCTGATCCCCGTGTGCGTGAGGTGTGGTGCAATGTATGGCGGATGGTGGAGAGCATGAGGTGTGTATATTGGAATGGACCCATGGACAGGGTAACCAGCCCCAAACTCGTGGTCTTCCTGAGATAATTTTAAGACCCATGGACAGGGTAACCAGCCCCAAACTCGTGGTCTTGTTGAGAGAGGTAAGACCCATGGACAGGGTAACCAGCCCCAAACTCGTGGTCTTGTTGAGAGGTAAGACCCATGGACAGGGTAACCAGCCCCAAACTCGTGGTCTTGTTGAGAGAGGTAAGACCCATGGACAGGGTAACCAGCCCCAAACTCGTGGTCTTGTTGAGAGAGGTTTAAGACCCATGGACAGGGTAACCAGCCCCAAACTCGTGGTCTTGATGAGAGAGGTTTAAGACCCATGGACAGGGTAACCAGCCCCAAACTCGTGGTCTTGTTGAGAGAGGTTTAAGACCCATGGACAGGGTAACCAGCCCCAAACTCGTGGTCTTGATGAGAGAGGTTTAAGACCCATGGACAGGGTAACCAGCCCCAAACTCGTGGTCTTGATGAGAGAGGTTTAAGGCCCATGGACAGGGTAACCAGCCCCAAACTCGTGGTCTTGATGAGAGAGGTTTAAGGCCCATGGACAGGGTAACCAGCCCCAAACTCGTGGTCTTGATGAGAGAGGTTTAAGACCCATGGACAGGGTAACCAGCCCCAAACTCGTGGTCTTGTTAATTTTAAGTTTAAATGTTTAAGACACACACTTATGATAACTGTTCTTATGATATTATGGTTCTTATGGTAACGGTACACCTTCATGCTGAAGTCTACTCTTGTTAACCGCGAATGAGAACAATGAAGAAGTGTGGTCATCCGGACCTGCCGAGGACGTCAGGGTGTCAGGAGGCCGTATAAGCCACAACGGCGGTAGTTGTCATTTTTGTGGCGCCATCACTTCACTGCGCTTGGTTATAAATAGGAGTGATCTGTTGTATCGGTACGCATTTCTGACGAATGCGTCGCGGAGTGTGGATCATTGTCTTTGGACAATTAGTACTGCTCTGTTAACAGATGTGGAAAGCTGTCTTTGACAAGTTAGTACTGTCTGAATTGCGGTGGGTGCGAGGAAAACTGTCTAACAGCTAGTACAGCCCTATGTGACCGCCCTTGCTGTCTATCTAACTGTAATTTGTTTAGATTCGTTACTTAATTAACGGTTGTTTGTGTCTAATTGCATTTCTAAGATTATTTTGTAATTAATGAAATAAATTGTTTAGAATTAAAGTAAATTGTTTAGAATTATAATTATTTTTATTATTTTTCACTTCTGGACTCTAACACTATCATAATTAGTGAATAATTAAAGTAAATTCTTACGACATTAAGGTTGTTTATTCAATTTATCTTGCCCCTGTAAAGTAAGGTATCCTGCCCTGGCCTTCATGTCTCTACCCTGTCTAGATTATCTTCCCTGATCCTTTAAAATACTCGTAGAAGTAGATTGATTGACTGGCCATTCATCTACAGCATACAAAATACCTGATTACACAGTATAATGTAGGAAAATAAATAAATTATAAATATTTTTATGGGGACAACTTCCATAAATCAGATGACCTCTTAACGTAGAATAATCCTAATAAATAAAATTACACGAGTTTTCTTTTTTTATTGTTGTAATGGAATAAGCGTTTGTCTTCCATCTCACCTGATGGAAATTGTAGATGATGAATGTTGTTCATTTGATATTACAAACAGACACTTCAATTTAATTTATTTCTATAGATTTAGTTTTTTTAATATCTAAGCCCTCCAAAGTGACTATACTCTGCCTAATAGAAAGCATTAGTAGAATCCAGAAGTAGAAGCCACCATCCTCCTTGTGAGTATGCACATACAATGCAGCATGGTGGTTCATACCATGACGACTTAGTGAGATGTTTATGCATCATTTTCCCGGTCCCCGGAGACTGGGAGACTGATGCAGAATGATTGTGCCTCATGTCTCACACTCACCAACGAAAGACAACAGCACGAATGTTGTCATTTTAGGTTGGTCTATAACAGTGTGAGGGTAGTACTGCCCCGGTCGAGCCGACCCATTCGTACTAAAATCAGTGTGGCTCTACTACTTTTATACACACAATTGGCGAGTCCCACTAGCGGTGCGTGGGCTATCGAGCGTGCAGAAGTGATCGGGGTACAGGAGAGCTCCCTCCCGTACGACAAATCCCCTAGACTTGCCACAGGATCACGTATGGTTTTATAATCCAATAATCATTCTCTTGCTCATACCTACTTTTGTTCACCGGTACGCTTACTCCGAGGACACACGATGAGGGACCCCAGGGACCACATCGGGGTGGCCGTGTTTACTCGACTGACGTCTGCACGTCCCGGTCGAGCCCCCATAGATCCAGGGAAGCTTAAGCTATAAACTTTTTATATGTTAACCCTCTTATTTAGCTTTAAGAATATTTAAGAAACTTATTACTATATTGTTACTGACTGAATTATGTGATGCATTAGATATGACCATGGACCATTGTAAATGTTTAGTGAATTAAAGATAAGTGTGTGAATCCGAATTTGTGTTTTCCTTGAGGAATCCCCCAGTCACCCATCGACATATGCACAGACACATCTTAGTATTTCTTCAGTTTTCTTTTGATTAGATTCTTCCTGTGAACGGCGCCCTGGGAATTCTCATGTCTCTGCGGGAGAGCTCGCCGGTGAAGTGATTCCCCTTGGATAGGGCTAGGGACTACTAATCCCCCCTTTACCGGGGCTAGGGGTTACAAATTGGCAAAAATTACGTGACGTAGCTGGTGGTATTCGAATCGAACACGTTTCTTAGACGATATTTTTATACAAACGTGACGTAGCTGGTGGTATTCGAATCGAACACGTTTCTTAGACGATATTTTTATACAAACGTGACGTAGCTAGTGGTATTCGAATCGAACACGTTTCTTAAACGATATCGTAACGGGGTTCCTAGTGGAGATTTACAATAAATCTGCAGTTGATATAGAAACGAACAGATACGTGGGTTTATACAGAGTTCAATAATCAAGTGTTGATAAAATTGTAAGACGCGTACTAGAAAGGCAATTTTTTATTAGAAGATTCATCATAAAATCATAACGCTTTTTTAATGAAGAAGGAAAGATTTAGGATCACTTTTTTATTTCCATTTTAGAAGTAGGACCGCGGATCAAATTCATATGAAAAAAAAAACACTTTAGGGATTAAAGTGAATTAATTTCATGAGTAAGCAAAATGTAATCTACTGATTAAAGGATTTTATTTAGTTTATATGAGTATTTATTGATCTTTAAAATGCGCATATTATATCTTGATCTACAGCAATCCTACCACATCTCACCTTTTAGTACACGAACTAATATAATTTACTTTTGTATGATAAATAACGCTTAGTCACGAATGCTGACCGGTTTTTACATAGAATATGACCGTGGGAAATCCTTCAAAAAAATAAAACTTCTCAATACAATACGTTACAATATCGCTTGCATCTACATTTATCATAAATTGCCGGATACAAATGATAATGTACCTTGTGTTCGTTATATTGACCATTAGTGGGCGTTGATGAAATAGGGTAGTTTGTCTTTCCACGCCTCATTACGGAATAAAATGACGCCCTGTTTTGTGAACCAATTTAAATATCAAAGCGATGCATTCGACACGTTTATTTCAAAGTAATCCGCTGTAATGATGACTTACTTAATACCAATCATTCTATACGGAGCGATTATATCGATATTTCCCTCGGGCAGCTGGGTTTGAGGATGCACAGCGGCATTCGTGCTTCTGCGACGAATCAAACCGAGCGTGTATGCACTTCTTCTCATGCGACCGAGCGGGTTGGCGGGTTGCGGATAGCCAGTTTCCGTCTGCGGGACCGACAGTCTTTTTCCCTGGCGGTCGGCCCCGCAGCCGGACCCGGACAAGAGAAGCTCCCTGAAGTCAAATCCCAGACCAAGGGTGACCCCTACCTTTATTTCCATGATCCAAATTCCAATAAACTCCCTCCTTCCTTATCATCCCTATATTTTGCTTTGTTCGGTCTTATTCCACTGCGCATTGTAGTGGAGTGAGACCGAACAAAGCAAAATTCCTTTCGATCCTAGAGGAGGGGTAACCTCAAATCCCAAAAGCCCACAAAACCCCCCAAAAAAAAAAAAAAATATTATGAAGCACAAAGTAGAAACAAATCCCCAGGTGGGTCCCGGCCAGGCCGGGGAATCCCACACCTATAAGGTCAGTCCCCATCGTAATCTGGGGGGGGACACCTTTTTGCTCCCAACGTCATCGACGTCATCCGCGCTCAGAGCGCGACCGGCAGCTGACACACTAGCGCCCACGACACCGGCTGCGACAAACGCGCCCACAGACACACAACCGGCTGCAACACATGCGCCAAAAAACACCGACCCGGCTGCGACACACGCGCCACAAGAACCCGGACAAAAACCAGGTACGTCTTCCGCGAGTGTCTGGCAACAGAGCCTCGTACGGAAGAGTGCCAAAGACACTGACGTGACTAAGGGTAAGGAAGCCGGCCCAGGTGGTTCCAACCCTGCACCTGGTGGCAAAGTACGCAAGCGTGGAAAAGCCACCAAACGCAGCAAAGTAGGCGACCCGACGAGCAATATCCGCGAAGGCGTAAGCCAGCGCGATGCTCGAAGGGCCGCTGAAACAGGAGTATGCGACCAGTCGCAAGTCCGCGAAGGGGCAACCCAGCGCGAAAAGCGACCGGACGCAGAATCGCTCGCGCGAGGGGAAGTACGCGAAGGGGAAACCCAGCGCGAAAAACCCTTGCAAAAGCAGGAACTACCCAGTGGTGGCAACCCACCCAGACGGAAAAGGGGAAAGCGGTCTGGGGCCGCGTACAAGGCGTCTCTGGCCACAACATCAAGGCCAGACACCTCTGATCCGCAACCGGGCCCTAGCGGCATGGGAGCGGTAAAGAGGGTGCGCCCGGATGAGACGGCTTCTCCGAGCACTCTCCAGGGCGACGCCAAACGTGTGAGGACCCAACCGCCTCAAGGGGGGCAAAGAACCTATGCGCTGGCCACAAAGGACATTCCTGCGCGGCTTGCCGTAGCTATCTGCCTCTCCCCCCCAACCCGAGACATGACAACCGACGAGGCTGAATACATCAGGACAGCGCTCGAAGACCTAGTCATGGACACTGATCCCGGTGCGCCCCTCCCGGCCTTCCGTGGCTACCCACGGGTAGCGGATGGCACGGTGCAGATATGGTGCGAGGATGACGGTGCCTTGGCCTGGTTGACTGAGAACGTCCTGAGGATTCGGCTTCCTAACACTGACTTAACACTGACAGTCATGCGGCAAGCTGACATACCGACCCGTGTTAGAGCGGCGCTTTTCGTACCGAGGTATCAGGGGGATATAGCGCGGCTCCAGAGTGTTCTGACCCGTCAGAACACTTGGTACGACATCGGTCGGTGGTCGCTTTACAGAGCGACATCCATCGGTGGTGAAAACCCGGGGACATACCTGACCCTGGGGATCCCACCGGAGGAGGCAGAGAGGGTCTTGGCGCGGGAGCGTCGAGTATCGTACCTACTTGGTTCGATATACGTCCGTTTCTACCCCAAGAGCCTTCCCTCTGTAGCCCAGACCACGACACAGACGACGACACCGACAACGACACAGACTGACAACAACGACGACATGACCCGACTGGAGGAGGAAATGGCGAAAGCGGCGATGGAGGATGCCGAGACGGACACCCTGACACCCATGTCGCCAGGGTGGACGGACCGGCTTCTCTCGTCCTCGCCGAGCGATGGCAGGCGCGAGATTGGAGTGGAGGACGGATCCGATGGATCGGACCAGGACTGACTCCTCTCCCGTGCCGCCATCGCCCAAACCCAGCCCCCTCGAAGTCATACAAGCGAATCTCCAGCACAGCCAGACTGCCACGGCCAACTTGCGCAGGGCGCTGGAGACACATCCCCGAACCATCGCACTGATCCAAGAGCCATGGATCAGGAACAACAGAGTATGCGGCCTCAGTAACATCGGAGGTAAGCTAATTCTAAACACACACAGTACAGATAAACCAAGAACCTGTGCGTACATACCAAATGACATCCCGACCACAACACTCACGCAATTCTGCTCCAGGGACCTGACGGCTGTCAGGCTTCTGAATGCTGAGAAAAACCCTGACATGGTACTGGCATCAGTGTACATGCCAGGCGACAACGAAAACTGCCCACCGAGAGAGATGGTCGACCTTGTGGATTACTGCGAGGGCGCCAAGCTGGATCTCATTATCTGCACTGATTCAAACGCCCATCACCAGCTCTGGGGATGCGACACTTCAAACACCAGAGGAGAGGTATTGTCCACTTACTTATTTTCAACTAATCTTAATATAGTAAACCGGGGCTCAGAGCCCACCTGGGTCACAGCCCGGGGACAATCCATCATTGACCTAACGCTAGGAACAGATAACGCTACAAATCGTATATCAAACTGGCGTGTATCCAACGAACTCTCCTGCTCAGATCACAGGAGAATTCGTTTTACAATAACAGTAAACACAATAGAGCCAACCCCGAAAAGAAATCCGCGTCGGACAGATATACCTGGCTACAAGCGTCTTCTCGCTTCATTAATAGCTAGTAATCTACAACGCACATCAATCACAGACACCACACAGATAGAGCATACAGTGACTAAGCTGACACTTTACATCAAAGAGGCATATCACGAATGCTGCAAACTAAGAGTTCCGTACACCAAGTGTAAAACCAACCGATGGTGGAACGCTGAACTCGAAAAACTCAGAAATACACTACGTAAACAATTCAATCGAGCCAAAAACTCGAGACATCCGGATGATTGGGAACTCTACAAGGAAACCCAATATACCTTCAAAAAACAAATCAGACACGCCAGGAGACTAGCCTGGAGGAAGTTCTGCGAATCCATCGAATCAAACAACGAAGCTGCCCGAGTGAGGAAAATCCTATCCAGCGACCAAGATCGCAACCTCGGTGCGCTAAAAAAGCCTGACAACACATTTACACAAACAAACCACGAAATCTGTAAGGTCCTTCTTGAAACACACTTCCCAGACTGTAGCCTCTCAGAGGAAAAGATCTGGAAGGAAGAAACCGGAACGGAACCAACTGACAGCGACTGGACTGTAGCCCGCGAAATAGTGACAGAGGACAGGATTTCGTGGGCTATTAAGTCCTTTCAACCATATAAATCCGCAGGCCTGGATGGCATTCTACCGGCCCTTTTGCAATGGGGTATCGAATCCCTAAAACCATGGCTAGTGGAGGTCTACAGAGCCTGCATTGCACATGGATACATCCCTCTCGCTTGGCGGGAGGTGAAGGTTATCTTCATCCTAAAACCGGGAAAAACCGACTACACACAACCCAAAGCTTATAGACCTATAAGCCTAACATCATTCTTATTGAAGACCCTAGAAAGACTATGCGACAGATACATCAGAGATGGACCTCTACGCATGGTACCGCTACACAAACAACAGCATGCATACTCAATAGGGAAATCAACAGAATCCGCTTTGCATAGTGTGATTTCCAAGATTGAATGCGCTATAGACCACAAAGGTTCAGCACTGGCCGCCTTCATAGACATAGAAGGCGCCTTTGATAAAACAATGTTCCACAGCATCGACATAGCCCTTAAAAGGCATAGTGTGGCCCCTACCTTGTGCAGTTGGATAACCAACATGCTCAGGCAAAGGGCCATACAAGTCACGGTGAATGACACCACGAGAGCCATTGTAGCGAAGGGATGCCCACAAGGAGGTGTCCTCTCGCCCTTATTGTGGAACCTCGTCGTGAACAGCCTCCTAAGTGGTTTAAACGACAAAGGCTACTTCACCGTAGGATATGCCGATGACATAACAATAATAATAAATGGCACTCACGAAAACACACTGTGTAACCTCATGCGTCAATCCTTGAAAATTGTAGAGGACTGGTGCAAAGAGCATAAACTCACAGTCAACCCCACAAAAACAGAATTAGTCCTCTTTACCAAAAAAAGGAAGCTGGCAAAATTGCAACTGCCACGATTTTACGGATCTACCCTAAACCTGACATCAGAGACCAAATACTTGGGCGTCTATTTGGACAAACAACTGAATTGGGCGAAACATACTGAATATATTACCACAAAAGCCAGTATATCACTGTGGCAATGCAAACAACTGCTTGGCAGAAATTGGGGCATCAGCCCCAAGGCCACTTACTGGCTATACACCACAGTTATTCGACCAACTATAACATATGGCTCCCTAGTCTGGTGGCCCAGGACAGACTTGGTTACTTGCCAAAAAACCCTAGAAAAACTACAGCGATACGCCTGCGTGGCTATCACTAGTAGCATGAGAACCACACCAACAGCCGCACTGCAAACTATGCTGGGGCTGCCACCCTTACACTTAGTTGTTAAAGAGGAGGCAGCACTAGCAGCGTTTAGACTCCATAATGCCGGCACACTGGGAAATGACTCCAGAATCAAACACACACGCATAAGAGAACGAGCGATCACACATCAACCAATGTTGACATCACCCAACGATAGGATGCTGAAGAAATTTAATTTTCAGAAGCACTATAATATACATCTAGATGAAGAACCACACGACAAATCAGATACAAATGAACTCAGAATATACACCGATGGCTCCAAAACCAACTCAGGAACCGGAGCAGGTGTATTCTCAGACGAACTCAACATCAAGGTATCGAGGCCGCTAGGCAGATTCAACACTGTATTCCAAGCGGAATGCGTGGGTATTATCCTGGCGGCCCACGCTATAGAGACAAGGAAAATTACGGACTCACACATCCGTATAGTCTCTGATAGTGCATCGGTACTTAAATCCCTCAATAAAACCCATGTCACTTCGAAACTCATAATGGATTGTCACAACGCGTTAGAACGCGTTGCGACCTCCGGCAGGAATTCAGTGACAATACAATGGATAAAAGGACACAGCGGATCCCTAGGTAACGATGCGGCTGATGAGCTGGCTAGGAGGGGATCGGGCGCGGCGGTTTTCGGACCCGAACCCATCGTGCCCGTCCCATTCGGCCAGCTCCGTGGCTGGCTGCAAGAATTTACCCGCACACAAGTACAACACCACTGGCTATCTGTCCCAGGCTGCAGACAATCAAAGGAAGCCATGCCACTTCCTAATGATAAACTAACCAAACGCTTACTGCGTTTGGACAGGGACAGTCTGCGGCTGGTGGCAGGAACTATCACCGGATACTGCTCACTAAACAAACACTTTCACTCCATAGGCATAACTGACAGTCCCCTATGCAGGGCATGCTTAGGGGCAGAGGAAACGGTGTCACATGTACTCATTGAGTGCACAGGTGTCACCGAAACACGCAAAAACACCCTTGGATCTCCCAAATCTGTTGCAGAATGTCTGAACAGGCTTGGAGACCTTATCCGCTTCTGGAGGGAGGTGGGCTGGCTGGAGTGATGGCCGCCCTCACGTACAATGGTCCACTTAAAGGACTAAGTGCGGAAACCACCCACATAACATAGAACATCGATATTTCCATTCGTCGTAAAAAATTGTTTTGCATAATATTCGTTTAGAGGTCAACATTTAAATGTGCATTTTTTCCTACAAAAATAAAATAATAATTTACGTTTAAATACTTCAATATTTGTTGTATTCTGCTTCGTTTTAAGTGAATTATTCCAAAGTTATAATATAACTTCAAAAACATTCCAAAAATAAACGAAAATGACTTATCATCGAGTTATTGACCCCGTGAAATTACTCAGAGATCACGCTTCTTTCGCGGTCTTATAATCGAGGTATTATTTTCCATCATTTGCCATATTTTGGGTAATATAGACATTTACTAACCATCTCTTATTTATTTTAAATATGTATATTGTAACCAGTTTCAACTAAAAATTCATTCACAAATTGTATGGTATGCAACGAAGTGGTATACGAAATGACTGTGAACTAAAAGTGCCCAGTTGTTACGAAGTCCACATTAACGCTCATTACCAGGTCCTCAAACATGGGTTTGGTCAAATTACACAAGTTGAGCTTCCTGTTTTCGCTTTGAGGTGTAATACGGCATGTTCTTGCAAATAATGTTGTAATTTTACAAACGGTAGGAAACTCTAACTGTAACATGAATACTTTCCTAAGAATAAATTTAAAACTGTCTAATTATTTACAGATCTCTATTTATATCTAATTACAGTCGTTAATTTAATTAATATGTAGTAGTTATAACTACATAATATTTTGATTGACAAACGTGTGTATGTTAAACAATACAAAAGTCCTTTTGAGATTACTCCGCACATCCATAATCGAGTTGAAACGAATATCTGTATAGCCGGATATCAGTCAGAGACAATAAGCAAAATGACTAAACAAGTAACTCTTCACCAAGTTACGGACCTCTTTTAAATTATTTTGCATAGCATAGTTTATTAATGTTCAAATTGTAGGAGCCGGAGAGAATTATTTTGCAACAACGAAAGAAAGTAGTTAATAAGACAGAGTGATATCAATACACAGCAGGATTACGTAGAAGCAACATTATTTAACAATTTTTCGACTTAGGTATCCGTTTGCGAGTTATTCAACTTTAATGCACAATTTTTTGGAAAAACAGGGTGTCCCCCCCCCCCCTGTAAAGGCCTAAAGGCTGGCTCCAAAAATCTGAAAAAATATATGATAGTAGCACTTTTTTTATTTTAGGAGCTAAAGAGGCCTAACTTGTTCAATGCACTCACAATGAAATAAAAAGTTAACATAATAATAAATTGTCAATCGGACACGATTTTAAACCTACCTACCACTATGGGTGACTACGGAACCCTATTCACACACACAAACACACTTGGCCAATTTTTTTCTAAACAAAAGCTGTTATCATAGGAAAACAGACGTGAAGCTTAGTTGGAGGCCTTCGGCACACGGCCATACGTGTGTTGCCAGTCCCCAAATCGTACTCGGGCAGCGTATGACCTTAAGCCTCTCCCGAAAGGAGACATGAACCCCGCAGTGGGACGTTATGGATTGTTAAAAAGTTCTTACTGTAATAAGTGAGATATTATTCTTAGATATTTCTATAGATTTGTTTCCAATAAAGTATTTTAGTACATTTATTGTTAACTGGTCCGTTGGTCTAGATATTAGTGACTCTGATTGCTACGCCAGAGGTTGTGGGGACAAGTTCCACTCAGGACAAAGAATTATGTGATGAGCACGGTCATTTGTTCCGTGTCTGTGTGAACTTTATCTATAATATGTATGTATTTAGAAATATTTAAGCAAGTTAATCAGCAGTCTACATACCACAGTACAGTTTGAGACAACGCGATGGCTTTTTCACAACGGCAGAATAAACTAGACTAAGTCCAGTCTATTTTATTGAGTAGAGTTTAGCTGCTTCAACATGATGATGTATAAGGTTTGGTGTCCTATTTCTTGCCTATATTTTTCATCTCTTTTCCAAGGTAGCAGGGGCAGGGTCTTTACCTATAGTGCAGGGTGAGCAATGCACACATAAATGATGCACTATATAAAAATATCAAAATAAAATCTTATGTCTTATTATTAAATGTTAATATTCCACCAGATAGAAGGGAACTTCAAAGTCGTGCCAAAACATAAGGTTGCATTCGATCTACGCCAGATAAACAACGCCAACGCCAAAACATTGATTGCAAACTGCAGTTCTACCGACAAGGTCGTACTACTTACAAGTCATTGCGCAATATTTGGGAAGTTTATCTCACTTCATCATCTTCAATGTTATTCTCGGTCGTCATTCAATCGTAACATGAATTATTTAGTTCTACAAAATTATGCAACAGCACGAATTCAAATCGTTTCGGTTCGACACTGACCCCCGCTGAGCACTTGCGGTTCTGCTCGCTATAAAAACTTAAAATATTTTTATTATGAATCGAATACTGGTTGATAACTTTCGTAATAAAGTACCCATATATAATAAAAGTGAAGCAAGCATTGTAGATATGTACACGTACGATTAAAGTAAACCGTAAAAGTACTTCAAAACATAAAATGCAAATGACACATAAGTGGTACACAAAATCATGACATCGAAAATAAATTAAACTCTTATTATTTATTTATTGTTAAGGGAATGGCGAAGGGACTGGTTATAACCGAAAGATATCAAGTAAAACACTACATAAAGATTGAGCAATATATTAACATTTCTACATTACTGCCAAGTTATTTATAGCGTAGATTTAATAAAAGGAGAAAGTGTCATGAAAGAGACAAGACCAGACTTATCGTTTTTTCGAAATACCAAACATAACCTAAATATAATGTTTGATACACTCACATATTTACACAATTATTTGTACTAGGTTGCAAATAAATGCATGGTTTCTGGTGTAGCGTTATCATCCATTATTAACTATAAGAAACAAACACCAAGAAGTAACAGTAGCTTTGAAATAAATCTAGCGTCTAGAAATGTTGTGAGGACCAAATTCCAATAGTTTTTTAGTTATTAAATGGTAAAGGTAACGTTATCCACCCTTTTCTTTTTTTTTTCTATGCGGAAATCCCCTCGGATACCACCAGTTGGTGGTTATGTCGGACTCGAACCGACCAAAACCGCACGCCGTCTCAAGGTACCAATGGCCGGGGAACCAGGTGTACCCTAGAAAAGAAATCCCTGGAACCCCGACGTACCTCATGCCATCTACCTGCGGCTTGTAGACGTCCCTCGTCATAATAATAGTGCATGGCGCATCCACCCCGGCCTGCTTCTGCTGGGATGACAGACCTCACCTGTCATCCCACCCTGATTTCGGCACGAACACATTGGCTCGACCGGGCACGGGTCTCACAGGAGAGCAGACTAACCTAAAATTCACACATATAGCATTCGTACTGTTGTGTTTCGATGGTAGGTGTAAGATTGGAGGCCCAGTTATGCAGAAACATCTCACTAAGCCACAATAGTAAGCATTGTTGTTAAAATTTATTTATTTAAAAAAGCAGTTTATTTAACGGAGACAGCAAACTAATGCCGTCTCTGTAATATAAACGTAAAATGTTTTCCAATTCGTAAATGAACATGTACTTAAGCGATAATAAGCGATTTATCTCTTCAGTCACAAGCCATGAATCGATTATAAAACGATAATATGTTGTATAAAATCGATAAAGAATAATCGATCGGTCGTAACAGCGCCAGCGTCGCCGTCGACCGATTAATCGATACTGTATTGACAATGACATTGATAGCAATGATGACAAAGAACTTCGTGATCCGGGTAATGCAGAAAAGCTCAAGTGAGGTCAAGTGGTATAATGAATGTACGGTTGAAAAGGAAAAGCATTCGCTTGAACTATACACAAAACTACTAAAATACAGTTTGCAAAAATACTGAAACCCCTCGTTGTTGATTGGTTCAATACCTACTCATATAATTTTTCGGATCATTACTTCATTTTTAGTCCCATGTCATTTTCAATTGTTAGATACTCTTGGATAAAAAGCATATAACTATATGAATCTAAAAGCAACGTCGTTTATTAGGGTTCCGTAGCCAAATGGCAAAAAACGGAACCCTTATAGATTCGTCATGTCTGTCTGTCTGTCTGTCCGTCCGTATGTCACAGCCACTTTCTTCCGAAACCATAGGAGCTATACTTTTGAAACTTGGTAAGTAGATGTAATCTGTGAACCGCATTATGGTTTTCACAATAAAATAGAAAAAAACAATACATTTTGGGGGTCCCCATACTTGGAACTGAAACTAAAAAAATTTTTTTCATCAAACTCATACGTGTGGGGTGGGGTATCTATGGATAGGTGTTCAAAAATGATGTTGAGGTTTCTAGTAATTTTTTTTATGAATAGTTTGCGCGAGAGACACTTCCAAAGTGGAAAAATGTGTCCCCCCCCTGTAACTTCTAAAATAAGAGAATGATAAAAGTAAAAAAAAAAATATGTTGTACACTACCATGTAAACTACCAACGAAAATTGGTTTGAACGAGATCTAGTAAGTAGTTTTTTTTAATACGTCATTAATCGTTAACCGCAATTTACCTTTCATTATACCAATAAACTATTATAAAAACATCGATCAAAGTTACAACGAACTACAAAAACTTTTATAATTATGATGTTACCTGCTGATACGGAACCCTTCATGGGCGAGTCCGACTCGCACTTGGCCGCTTTTTCATTCATATAGTTGTATTATAAATTTAATGTGAAATAATTGTAATTGTGAAAAACTACTACAACTACAATAATTTATTGTCTTGATTAGTTTAACAGTTAACTATTAATAAATTATTGTTATTTTAGAAAAAAAATTGAAGATTATCAATCTTTTTTAGGGTTCCGAAGTTCTTATACCCTTATAGTTTCGTCATGTCCGTCCGTCCGTCCTCCACTTACCGTGGGGTACACGAAAGGGTAGCTGCGAGAAAAAAAATCAACCCCGCTTCACATTTAGGGGAGGTACCCTAAATAAAAATATTTTTCGTGATTTTATTCTAGCATTTTGTCAACATATCCAAGTTTCACCTTTCTAGCACTATCCGTTTCGACGGTAAGTTTAAGCATTCAAACAAACAATCAAAATTCTTATTTTTGTAATATTAGCATAAATAAATTAGTACTTATCGGATCCATAGTTTTCTGGCAAGAAGAATATACAGTTTAGTAAATACTAAACTACTATATTGTAATGAGTAAACAGCGTGCAGCGTCTCAGCGGGACGAACTCATAAACTACAAGTACCAGCACCTCTGGCCAAGTTGCAAACGTTCTCCATCCTATTACTCTATTCTCTTGTTTCATTGGCTAATATTATGTTTTGATCACGTGACTGAGTGACATTAGCCAATTAAACGAGATATATAATAGAATAGAAAACGACAAACATTTGCAATTTTGCTAGGAGGGCAGGACCTTCTGCTCAATCTGAACATTCTTCACGAATCCTGTCACGTAGCGAGAACAGGACACGCAAATATTATTAGTTTACACAAATTAGAAACTACAATAAACAGTAATTAAAACTCATCTCGTAATTTTAACAATATTGTCATAATGTTTTCATGAAATAAATAAATGTCTAACCTTTGTGCTAGATTTTTTTAATCTGTTCAGCAGTCAAGGTTTTAATATGATCTTTAACTGTACCTTGAAACCCAAAGAGCACATACCATTTGTAATTGTATTTAAAATAACATTTTTCGACCCGGAGCTATCAATAAGTTTTAACAAAAAAATTATTACATGATTAACGAGAACAGACGAATCTCTTGAGTACAGAAAACGTACCTACGCTTCAATTGACAGCTACTTCTTTTTACATAACTTACTTCGTGAAAATACGAGATAATAGAAGTACTGGTTACCTACGAAGGGTTTAATCAAAGTGTAAAAGAACGGGTGGCACGAGTCGGATCACTTTGAATTTAGATTGTATGGATGGATCCAACATAAAGGTACCTCCGACCAGGCGAGGCATTTGATGTTGGAAAGTTGTATATACCTATATGCTAATCGGGGCAAGAATTTCTATATCGCGATACAGGATTAGTCGTTACACCGTAGTTCGTTATTCCGTCACTAGGCGTGTTTTCGACAGATAACGCTGTAGTACCTTTGTTCTCTGGGTCTGCATGTTTGTGTTTGCCGGTGTACTCTTGTTTCTTTCCGAAAGCTTGAATAATATTTTATACAATTCACAAGAAACAAGTGTGGATGCGAGGGCACTTAGCCACAAGCGCCTCTTGTAAATGTATGAGACCAGAAGGAACGACCGTACTATTACTCCGATCACATACGTACCAAAATGAGATCCTCTTACGGTCAATTTTTGACTGGCACTATTTAAGGGACATGTCCTGTAAGGTGACTGTGTTAGTTGAATAGAGCCTACTTTATCATGGTACGAAATATTCTATAGATAGGTACTTAAACTATAATCGAGTCTACATTTAAATAAACCTTGCTTGATAGAGTAAAAATACGCCAATCACATATAACCATGTTTATTTTGATAAAGTCGTCTTTATCAGAAGTTATAATGGACCAAGTAATCTGTAACACATTATACCAATGCATTTCTAGTGTAGGTCCTTACAGTTGGAAAACATAGATAATAAATCAGAATCGTGCTGAGTCCACATATTTAGCACGAGCCACGTTCCGAAGCGCACGGAATCTGGTAGGTTATATACCAGCTCTATACTGTAATGCGCTTCTCAGTACATTATTTTAAATGTTATTACAGCGGCAATGTTGTTCCTACCTCATGGATAGTCTAGTATCGCTCCGAATAATCTCAAGACCCCGCTCTACCCCATTTGATATGGACCGGGCGATTTCTGGAAACAAGTATTGCGCGAGACGGAAGCACAACAAGCCAAAACACATTGTTTGAACGTAGTTAAAGTTTGTGTAAAGTTGATCGCAAATAATTAGAGAATTACGGAAATGTAATACAATACTCTGAACGTTGAGCAAAAATAATGTACAGCTCTATTTCATGGGCCATAATGTCTTAATGCAAAACCAACAGCATGTAAGCGGATTTGTATATGAATTAAACGCCACTTAATATGACAATTTACGAGCATGCCTAACACAGTTTCACGACTCGTGTCCGCAAAGCCGGTGGCGCAGACCCACGTACGGACGGTGATCAATTAATTCTACTCCTAGTAAGGACATCTTTATGTGTCCGCCACAGAGTTTTAACGGTTCTCAGTAATAAGTACGGAACTCTGAGGCTCTTATGTCAGCCTGGTATTAACGGTTTTTGAAATTTTGTACATCATATTTTGAGTTGCATGAAAATTGTAATTAATGTGCTACATGTTATATAGTTTTTAATACTACGAAAGTTTAATACATGCGTATTAGGTCAATGCTTCTTGATAGTATTATTTTGAATAGCTTTTCATAAGTACGCAGTTAGACTGACTGATACAACTGAGTTTACGCAATGTCTAATGAGTGTTTCATTATATTTTACATATATTTATTAGACATGTTTGTTTATTCATTAACTATATTGTATGTAATATACCTATCTAAGAACTCTGATTCTCTGACACATTTCTCCGAACAAAATACACATTTGCAATACAATTTACCATGTAACTTGTAATCGCGTTCTTAAAAATTAAAAACTCAATACATGCAATGGCATTGTAAATGGATATACCAAAATATTTCAATCTAATCTTTTTTTCTTAATTACGTGAAAACTAGATAGAAACGTATTCGAAGCGTATACAAACTAATTTAATATCTAAATGCATGTTGACTAAAGTGAAATAAAGCTAAGTGATGAAAACGGGTTGTGAACTACCGACGGTAACAAAGAATGGAACACCATACTACACTTATCTTTATCATAACCCACTTGCCCGGTTTTATTTAGCTTGCCCTGTTTGTTTATTTGGGTCTATGACCTACTTGATGTTGACAGATTGATCTGAAATTTGGTACACACCTTTAGTTCTGGTGACAATACAATTAAATAAATTATGTTTAATTATAAATCCAAGATGGTCACTGTAGCATAGAGTGCACATCTCTAGTCGTGGACTAGCATATGTCGCATCCCTAGCGGGACATGGCGTTTAGGCTTAGACAGAAATGTCGGACGTAATTTACGGTGTTGAACAATAAATATACTCGTGCTGAATTAAGTGTATTATTATGCACCTTACAGTCACCGCTATATAATTTCGGGTTACAAATTTTGTCATGTCCATTTCAATATATCCCATTGAGTCTCGACTAGAAGAACACTATGTAATAATCTCAGATGAGTAAAATATTCTTCTGAGGAAATGATATTACAAATTAAAAACTTGAAAATACAAAAGAATGTCAAATAAAAACTAAAATCGTTATGCCCGTGTTTTAATCCAGTCAATGCAGCTTTCGCCCAAACATTTTTTTTTTCATCATCATCATCAACAGCCTTTAACAATCCACTGCTGGACATAGGCCTCTCCTTAAAAAGGAGGTTTTGGCCTACTATACTACGCTGGCCAGACGGGTTGGTATAGGGTTGGTTTCAAGTTTTCCTTCTCTTTGCATTGATGTTGTCTTGCGTAGTTTATCCCTTAGTCGCCTTTTACGACACCCGTGGGATGAATAGGACACTGTTTTTTTTTTATCTGATCAAAACCTTAGATGATGAGGGAAAGGGGTGTGATGACTGAAACCTAGGAACTACGGAATTATCTTTTAGCTTTAAGTACATCCATTTATATTTTTTAAAAAGATAATGTTTTTTTTTATTTCGTTGATTTCGTTTTAATATTTATTATTAAATATGCAATAAATATTCGTAATAAACATATTCAAAGTTTATGATTTTTACCTTGAGCACCAAATACGATACGATAGGAACCTGTACCTAAAATGCACTGGAAATAATGAGAATCTCACTTAATGCGGTCTCAAACAACAGTATCTTTTATATTCATATCAATAACTGTTGTAAATTATTCTGCGCCGGACTCCACAAGATGGTATCAACATAATAGGTGCATTACAATGAACAGTAATTTCTTCAACTAGTGTAATGCTTCAGAATATAAATGTACAAGAAAGTAGTTAGTTATAATAAAGTAACCACCCTTTTAACATGCTTGGGTGGTCTTATAATTGGGATACAGGTCATTTAAATCGCTGTTTACAGAAAATTGCTGTAATAAGTAGGCTGTCTTTTTAAAGGTACGTATTTTTTATGGCTATTAAGAAAATTTTAACAGGCGCTTCAACTGTTAAAGCTCAAATCTACAGAATAAAAAAAAACGGCCAAGTGCAAGTCGGACTCGCCCATGTAGGGTTCCGTAACAGCAAGTAACCTAAGTTTTTGTAGTTCGTTGTAACTTTCATCGATGTTTTAATAATAGTGTTTTGATTGAAAGAAATGTAAATTGCGGTTTATAATTTATAAGGTATTAAAAAAACTACTTACTAGATCTCGTTCAAACCAATTTTCGTTGGAAGTTTGCATGGTAATGTACATTCTATATCTTTTTTAGTTTTATCATTCTCTTATTTTAGAAGTTACAGGGGGAGGGACACACATTTTACCACTTTGGAAGTGTCTCTCGCGCAAACTATTCAGTTTAGAAAAAAATGATTTAAGAAATTTCAGTATCATTTTTGAAGACCTATCCATCGATACCCCACACGTATGGTATTGATGAAAAAAAAAATTTTGAGTTTCAGTTCTAAGTATGGGGACCCCCAAAACTTATTGTTTTTTTTCTATTTTTGTGTAAAAATATTAATGCGGTTCACAGAATACATCTACTGACCAAGTTTCAACAGTATAGCTCTTATAGTTTCGGAAAAAAGTGGCTGTGACATAAGGACGGACAGACAGACAGACAGTCGATTTTGCCATTTGGCAACGGAACCCTAAAAAGAATGAAAATAAGAAAATTATAAATTCCCACTATATTAAGTATCTCACTATATTAAGATTATTTAAGTATCCTATTTCTTAATAACCAAAGGATGAATAGGTAGATAGTAATATTAATATGTCGTGGATTGATCGTGAACTAATAAATCGTTACCGGAAATGTCGTGGATTGATGCTATGGTGCGACGGACAGCGCCATCTAAGAATTATTTCAGTGAACTAATAAATCGTCAACGGAAACGCAAGTGGCGCCCTCCCGCTTGGACACGATCGTCGGTAGAGGGGATGCAGCGATGACTGGCGGGAAGATATGGCGGTGGTCATTCTACCTCGGACAGTCTTGGCATTCGCTCAGTACCAACGCACGTGTTTATTTCCATATTGTAAAAACCGTTAGTAAAATAAAGTTATTGTGATTTAAATTATCTTTCGTTAGAGTATCCAAGTCAGTGCCCACATTTATCAAAAACTATGTCGGATCATGATGAAGACCCGATGTTTCGCATCTCGGCCACCCCTGATGCGACAAATATATCATGTCAGTGAACAGGATAATTCATTTTATGTAAAATTGTGGATCTCTGTTTGTTGTCGTCAATTCGTTGCTGTTGTCATTGATCCTGTAAACTTTGATAGTTTTTCTTGTATTGATATAATAGTGGTTAAATTTAAAAATTACCATTTTATTTATACCAGTATGAGATTTTTGAGGAAACTTTTTTCAAATCGTACTTAGGAGGTTCTTCTTTTAAAAAATCTGCAACATTCGATTATAGACTTTCAATTCTGTTGCTCAGAGGTTCATCATAGTAACTCCACATTTTGTCGAAATTACGTTTACTAAATATACAAATATACTACTAACAGATTAATTGCAATTAAAATAATTGTGATTAAATTAATTGCAATTAATATTTTAGTCAATTATTACGATGATTGAAATATTAATTAATGCCCAACACTGATGCGGGCGGTGCTGCGGCCTAAGCCAGTGTACATGTAAGTTTTGTCATTAAGTACTTATGCTACTATTTAAAAAATACACATCTACTAACATTTTATATGTATAAACATTAGAAGACCAAACCTTCATGCTACGTACATATGTTGATAGTGATTCCTTTAGTCGACAGTCATCGAAATTACATCGCATTACAGGAATTTACGCCATGTAATAGCGGCTATTATCTGGTGGTCCTAACTCATTGGCATGCACAAACCTTACTAGGAATAGAATTGCAACAAAGCCTCAGAATGAGTTAATATTATTTCCCAACGTATACTTTTGCGGTTTTCTCTGGATGAGAAACGTCGGTCGGTTAGAATTGCAGGATAAAATAAATTAGAAATTTATTTTCCGTACTACAAATAATGTGATGAAATGTTCTTCTTTCTGCGACTAGAAGTTTACTCTGGCTGTGTATCTTCAGTCATCTGAAGTCTTTTGGTAAATGAAATTTTAAGTAGTATAGCTAGATTTATAGAACATTGAAATCCTTTTTGAAAATTTAAATGGTTACTCCATGATTAGTTTCAATTGAAAATTCAATTTTCAATTGAAAGTTTCAACACGCGTTTCTTTCTGCAGATCAGTCAAATAATGAGGCACATATTTTTCAAGTTTTTTATTTCATTGGTTTGACGCAAATGAGTCAATATTGTTGGCAAGGCAACGTTAATCCAAACCGCTAATTCCTGGGTAGTTTGGCTCGGATCGGCTTCCACCATCTCCACAATGAATTGAATTCATTGTTATTCACATGTGTGGGCGGCCTTCAACGTGGTTCGTTCTTCAAATCAAAATTTCCATCACGAAAGCGTATATATATACCAAAATCGCACGGTGCGTTCATAAGCAGTCCCCTCTCCAAACGCAACATTGATATATTGCGAGCTGTTTCCGCTGCGTTATAAACTCTTATTCATAAATCACTGGAATTTTCGAAGTATCCATATTTCTTGTCTAAGCTGAATTAAAAAAAAACTGTACCTTTGAGGTATACAACATTAACCCCCATCGCAAACTGGGCGATTTGTCGCCGCGTCTTGTCACCGTAACAAGACGCGGCGTCTTTGTTTCTTCGGGCGTCTCTGACGCCTAGTGTGCGAAGCTTAATGATATGAAATTTGTCGGCCGCAGCCTGACTTCGCTGTCGCGTGTCGCCTAGTGTGCGCGTAGTGTAAGTCAAATTTTACAGGAGAGGCAAAAATGCGCGTAGTGAAATTTTGAATGTTATTTTGAGAAAGTAATAATAAAGGCAGAGTAATTTACTCGGCTGTATTTTTATAATAAACTAGTTGACCCAGCGAACTTCGTACCGCCCAACTTTAAAATTCCAGAACTTGATCGCAGCGCCACCTACCGGGTCCAATTGCGAATCTAAACCATTCCCAGATCTCTTTGAACAAACAAAAAAATTCATCAAAATCGGTCCAGTCGTTTGAGAGAAGTTCAGTGACATACACACTCACACAAGAATTATATATATAAAGATTTGTTTGTTTGACAATTTTAGGTATTGTTATCGTCAGAATTTTATAAATTAATTGGAAAGGAATAGTTTTCATCAGTTTTATCATAACATTTTGAATAAATTATTGAGAAATAATGTTTAAGCTCAAAACACTATTATTGTACCTGCTCGCTAAATAAAAATGAAACGCGTTAATTTCTTTGTTTTTATCGAATACATTAAAAGCAGATAAAAGTTTAGTATTGAGTTTAACCCCCTCTTGCTGAAATCACGGCTTACATTCGTCTGGGCATGCTTGCGAGTATATCTTTTATGGTTTCTTGGGGAATACGTTCCCACTCCGCGGTAATCACATTCTTTAGCTCGCTGATGGTCTGCGGAGCCCGCTGCACTGATCTCACTCGTCGCTTCAGAACGTCCCAGACATGCTCTATGGGATTGAGGTCCGGACTTCTAGCTGGCCAGTCCAAACGACGAATTCCGACTTCTAGCATATACGCTTCCACATGGCCTGACCGGTGGGCGCGAGCGTTGTCGTCCATTAAAATTGAGTTTTCGCCAAGAGCGGTTAATGTGGGTTGTGCATAAGGAATTAGAACTTCCGTTATGTATCGGTGTCCAGTCAGTGTACCGTTTTCGATGAAGACTAACTCCGTACGATCCATAGAATTTATTCCTGCCCAAAACATAACAGAGCCCCCTCAATAAGGTGTAATTTTTTTCAAAACATGCCTCTGCAAAGCGTCCACCTCGTCTACGTAACACTCGCCATGCAGAGATATCCTGGCTTCATCGGAGAACAATACCCTATCCCAGTCTTCATGAGTCCATGACACACAATTTCGAGCGAAGCTAAGCCTGGCAACTCGATGTCCACGGAGTAATTTAGGGCCGCGTGCCGGGCGATGACTGTGTATATTAGCAGCGAGAAGTTTCCTCCTGACCGTCCATAGACTAATTTGCACATTTCTTACTTCTTCGAGTCTGTTCTTGAGGTCCACATGAGAAGATTTGCGATTTCTCAACGCTTGACTAACTAGAAAACGATCATTCCGTGGTTCGGTACATGTCTTTCTGCCAGAACCAGGCCTTCTCTTGACGGAACCGGTCTCTTGATAGCGCTGCCAGGTCCTTTGAACTGTCGACCGACTCACATTTAGCCTCTGAGACACGAAGTATTGTCTGCAACCTTCTTCAAGCAGCGCAATAATTTTCCTCGCTTTTATCAGTTTATCTACCATTTTCGAGATTGCTAAACAGCAATAACAATAGTTTTAAATGTCAAGGACATCAGATAATGTAATAAAAATTGTCAAAAAGTTAATTAGAGTCGATAATAACTATAGGGAATTCGCGCCACAAAATGTAGTTAAAAGTTGTTTTCTTTGAAAACCAAGCTCAGTCAAAAATTTGAATTTGGAAGGTACTCTTATAAACATTATGGCATTTTTTTAACTGGCCAGTAACATTTTCAAATGAATAAAACCTTTTTGGTGTTTTATTTTTCTCAGCCAGGAAGAAAATCGAAACCGCCCGTTTTTTTTGCAAATGAGTGTATATTACTATCTACCTATTCATCCTTTGGTTATTAAGAAATAGGATACTTAAATAATCTTAATATAGTGAGATACTTAATATAGTGGGAATTTATAATTTTCATTCTTTTTAGGGCCATTTCTTCCACTTCATCCGTTGCCAAATGGCAAAATGGTCTGTCTGTCTGTCCGTCCGTATGTCACAGCCACTTTTTTCCGAAACTTTAAGAGCGAGTGGCACACCATGTGGTTTTAGTCGATTCGATTCCGACACAGCCCCGCCACAAACCACGCCGGTGGTGTGAACTTATAAATAATGTTTAATACTACACCTGATCGGAACAGTATTCATTATTCCCTGAAAATGAAAAGAGAAAGTTAGTCTTTTCCTAGACCTAAATAAGCGGGAGGAAAAAATGTATGAAAATCCATTTCTAACGTGTTTTAGCGAATTGTATGAATTTTCATTTCTCATGTGTTATCTGATCTATGGCGCGCGCCTGCCCAAAGAGTTTTCATATAATTTAAATATGGAATCTCCGTGCCACTGACATCCTTTTGTGAAGAATAAAAAAAACAAAAGAAGCGCGAAATATTTATAAATATTGGTCAAATTTTAAACTAAATTGTGTCTTAGATGGTGTCTTACGTTTTGATTTTATTTTAAAAATACTTTAAATGTTCCTCACAGGTGTAGTTTAAAGCACTGTGTAGCACTCGGGTGAAAGTGCCATTCCTACCTCGGGAGTATTGTGGCCCTAGGCATGGGCGTACCCAGCTTCTGGCCTTGGGGGGGGCAAGTAAATTTTTTAAGGTCGGATCATCCGCGGCTGTTTTGTCATACACACTACACAAACACACTTACATGAAACATTAGGTATATGTCGGGCGATTAGTCCCCCGAGTACGAGGGGTAGCAGGAGCACTACATCGCCTGCTGCCCAATCTTGGGGGACCACGGGAAGTGGGCGCACGTCTGGTCTGATGACCTGGCGGGCTCCTCCCGCTGCCAGGCTCAACTCAAGAGTTTGCAGCGGCTGATGGCCACACGGATCGTACGAGGCTACCGTCCGATTTCGTACGAGGCAGCGACAGTCCTGGCGCGATCTCCACCCTTTGACATTCTGGCTGACATGGACGCTACGGTCTACGATCAAATTCGTTCAGTTGGTCGGAGTGCTGGGGAGGCCGCGCCAGACCATGAGCCTGGAATGCTACGGCGGAACGCGCATACGCGAGCTCTAAGGACTCGGCAGGCATGGCTTGAAATTCAGGGCTATGCTAGCCAACGGGGTATCGAAGCCGTTTTGCCGAACTTCGAAGCGTGGGTAGAGAGAACCGACTGTGTCACCTATCGATTGACTCAGATACTCACCGAACAGGACGGGGGGCTACAGCACTATGCCACCACTGCGGGTCTGACCGGGAATCCGCCCAGCACATGCTGGAGGATTGCCTGCTAGGGCGTCCGAGCGTCGAGTCCTGGTTGGACAGATCGGACAAAACCTGTGACCGCCAGTATTAGTTGCGGCAATGCTGGCGAGTGGCGAGGAATGGGAAGTCGCGGTTTCCTTCGGTGAGAACATAATGCAAAAGCAGATAAAAATCTGCCATAAAAATGCCCAATATACGTCCCCAAAATTACAAAATAAGATTTGAAATATATGTGGAGTTCTAATCAGAGAAAAATTGGTTGATGATGTTAAGGCTGCAATCGGTTTTGTCGAGTTACAAAAAATGGATGCCAAACAATAGCTACTGAAATGAATGGAATCATCAATGCCTTAAACATCGGCTACGACGGATATGCTACGATGGCGAGAAAAGATAGCCGTGTCCAAAAAATATATAGAGAAACGTTTAAAAAGAGTTTATATTTTCACTGCGCCTGCTACAAGCTAAACCTAGTAGTGAACGACTTAAATATTGTTCTTAAGATCCGAAACTGCATCGGAACTGTAAAAAGATAGGATAAAAAATTTCAGGGAATCAGTTTTGCGTCAAAAATTTGCACCAAAAATACCACTGATTTGGAAACAAGGTGGTCGCATAAATACAAATGTATTTCGAAGTTTAAAAACCATATTATAGAAATGGTGGAAGGTTTGGAAAAGATTTCACAGGAAGGTAATTCTGGGACAAGAAAAGTAGCTTCCCAATTGTTATCCGCCGTAAGACAAACCAACCATATTCATATTTTCTTTATGCATTATAGACAAATACAATTCGCTGTTGCAAGTTGCAACCCGTCACAAACACATTGCACTCTAAAACCTTAGACGTAAGTAAGTGTGCAGAGCTTACATTCAAACCATAAAAACAGCAATTACGGAACATAGGCTTTCTGCCCAAGAAGGAACTGAAAAGTTAATAATATCAGCTAATGAAATTGCTAAGGTTTTGAATCTTAAACTGCGTCCAAGTACAGCCACCAATGTAGGGCAAATCATCCAGCTGGTTCGTTAACCAAATATTTTCGCTGATCGTTGTATGTGTTATTTGGATTTGGACATGCAAACTTTCACTGAAAATTGGTTTGAACGAGATCTAGTCAGTAGTTTTTTTAATACGTCATCAATCGTCATCCGAAATTTACCTTTCATTCAATCAATACAACTGCCCCTCCCTGCCCCCCCCCCCCCCCCCCTGGGTACGCCTTCGGGCCACAAACTGCTCCCTCGCTAGTAGTAATCGGTCCCTTTCCTCCCTCGGTGAACAATGTCATGTACTATTGTTTCAGAGTTTGGGTGATTTCTATATATAAGTACATTAACAAAAAAAAACAAAATATAAGTACATATATGTCAGTCAATCTAACTTTCATAGTACATGCTCTACTTAGTTTGATACTAATTGGCGCCATGTGTTAGATGCCCGATATATTTATTTCTTGTCTTGAGCAATGAAAGTGCAAGAAATATAGGCAAAGAAAAAAATTGAACATTAATTTTAAATCGTAGCTCATCAATTTAGATCACCATCCCATTCCACAGATAAAATGATGACAGCACTGATACGTGACTTATATTTATTCTGGGACTGACAAGTGATAACTGACAACTGTCAACTGAGCAGTGACAGGCGACAGCTGCATGAACTTATTTTACGTAAATGCTAAAATTATTGGATTTTCAATATTAGTTTCCTATATACACAAAAAATAACAAAATGGGTAACTGGAAACTAGAAGTTGGAAGGATGGCAATGTACACATCGTTTCCTGTGGGTCTTTTCTTCTACTTCAATCAGCCGGCTTACTTCGAGGAATGGGTCACAAAAACTAAACGCCATATTTATCCACCAGAAAATATGAAAGACAAAGAAGCTATTCAACAACTGATTAAGGATATGCGCAAGAAACAGATGGAGGCATTTGAAAAAGAATAAATCACATGTATAGAGAATTGTTTATTAGGTTACATTTGTGGTTACAGTTTTGTATACTACAGCATTTGTACAGATATAGTGATAGACTGTCAGTCTTTTGTATTAGGCTGAGTCTTGTGTTGAATTTTTATTAGACCCTTGTTCAATTTAGCAAACAGTGGTAGTACTTCAAAAAGGGAAGACAAGAAGAAAACTTTTTGTGACCTAAAGAGCATTAATAAAATTACTATTCTTTTTTCAATTTTCTTTTATGCCTATAACTTAGTATGACACCAATGACTGCTGAGAGTAATGAAACGTAAACAACATATTCAACGCCTGCATATTGTCCAATTATTCCTGCAACCATGGGTGCTACTATTCCAGTCAGTGACCTGATACTATTTGAAGCACCTATCAAAGTCCCGGTGTGTTCACTTCCACATTTCTTTAAAACCATTTCTAATGTTACCAACCTACCAATTGCATTACCAATAGCTAATGGAATTAAACATAATGAATAAACAAGAATGTGATATGATAATATCATTCCAATTATAGCAACAGTTAAAAGTAAAAATACATGGAAATTACGTATACTGTAGTCTTGATCATGTGTATAGAAACCATTGATGAAACCTATGAAATAACTGCATATAGAACCTATAACTCCTTGGAATGATATAACATAACCTACATATTTTGGTGATAGTGCATATTGAGTTTTTAGGTATAATGCATAGTTTGAATAATATGTTCCCATAGAGAAGCCAACTAATGCTTTAAAAAGAAATATATCCCAATATTTTAACCACTCTATGTGATATAATTCTACTACTGATTGATGAACATTCTGATATAATCTATGGATTAAATTTGTTTTAATTTCTGGATTGTTTCTTTTATTGGTGCTTATATTTGGAAGACTGAAATATACAATACCTGTAACAATAATGTTATACAAATTATACGTTAAATAAAATTAATATTATTATGTAATAAAGATAAATATTGTACTTGAAACAATCTCGTAAGATACTGTGGCGAAAAAAAAATACAGATTACATTGAGGTTACTCTATGAATCTTCAAATCTAGTTAAAAAAGATAGTCTCAGTTTTAGTAAGCAAATGAATTGTTCTTAACCAAAAAGGAGATTTTAAACTTCAATGTAATTCTTTTAAGTCATAATTGTAGGCACAGGTAAATTATTCTGTGACCAGTGTGTTGAAATTCATAGTTATATTCCATATTCAAATTTATGTAATTTCATATATTGATTTGAAAGTTCTTATCGCTTGAATTTTTAAGATTTTCACCTCATAACTATGTTTATTTACAAAAATATAATAAAAATTAAGCTCCTTACATGCATTTAGAATAAAACACGAGCCAACAATACTAGCTATGAACCTGAAACCCAAGTTAGGATAGTCTTCAACTATGTGGCCGCCAATAACAGGCCCTAAGGTTATTCCTACACCGGATATGGCCGCCATCTTGCCATAAATACCACCTTGTTTAGATTGATCTTTTTCATAATCAGGCACAAGAGCTCTCGTCAAAACTTGGGTTTGCTTAAATACTCCTGTAAAAATTTATTATAAAATAGTAAACAATATTATGTAAACAAAAATAAATAAATATTCATTCTACATCTCTCAATAGATGCATATTGTGAAAGTATAATAGACAGCCAAAATTACTTTCCAATTTATAAAATTAAATTTAGTGTGAATATTAGCAAAATATTGTAGGGACTACCCTATAATAAGTGTTCTATTTGTTAGGATTTTATTCTCAGGAGAATTTGTATATCATATTAGTTTCATATAAGGGGAAGTAAAGGCAAAGGTTAATCAATGATTTTTAGACTGTAACATTGATCTTATGCAACAGAGCTTTTAATTTAAAAAACAACATTCTGCCGTACATATTCAACAACAGTTATCAGTCAGAAACTTTATAAACAAACATTGTAAGAAAAATATATATGAAATCTTGTAACAAGTTTAATAGTCTTCAGTGTGTATATAGTTACCTAATATACTTCTGATCACCAATATCACAAATATAGAATCACAAACACCAAGGTATGAATATGCCAGACCACTAATTATTAATGTCCCTGTCAGAACTGGCTTGCGTCCTTTTATATCACTCAGACTACCCTGGAATTTTTGGTAATTAAAGCATACTGTCACAAGTAGTTAAACCTACAATACATTTTAAATTAATTTCTTACAATAAGTGGCCCAGATCCTAACTGACATCCTGCATATAATGATCCCAGTAAACCGACATGTATTTCGTTTCCTTCTAAGCTTCGTACTTTGTTGGGCAATAAAGGTATAATAAGACCAACTGCTAGAAGATCCTGAAACATCGCAATTACAAATTGGGATCATTATTCATTACTGACTATTGTTTGTATTCATTACTGACAAAATTATTTTTAACCGACCACAAAAGCTATCGCATTTAATAGATAGATTGTGACAGACATTTTGTACTTAACAATTATTACTACTAGTTACAATAAATGTTAAACAACTTCTACATTACAT
This sequence comes from Phragmatobia fuliginosa, assembly GCA_932526445.1. Classification (NCBI taxonomy): domain Eukaryota; kingdom Metazoa; phylum Arthropoda; class Insecta; order Lepidoptera; family Erebidae; genus Phragmatobia; species Phragmatobia fuliginosa. The sequence goes on along the minus strand of OW052065.1, from coordinate 16,108,086 downwards.
TATGTATTATCAACTAATAAATTAAACCGACTACTGGTGACTACAGTTGAGACTTGAATTGACAGCTCGACAGCCCGCTTTGAGTTTTTCACACTGATTCATCTTCGTTCGTAGATATTGTTGTCAGTTGTCATTGTTGGTATTGGATTTATAGCATTGTATAAACAATCCGATTACATGTCATTCGAACATCAGATTACATCTTTTTACAGTTTTGTGATTTTTGAAGGCAATAAAATATAGGTATTCTTTATTCTAAGTTCTAATGTCCAAGATGTAAGTAAGTTTCTTTCTTTCGCATAAAATTGTGTTTACAATCGGATGTATTTGTATAGTACAATGTACTTCAAAGACAGTGAAACATCAACATGAGATTTTTCAGGTTTATTCTGTGGTGACTTCCACATACAACGCAAGCGAAATTCGTACAACAGCGCCATCTACCAAAGGAACACAGAACTACGAAGAAAAAATGAAATGAACAATACAGAGAAACTAATAATCCTGAATCGCGAAAGAGAAATTCTCAAGCTGGCCGTGGCCCGCAAGGCATGAGCACCTCGCCTGGTCGGAGGATCCTCCCTTTGTGGTGGAGGAACACGATACCCGTTCCTCCACATATTTAGCTTTGTTCAACTAGATGAAATTAGCCAGGTAAACAAAAGATGTGACGACTTTACGAGTCATCTGTTTTCTCCACTAGTTTTCTAAAAAACTTCATGGTGATGATGTCTCATGATGATAAAACTGACTTTCATTTTAAAGCGTTTTTGCATGATGTTTACTTTTTTATCTGTACAAATAAATGAAATTGAAGGGTGTGTATACATGTAATATCAATTAAACAGATTTTTAATCAATGCAAATGAAAGTATGTATGTTACTTACACTGAAAATGCAATTTTTAATTTTTTTGTCCGTCTATTTGTTCCGGGTAATCTCTGGAACGGCTGGACCGATTTTGACAAGACTCACTGTCAGGAAGTTGATGACCTATGGAGTAACTTAAGCTAATTTGCGTTGCTCGCAATTTACAACAACAACCGCGTGTAACACCGCGGCACTCAGCTAGTTGTAAATAAATATAAAACGTTTTTTTTTCGGTAAAACGTTTGGTTGACAATGCAGCGTAGCTAAATTAATATCTATTTTATTCCTCAAAATCGTTTCCAAAATAGCATAAAAGTGAAAAATTATAATGTAAATGAAACGATTATAATTTAGGTACTGTACGAGGGTAATCCGGTAAGTACTTAGCCTACAAAAGGGATTTATTTTTCAACATTTACGTCTCCTTTTACGAGTCGATACACTTCACCCAGCGATGCTCCAACTTCTTTAACCCGTCTGAAAAATATATTTTCTCGACTACTACAAAGTAGGCATCCGTGGCGGCGATGACCTCCTCATTCAACTGAAATTTCTGCCCGGCGAGTGACTTTTTCAAGTTTAGAAATAAAAGAGTCGTACGTGGCCAAATCTGGACTGCTGCCCCATAGGTAAACCGTACCTATGGGGCAGCAGTCCGTAGCCCAATTCGACCAATTTGACCATGCCGAGGGCGGAATCACACTTCCGCCCTCGCCATGGTCAAACGCCCTGTGCGTTGTCATGGTGGAAGAGCACTTTTTTTCTTTGCAAAATGGGACCAAATGGGATGTTTCTTTTTTAGATTTGGCTTTGATTTGGCCCAATAATTTGGCATAGTACAGCCCTGTGACCGTTTTGTCCTTCTCCAGGTAGTTGATGTGGATCACACCTTGTGGATCCTAGAAAACGGTGGCCATCACCTTTCCGACCGATGGGACAGTCTTCGCCTTCTTTGGAGCACGTCTTTGATTATAGAATTATAGTCTAAGGAGCACGTTCGCCTTTTGATATAGCTCTTTTTCCTTTTTTCTAAAATACGCGGACACTCCCGCTTGCGGTCAAAACAAAACTACGAGTCCGATCCGGCTGAAATTTTGAAGATAAGACTGCTACGGGAATGTACTAGATGATAATTAATAAATTGCTCTTGCAGTACTAGCGCCATCACGCGGTGAGGCTAAGTGCTTATTAGGCCACCCTCATACAAAGCATATCGTTTCTTAAACTAGTATAACCAAATATATAATGCCAACAAAATAAAAGTAATCGTGCATTTCTATTATTTTCGATTCGATTCGATATGATTTTAGATTTTGTTCCTTGAAGAAGTGTGCATCTAAAATCGGATATCAACATCGATTTATAATCTAATTATCGGTTGGACATACATGATAAATTAATTTTAAATGCCCATGCCTAATTTGGACCTTGACATTAAGGAAAGGTTAGTTACTATTCAACTATCATTTTAATTTGTTGACTACTCTGAGTTCTTAAAATACTGCGGCATATGGAATTTATTTTTAGTGTTCATTTTATGATTTACACGTAGAATAGATTACACAAATTGTTTATGACGGACCAAAGCAATAAATAAGATCAATGATAAAAAGTAGGTTTTAAACTTCATTGCTGAGCTATCCAGAAAATGTTAAGTAAGAATACATAGTTTACTACAATAGGTGAGAAACTCATGGAAGTAGCCAAGGGATGTATTTATCAAATCAAATCAAATCAAATCATTTATTCTGCAATTAGGTTACATGAACACTTTTGCAAGTAAAACTTTTTTTGAGCAGATGAGTTCGGCCTTTCCTAACTGGACTAGCCCTGAGAAGAAAGGACGAAACAAACTCAGGGATCACAGTCTCTTTTAAAGTCCAGACAATATTCTTAAATGCAAAAGACATATATAAAAGCGATAATTACAATTATGTCACAACTATAATAATTTAAAAAATGTCAAATTTTTTTTTTTTTTTTTTAAATAAGTAAGGTAATTTTAACTATAAATTATCGTCACATCAACATAAATTTAAACATTCAAAATAAACAGCATGTGCACAATGGGCAGCTCAATGTTCATCAAAAATCAAAAATTTAGGGTTCAAATCCCCCTCGGTCGGAAATGTTTCTAAACTATTGACAATAAAAATAATAGGGGTTAAAGTACCTATGTATAAAATTTCCGTTTTATTATAATAGGTACTTCGAATTGACATAGAACCTTCATAGTTAGAAATTTTTAAGTGAAGCTTTTTTCAAATCGTACTATGAGGTTCTTCTTTTAAAAAATGTGCAACTATGGATTATCGACTTTCAATTTAGGCAAGAAATATGGATACCTACTTCGAAAATTGCAGTGATTTTTGAATATGAGTTCCGACGCGGAACTATCGCTACAGAAATAGCTCGCAATATCAATGTTGCACTTGGAGAGAGGACTCCTAAAGAATGCACCGTGCGATTTTGGTTTAAACGCTTTCGTGATAAAAAAAATTGATTTGAAGAACAACCACGTAGAAGACCGCCCACACATGTGCCCACACAACAATGAATTGAAAGAGATGCTGGAAACCGATCCGAGCCAAACTACCCAGGAATTAGCGGTATCGTTTAACCTTACCAACAACATTGACTCATTTGTTTCAAATCAATAAAATAAATTATTAAAAATAGGTGCCTCATGATTTGACTGAACTTCAGAAAGAAACGCGTGTTCAAACTGTTTTGCCTTGTTGAATCGAAATAAAAAGTGAAGGAATATTGGATCAAATTGTGATATGAGATGATAAGTGGATTCTTAATCATAACCGTAAGCAACAAAAGCAATGGCTGACCCAGGTCAAACGCCGTAACAGTATCCTAAAGCAAAGCTTACCAATAAAAAGATAATGGTAACTGTTTGGTGGTCTCAGCATGGCGTTATTCACTATAACTTTCTCCGATCTGGTCAAGCAAAAACAGCAAAAGTCTACTGTGCCGAACTCCGAACAATGATAACAAAACTTGCAGTGAAACAGCCGCGACTCATGAATCGATCTTTAATATTATTGCTCTATATAACACAAGACCTTACTAAATACATACATTATACGCATACACTAAAACTCGCAGGAACTGCAATTAGAAACCATTCGTCACCCTCCATATTCGCATTACCTTGCTCCAACGGACAACCATTTTTTTCGTGATTTGGACAATTTTCTATGTAGTACAAGCTTTTCTTACCAGGAGGCAGTACAAAATGCTTTCACACAGTTAGTAGAATCTAGATCACTAGAGTTCTATCGCAAAAGTATAAATGACGTTCCTATGAGATGGCAGCAATGTATATATAATAATGGTAGAGATTTATTTGGCATTGTCTAACGTTACGAAGCCAAGACATTTTCCTTCTTCCGACACGTCTTTTCCCCTCAATCTTTCCTATCATTATATCTGGAGAAGATGGTAACGCTCATGTCTTACTACATGTCCCAGATAGGCTACTTTTCTTCTCTTGATGTTTTTCATGAGTTCGCGGGATTTCTTGACACGCCAAAGTACTTCTTTATCTCTGACTCTTTAAACCCAGCTTATTTGAAGCATACGCCGGGAGAACCACATTTCTAAGGCCTCTAGTTTTAGGCGCACGCACGCATTTTATTGAAAGATGCACAAGCTATTTCAATCCGGGCCTTGGTCTCATTTTCGGTCTCCCATGCTTCATTGACCCATGCGCCTAGGTACTTATATCTCTGGACTCTTTCAAGCGATGCTCTTGCAACTGTTATGCGAGGATTAAGGGTTTGGTTTCGCGATATCACCATATATTTTGTCTTTGATATGTTTATGGAAAGACCAGCCTTTAAACTGCGTTCGTTAACAGTATTCACTATATTTTGCAAGTCTTCTGGTTTGGAAGCAATAAGAGCCGTGTCGTCAGCATTTCTAAGGTTATTTATAACTTGGCCGTTTATTACTCTTTATGTTCCAGAGCTTCAGACATTATAGCCTCCGAATGTATGTTAAACAAAAACGACGACAATGTGAAACCCTACCTAACACCCCAACATATAGATACTTCATCAGTTTCTTCTCCTTCTACTCTTACTATCCCTTTTTGATGCCAATACAGATTTTGTATGATTCGCACATCCTTGCCGTCAAGTCCGATGTCTATCAGATGTTGCAAAAGTATCTCTTGACGAACACGGTCAAAAGCTTTTTCTCAATCAATGAAGCATATGTCTGTTTGCATATCTCTGAATTTCTGTACAAGGACGTTTAGCGCGAATAATGCTTCCCTTGTACCGACGCCTGATCTGAAGCTAAACTGATTTTCACTAAGTTGTTCATCACATTTAACTCTAATCCTTTCATGAATTATAGAAAGAACAACTTTAAAACGTGACTCATGAGGCTTATGGTTCTGTAATCGGAGCATTTTTTGGCAGTGGGTTTTTTCGGAAGAGTCACAAAGGTAGATTTCAGACATTCTCTTGATAGGTCGCCAGACCTATATTTATGTTATTGAATAAATTGGTAAGAGAATCTACTAGATATTCCTCAATCAGTTTTGGGATTTCTATCTGAATATTATCCGGTCCAGGATATTTTCCAGTTTTCGCTTTTTAAAGAGCCTGGATAACCTCTGATTTTATAATGGGAGGTCCTGTATCATCTTCAAGAAGTTTGATATTTCTCCTGTTTCCATCCTTAGACATGTCTTCAATGTAGATTCTCCATGCCCTCTTTTTTTATTCTACATCGGAGATGAGCTTTCCATTGTCGTCCAACTAATTCAACTAATTGCTGTTATCTTGGTCGTTTAAGTAGTCCAGTCATGTCTTTGATTTCCTTATGAAGGTTAAAGCTGTCGAATTTCCGAAATAGCTCTTCCATTATTTGACATTTAGATTTATAGAAATTTTTCACGCGTTTCTCGAATCCTCCGCCGAATCTCTTTATTGATTTTCATTGATTTTTGCTTTATTGGTTCCAACCTATCCTGGAGAAAATCACAGAGTTGTCTCTACGTTTCGGCCTAGTCATTATTCATAATAAGCTGTGGCCCGGCTTGATCACATTCTTGCGACCATCACAAGTAGAGAATGTCCCTGATTGATGGATTACGATATAGCGCTCAGATGACCACACGGGGCAGTCCTCCAAGTACTCCAGCAAATGCTGGGTGATGTCCCAGTCAGCTGTGCAAAGGTGACATTACGCTGTCTCTTCGTATCTCATCATTTTTATGCAGCATGCAAAGCAACCATGCCCGGTGAGTATCTGCATTAGCCGGTATGTTTACCGGTGCCTGAGTAGGCACCGGCCGCGGGACAATTACGGCAAAGCCTGAGTAGGCTTCGCCCTAATTGTCCCGCGGCCGCCTATAAAATAGGCAATAGCCTCTGTAGGAAGCCCTCAACCGTCTGAATTTGGAAATAAACAAATGGAAATGATCCTCGAAGCTCCATTTATTGTCCAGGGTGAGCTTTCCACCCTATATCTCTGTTCCTCCCACTCTAATAAGCTGTACAGGTGGTAAACGGCTTCCTCGGCATATCCCCTAGGATAGTCAAAGTGCGCACTCATGCTCGGCTTGGGATCCCACCAGGACCCAGGACGGTGTTACGGGTGATGAGTCACTTAACGGTTCGATCCAACCGGACTTCAAAATCGTGAGACCCTTGAGAAGCGGATTACCTTGGTTCTTTGGGCATTCCTATTAACTCAGGCGCATAGCCAGCTTCCTCCAGGACCGAGTCTTGACTGCCGCAATCGATAAAAACGTCTTCCAGTGCCACGGTGAATAGAAAAATTAAAAATTGTCTCACTCCTCGTTCCAGTTGAACTGATTTTGATCTCATAGACAGACATAGCACGTTTCACGCCACTATGTCATCTCGATACGGAGTGACATAGTAGAGACGGAGTGACGAGTATAAGCACCTCAACAATTTGATGTACGGTCGTATTGGAAACGCTGGAAAGAAACAGCCGAGAAAGTTTCGAATGAGCTGTTTGAGACCCATACCAGTTTTATACAAGCTGACTTTTTATCTCCGGTATAGTACCGGGTTAACTTGGCCTTTGAATTTTTCGACAAGTCAGTCAGGGTCCAGATGTGGGACTTGATCGGTCTTCTATTCATCGGTCACGGATTTCGTTAAAATTAACACAGTTCTCAAGGTACTCATTAAGCTAGCATTAGGGGTCATAAAGTTCCCTTTTAGTCATTTTATTGTCTTGTAACTCCCTCCCCACCTCCCGAAACTGTTCCTTGCTACGCTCATGGAGAAACTTCATTGCGGATAAAAAAAAAACTTTATCATCATCATCAGCCTATCGTAGTCCACTGATGCCTGTCTCCGTGAAATCAGTACAAGTGTCAAAAATCTAAGAATCTACATAGATAGTACTTGCGGTCCACATATATACAGGAAATTGGTTGAAAGATATTTGCCGCTGCCGGGTCTTTGCGAAGATTGCGTAACTTTCTTCCGATCGCAAATAAGGCTGCACTCGCTCAAGCACTTCTTCTCCCGATCCTCGACTAAATCTCACTGAAGCACAACTTGATAAGCTTGAGCGACTACAAAATCTCTGTAAAAGATTTGTATTTGGTCTAAGAAAATACGATCATGTATCTGAATTTCGTCAAATGCTCAAGTGGCTTCCGAACGCTCTCGCCGGAATACTCATATCCTAATTTTCCTTTATAACATCTTGTTTAATCGTAGAGCCCCCTTCTACTTCAAAGAACGATTCAAGTTCCTCAATGACAAATGACAAATGTCTAAGGTCATCTGAAAATATTTTACGGTTGAAGCTGTACGCTTGTGAAATGCATTACAAATAACCATTAGGAAGCGCTAACAATAAATAGTTTTAGGAAAATTATTGAAGAATATTATACGTCATAACTTAATCAGTCACAAATTGGGGTAAGATATGTTTTCTTTTTCATATTGTAATATAATTGATAGTTATTTATGTTTACATGTATGCATATCGATTGGTATATGTGTTGTATGTATGCTGATATGTTGTATATGTTGATATGTATGTATGTAATGGTGTATGTATACATGTATGGAGTATATGCATTTCTAGTTATATTCATTAGTAAATTATATTTCTTCAAAACTCCTTGCACCGTCACTTAATGTCTTTCCGACACATTTTAGTCCACCCTAAGGTTGCCTGGAAGTGATTGCCTTATGCATTTTAGGCCCTTTGTACATTAAATATAAGTTATTTATGTTCTGTTTTCTAAATCTGTAACATGGTGTACAATAATAGAGTTTTCTATCTATTAGTAGACTGCTTGCACACCACTCTGATCGATTTTGACATTTGAATATGGGTAATTAAAAAGTAAATCTGGCATCATTATCTGACAAAAAAACTTTTTAATTTTAAAAAACTATTCATTTTGTATTTTGCCTACAGGTCATTAAATTCCAAAAAAAAAGTATTTTGCGTAACTTGTCAAAATTGACAGATATTAGACAGCTAGATGGAATTAGCAACAGGCAAAAGGGGCTAACAGGGGCTAAAAGGGCCAACTGAAAAGTGAAAAGGCGAAAAGCATGAAAGGACTAATAGTGGATACGAAAATCATTGTTTAATTGTATTAAATAAAATTCCAGACAAACTATGAGTTCAACTAGGTCACTAGTAAGTTAAGATATTAAAGAAAAGAAACTGCAGGAAATTTTGGACTCGGGCTTAATTTTAATTGTTTTTTTAAGTATCACCTCATATAGGATTTATTTTTTCTTGATATCTCTTAGGTTTTACAAAGTTTCAAGAAATTGCACAGGACTAGAATGAAAGTATTTACTGGAGATGAAAGGGCATTAACTGCAGGAAGATTAAAAATTAATGAGGAGTATAAAAAAAATAAAAGCGTAACCAATGAAGATTCTATTAAAGCAGTAAGTAAAAATTACAAACATATACTTTTATTCATTAGATACAAATAGAACTATTCAATTAAATGTTATACACATTTTGTTCTGTTTCTGAGTCCTGAATTGGTCATTTAAATTTAGATGTATTTCTATATTTCACATAATTTTCATCATCTTAATTAATTATACTTCTATATAAATATCTAGTGGTTAGTAGTACTGACAACTAGATCAGAGGCTGTAGGACATTAATAATGTAATGAGCATGATATTATTATTAGTTTCCGAATTTGGATGTTCTCTGTGTCTATTTACAAAAAAAAAGTAAAATATTTGTAATCTTCCTGCATCGCGGGAAGTGTGGTGGCCCCCACTCTTGGATTCCATTCATGCTTACCATCAGGCAGAGTGGAGTCACATTGGTAGGCAACAAATAAAAAAAAAAAAAATCTATGAGTTAATCTAGCTTTGATAATACAAACTCTACTTAGTTTGAAGCTAGATGGCGTTGTGTTACATAATATTATATCAATATTTTGGTTCTATTCATACTAATTATACTGAGACACAATAAATGATCTATAAAATGATATTGTTTTTACAAACATATTCTTCTTCTTCACATTTAGATGATTAAGTTTGCTGAAGATGTCAATGTGGAGCTGAAGACACAAGTTATTCAAGCACGTGAAGTAAAACCTGGTGTTTATGGTAATTTAATCTTTCAAAACATAAATAAAATATTTTATATTGGCTGCTTTGGTGATACATTGGCAGCATGTACAACTGTATACTGTGCTTTCAGATTCCATTTACAAATAAAAAGTATATAAATAAATATTTTATGAATACATCTACAGTACAATCTAAGTTTGAAGCTAAGTGACATTGTGTCATAAGTCCAAACTATTTATTTTATTTATTTATAGATAGGCAGAGGTAAGGATAAAAGAAGATTAAACATTGTCTAGAAATATGTTTTGCACTTGACTACACAATTATCTAAAAAGTGCATATGAGAATTAAAATGAGTATTACATTTCACATAAATAATTAAAATTTTAAAATAGGATACATATTTGTACACACTTATACACTTCCATTCTTCTCAGAATATCAATTTGGGAAACTAGGATCTGGGAGGATGAGTAGCGGTGGTACATAGTCAAAGTAACAAATGCCTGTGATCCAATAATTATTCTTATTTTTACAGAGGCGAGAATAACTGATGATACATTTAAGTTTGAAAATATACCATATGATGACAATGCAGTTTTAGAAGATGGAACTGTAAACAAACCTTGTTGCCAAGATCAACAACAAAATAAATAGGATATTATTTATATAAATGTTATATCAAAAAGATTTTATAGTTTAGTTGTGTTAGATGGATAATTAATAATTAGTGAAGTAACATGAAAGTAAACTGTTTTCGTTATTATATATGTGTGATTTTCTGAGCCTATTTCTCGGAGAGTATACTATGTTTTTACATTTAAGTCTACCAAAGTGACTGCCTGATGAAAAGCATGAGTAGAATTCAGTAGTAGGTGTCACCATCCTTATTGTGCGGTTAGGGAATGCAGCACGCATACTGCTGAACTAAGATTTTTTACTAGAAGTGACTGTCATCCTAGTGGAAAAACTGATATTTAGGTAAAACCGGTTGACTTAGTAGCCGACATTGAGGTCGGTGATTAATTCATATATTATTAATAGTCTATACTAAATACTATTCCTACTAATAATTTTGGGAATAAAGGCTAGGAAGGAAGATATATACGACGGATTATACAATCCGACTGCGACAAAATATACTATTACATATTAATCTATTGTGATGTACTATAGAATAGAAATCCTCAATGATAGAAATTGTGACATGAAATGAAACAGTTTTTGGGCTAGCAACCCAACAGTGGTAGATTTTAATTTTGTGTTAGAATTTCAGTGGTAGAATTTGTTACGTAATACCCATACGGAAAGCTTAATTATGTGTATTAATCTATACGAGTATGGTTACTACTTGGTTAAATAAATACAAAGTATAGTTAAATAGCGACCTTTTTTAATTCCTGTTTAATTTTGGCCACATTAATTATTAATATGATGGTCATGTTCATACTAAAACAGTGTGATACGATAAACTACTATGACTTGTAGTAGAATTGTTACAACAAGCGTGGTAGCACTGAACTGGAAGAATTTTTGATAATATTTTTGGAGTAGGACTGTCAGAAGTGGAATCAAATTTTGATTGGAGTTAAATCAAAATATAGTTAACAAACATGTTAACGAAAACATTGATAACTAGAGCTCTACTACTTCGCGGTGTAACTAATGCTGCTAATAATATAAAACAAATTAAAAGAAATGCGGGCCATGGGTAAGTGGTTATGTCACTGTTTTGACAAGAATTTATCTTAAACCTCGAATAAAAATTCCTATCATTTCATTTTTATTATTTAAATATCCTTTATACTATTTTCTAGAATCATCATCATCATCATCATCATCATCAGCCTATATCAGTCCACTGCTGGACATAGGCCTCTCCCATTGTACACCACTTTGATCGATTTTCTAGAATATTATTTATAAATGATAATTGGAGGATTAGATCTATCACGTTAAATAGATTGGAGAAGGCTTGTGGTCTGTAATATATCCAGCATTTACTTCATTATGTGCTTTTCTGGTATCTAAATATGTAGCAAAGTCTCTAAAGCCCATCTTGAACACGTAAATTATATATGACAGCCTATACAGCATCTCAACTTGGACACAAGTGATTGAAAATCTGATCATACTAAGATAGTATTATAATTTATGATATGAATATAAACTCATATTGTAAATTTGAAAGTAACTCTGTCTGTTACGCTTTCACAAATAAATAGCTGCACCAATTTCAATCGAATTAGGCATGTAAATGGAAGGCTTAACCCTTAATTACTCGCACAAAGAATATTACATTACTGCTCGCATGGGGTCACAGATGACCCCAAATAGTATGAGTAGTTTTTAATATATTTTGAAATATATAAGTAAATAAAACTATTTTATTATTAAAGTACTTTATTTATTCTTTAATATATAACATGAATTACCAACTAATTATACAAAAACAAGTTAAACTAAAATAACTATCAATAATCAACAATTTGTGCTAAGGTATACTGAGGTCATAGTAAATACTAGTATTTTTTAGGCACTCTCTGAATCACCATTGTTACACAGTTGACAGTATATGTCAGAACGATCATTGCACACAAATCTTGTATATTTCTTGCATTTTGTTGGAACGAGTTTTGCAGTGGTTGGTGGGACGCGATTTTCCAAATTCATGCACATCTATCAGACGTTTTTTTACCTCCTTAGGAGTTGCTCTGACTTCTCTGGCTCAGAACCTTACCCTCCAACTTCTTTTTTTATCAGAACCTCCTTCATACTCTACCAGCCATTGCGCAAAGTGCTGTTCTCTCCTATCCATGACTAACTCTGACGAAAAGACTAAACTCTTAGTAAAACGGATTTTTTTGATAATTTCATTATATGAAGCTGTTAAAAACATATTTATAACAAACAATTATTTATTGAACATACAAAAATACAAATGTAATTCGTAATACACAAAAAAAAATACATAAAATAAAACTTACCTCTCCAAAAAAAGTTACGTAATTACTCGCATGGGGTCACCGCTCAAGAGTGTAGCGGCGAAGCCTTCCACTTTCATGACTTGGTTGCTACTAAAATACAAACTTAGACGTGCATTATGAAGCTACCAAGGGCGCGGAGGGAATCAGGCCGCGACAAGTGCTTCATTTTTTAATCCGAAAATGATTTGACCCCATGCGAGTAATTAAGGGTTAAGGCTGCTTTTTACAGTGATAACAAATGTTCACATGGGCTCAGCTGGGGAAAAAGTACTATCACCATAATACCTATATACAGTAATTTTGATTTCATAATTCCAATTATACTGATGTTTTTTTGCAGGGTTTGGACCTACCGAGTACCACCCCCATTGCCCTCTAAGAAATCCATATACTTAGCCGAAGCCCTTGGTGCAATAGTTTGGTATTGGATATTATATCACTGCATCACAGAACCTGAACATATTACTGTACGTGTTTTTTACTTACAAATTTTTTATATAAGTAATATAATTAGGATGTGAATCTATATTGAGTTGTAAGACTTAGTACAGAAGTCAAATGATGATGCAGCAAAGAGATCTGTGTCTTTTATAATTTTCAGCAATCATAATAAAATTGGTTAAAATTAAATAGTATCATAATTATTGGAATATGAAAGTTCTACTTTCTCACCTTTGCCAATGCTGACATATAATTAATGGATGGAAAAATATACTCCCTTTTTTAAATTTTATTTGGTAAACTTTACCTATTTTATGGATCTTTTTGAAATAAGGACTATAATTGCTTTTTTAATTTAAACATTATATCCTAAGTGGTAGGTAATCATCGATTAAGCTTAATAATTGTAAAGGTAAATCAAGATTCTTCAAACATGTCTAAAGAGCAAAAATTTATTATGTTGATCCCTCTTATGCAGAGTTGCATAGAGAGTGCAGAAATCATAGAAAGAACTTAATCAAATTTCCTGGTACAGAACACGGGTACCTTGTTTTCAACATTCCTTCAATTTTATTTCGTGGTGTACAATGAGTTCTGACTGATTCAAGTGCTTTGGATTTAAGTTATAAATTAATTTAGCCTTAATCTGTAGAAGGGGTTTGTGATAGAAAAAAAACACCAGTTACCAAAACCATTTACAGAATTTGTTATTTTGGCAGGTCTAAATACATATATAAAAAAAAAGTTATTGTATTAGAAGAACTTGTGCCCATGTTTATATAAACTGTGTGCTCCTGCCTTCCATCAGACAGTTACTTTGACAGGTTTATATAAGAAAAATATATTTTTGACACAACAAGTTATGATCATGAGTATGACTTTTTAATTTCTCTATATTTCATTTCAGGGAGAATTCCCATATGTGGACCCATCCACCTACACTGATGAAGAACTTGGCATACCACCTGACTCACTGGGATCCTTGAGAAAGTGAAAACAATGGTCAAACTATACTGTAGATAATTGTAAAATACCTATTACACTGTCTGATATGTATGTTTATTAAGTATAATCTGTTCATATATGTATTAATTCTAATACAGAAAGGAACATCTTATTGGAAAGTGTAATGAAGTTATAAATTATGTTGATTTTAATAAAAAATACCTATTTAATAAATTAGATTGCAGGCATGAGTTTTATTTGAAATTATAATAGACTAGCTTTTGCCCGCGTCTATGTCGGATATAGCGGTAAAAAGTAGCATAAGTTCTTTTTAGGCTTTAGTCAGACTATCAGACATAAATTCATTTATATCGGTGCAGTGGTTTTTGAGTTTATCGCGAATAGAGAGAGACGTGGCAGAGGACCATTTCATAATATGTGGTGATAGTGATATTGTAGATTTATGTTTGAAGCTGAAGAGTTTGAAGTGCTACTTTAACTACTGATCTAATTCAAAATTCAATGTCAGAGTATATTTAGGCAGGCTATATACTACATATCATCACGCTACGACCAATAGGAGCGGAGTATAGATGAAAAATGATTTTAAAACTGAAATAAAATATTTCTTTTCAAAGCTTTCATTTTCGTGAGCTGCGTTTATGGTTGAAGATTCGTGAAAATAATTTGTGAAGAATTGTTCCTCTTGTAAAGTTCTAAAAAAGTCCTCAACAGCATGTGTATATCTTTTAAGATTGATTATTGGTGAAAACAGTTCATCAAGACTAGCATAACTCTCATTGAATTCTATCAGAAGGCCTAGTGTGAGTTTATTTAAGAGGTTTTCCCTGAATAAACTCACTCAGTCCACTTTTAAATATGAAAAATAGTCGAGAGCAAAACAAGTAACTAGTCGAGAGCAAAACAAGTAACTAGTCGAGAGCAAAACAAGTAACTAGTCGAGAGCAAAACAAGTAACTAGTCGAGAGCAAAACAAGTAACTAGTCGAGAGCAAAACAAGTAACTAGTCGAGAGCAAAACAAGTAACTAGTCGAGAGCAAAACAAGTAACTAGTCGAGAGCAAAACAAGTAACTAGTCGAGAGCAAAACAAGTAACTAGTCGAGAGCTCTGCACTATAAGTATAAACTTTTCAATGTACGTTCGTAAAGTTCATAGCTTGGCAGACGAGAAACATGAAAATAAGGGAGGCCCAATTCTTTCAAACCGTCCTTGGAGACGGCCGACTTTGTCAAAGCTGTAATGTGAAAACGTAAGTAAAGTGTACACGTCGCCTTCCACCCTGAAAACGCTAAAATATAAAAAAAAAAACCGCTCACAGCGTCGACCGATCCGAAACTAAGTGTACTTTTGATGAACTTCTTTTTTAAGTAGGCTGATGGAAAGCATGAGTAGAATCTAAGAGTAGTGGTAACCAAACTGATTGTAGACAATGCGCGATGGCGATGGTTAATGGTTGGTGTGATGGCACACTCTGGCTATCTATTACGATGCTTCCGCATCGGTCTCTAGACTGGTAGTTACCCTTACCAACGTGACACGACAGCACGACCGCTAATTTTAAAATGGTCTTCTATAAGGGGGTAGTCAGTACCAATCAGGTCGAGCTGGGTCTTTCGTGCTGAAATCAGCGTGGCTGTAAATTCTTGATAATGTTTATATTTAAAATAAAATATATGTTTAAATAATGGTTAAATAAAATTGTCCCAGTGATTTGTCCTGAATGGGACTTGAATCACAAACATAATATAGCAGTTAGGATCACTAGCTTGACAGACTTTTACTACAAATATTCTTAATTTAAGTTTTGTTTATATTAAATTTGGTACAAGTACTTAGTTTGCGAAATCTTAACAGAGAAATAATACTCGGAATGTACTAAATTAATTATTTTTTAAAAAGTAGATAAAGTAACCCGCTGTAACGAATACGTTTATCCAATTAATTCATTGTCCCAAACAGTTAATATCTAAATGTCACTGTGGGACTGTGTGAAAGAAAAAAAAATGACGTATATCAAAAACAGTGAAGTAAGTTTCTACTCTACACGCTTGCTTGTCCTAATTTTAGAGAATTAATATGGTTTTTGTGATAACTTAAAGAACACTAAATAATTGTTTTGTTCATATAATAGTGTAATTGTGATAATGTGATGTGTTTATAACATTTGAAATGGAGACAAATGCAAATCAGAAGGGTAAGTACTAAGTGTCTTAGAAAGGTTTTCTCTTGTTTGTGTATGAATAACTGTATCTTGTAAGACTTGCGACATCACTTTGGCTGACGCGTGTAGCCGTAAAAATATATTTTTAATATGTGCAGAATACTACCTTAAGATTATCCGAATAGATGCAAAAAAGTATGTTAACTGTTAGTTACGGGAGTCATACGACAAGCTGTAGGCTTATCATGTTTTTGATGACTTTCTTATCGCAAATTCAGCTTCAAGAGAAAATTTTACAAGCAAATCAGTTGGTACTTGTGATAAATACAACTTTGACTTACCTTCTTAGTTTAGTGTTAGTGTATGACTCACTTTATTGGCATTGTGATGTCATATGCATTGTAAATACTAATAAGTTACGACGTGCATTTAAATTAGGAAAACAAACATGCTAGGTGAGGTAACTTTGTTTTTTTTTTAATTTCTGTTGTTAATGCTTTAAAAAAAACGAATATTCATGTCTTAATTAACCATGGTTATTATTATTACGTATTTCGGTTGTTTTCATAATCTTATTATATATTTAATGCAAAAGTCCTGTTCCAATTAATATGAATAATTATTATATAACCTATATTGGATTTTGATAAAACAGCAGAAATCAATATTTTAATTAACTTTTTAATCAATATAATTTATTGATATTTGGAAGTAGAAATAGTTACATATTGTAGCTTCTAAACTATTAAATCAGATAAAAAAAGTTTAAACAACTTTGCTGTAAGAGAGCAAACTTTGTTGTCTTTGCAAGGCCAAGTTGTTAAAAAATTCTTACCAAAAAAGTAATTTTTTATCTTCTTTGGTTGTATTGTGTAGCAAGTAAATATTGAACTAATAGTGACATGTATGAAATATGATCAAAATTGCACAATTTGCTGTACATCTTATTATTTATATAATAAAATATTAAAGATGACTTAATTGACTATGTCCAAACCTAATATCTATTTGACTATGTTGGATGTAGGCAGAACAGAGGTTGTCATAAAAAGTCTTGATATAATCCGAAGGTGAACCTGGAATATATAAAATTGAAGTGTTTGTCTGTTATTTCTAATTAACAGCTTTTCACTAAATGCATATGAAAGTATATGCAGTAAGTACTTTTATCAAAAACAAAAAGTCTTGGTTTAAGTCAGTCTCCGGAACAGCTGGATCACTTTAGAAAGGACAGATAACTAGTGAAATCAGGAGTATCTTAGGCTTCTTGTTTTGTGTATGAACCTCAGCTATACTTAATTAAAAAAAAACTTGTTACCAATTAGGAACAAATAGCTTTTGCTGCCCAAGTACTTTGATTAATTACTTAGTTTTTAATTATTCAGTTTGCACTATTGCAAATGAAGACTAGTATTATATAATTCAATAAAATATTTTTTTAAACATGTTATATTTAAAAAAAACTGGTCTAGTTAGGTGTATAAACAAATATTATACATATTATATAACTACTTTCTACACCCAAATGAGGCAAATCCTTTATTATTTAACAACATAAAAAATACTTTTTAGTATAATTATAACAATAGTACTTAGTGGATGTTTTGATATTTAGCAGTTTTATTACTGGGCTTAGAAAAGCAAAGTATCAAAGTAAATATTAAATAAAAAAATGTTTTAGTATAGACTGCCTTGTTGGTCTAGTGGTTAGCGTATGCGGCTGCTGATCAACAGGTCTCGGGTTCGATTCCCAGGAATATTATTTGTGGAATCACAAATATTTGTTTCGGAGTCTGAGTGTTTTCTATGTATAATATGAATGTATTTACAAAAGTATGTTGATGTATTTATATCATTTGTCTAGTACCCATAATATATGCCCTGCTTAGTTTGAGACTAGATTATGTTGTGTATAAGATGTCCAAAAAATATATATATATAAATTTTAAAACATGTTCTTAATTAATAGGTAATAATATAATTTTTAAAGTATATTTTAAAAATATCTGTTTTTTCTTTGACTAAATAAATCTACTATTTACAAGTGATACTTAGATTCTTAGTTCATTTTTGTTTATTACTTAATTGTAGGTTTCCTTCCATTCTATTATCTTTAAACTGACTGTACCCCCCTGTTTTACCTACAGGTGTTGTTGTTTTACATTTACAATTAGAAAATGAACTACTTAAATAGTGCAGTGCACCTTAAGTTGCTCCTAAAACATCAGAGCCTATGTATTAGTGAAAGTCTCATTAAAATTGGTCACTTTCAAAGATTAACTGGCACAAATAATAGACAATTTTTTTTTCATTGGATTTATGTTGCAAGTAGGCACCATGTATTATGAATTTAGTGAAAAGCTGTGTGTGTGAAAAATGCCCTTTTGTAAAATCAAATTACAAAGGGGTACATAAATTTTATTTATTTGTGTAACTCTGGTTTTTTTAGACCTGAAGAACAAAAAGCTATGTTAAGACATAAAGCTAAAAATGTGCATAAAAAATTCTAAAAAGACAGGACAGGATAGACAGGAGTGGCGATTGCTCTACTGACAAGGACCTGACCTGACCCTTAAACTGAGAAGAAGTACATAATCTTAGAATTAAATCTTATATTAAAAAGTAAATCTTGGATTAAAAAGTAAATTGATATTTAAAGAATTATAAATATGTACTAAAGTAATACTTAATAATAAGTGAGTCAGTGAAATTGTAAGGTACCTTTTAACCTAGCCTCGCTTTTTTGAGTTAGGTATCTACCTAACTCAAAAAAGCGACCCAGTGTGAGTCGGACTCGCCCATGAAGGGTTCCGTAGCATCATATAAAAGTTTTTGTATTTCGTTGTAACTTTCATCAATGTTTTAATAATAGTGTTTTAATTGAAAGAAATGTAAATTGCGGTTTATGATTTATGACGTTTTAAAAAAAAATACTTACTAGATCTCGTTCAAACCAATTTTCGTTGGAAGTTTGCATGGTAATGTACATCATATATTATATTTAGTTTTATCACTCTCTTATTTTAGAAGTTACAGGAGGGGGGGACCAACATTTTACCACTTTGGAAGTGTCTCTCGCGCAAACTATTCAGTTTAGAAAAAAATGATATAAGAAACCTCAATATCATTTTTGAAGACCTATCCATAGATACCCCACACGTATGGCTTGGATGAAAACATTTTTTTTGAGATTCAGTTCTAAGTATGGGGACCCCCAAAATTTATTGCCGTTTTTCTATTTTTTGTAAAAATATTAAAGCGGTTCACAGAATACACCTACTGACCAAGTTTCAACAGTATAGCTTTTATAGTTTCGGAAAAAAGTGGCTGTGACATACGGACGGACAGACAGACAGACATGACGAATCTATAAGGGTTCCGTTTTTTGCAATTTGGCAACGGAACCCTAAAAAGTACTGAAAAGTAAAGTACCTCTTATAGTATGGCAAATATATACTGCTTCCTTGCTCTAGTGGTTGTCTTGAACATCTATTGCAATCGTTATTGGGAAGTCAGTGCCCTCAAATATACTGACAAGTAGTTTAACCTTTCAATTTCAGTTCTAACTTAGGATGCGGAAGTCTGTGTAATACACATATCATGAAATTAAGGTAAAACTGTTTGAGCTAGAAGGCAACCTCAAATTATATTAGGAATAAAGGCTAGAAAGAAGAAGAATATGGCAAACTTATGAATGAGAGTAGGATTCAATACTGGACTAAGATAAGCAATGTATTAAATTTTCATCTTATTTTCTTTTTTTTCTTTAACAACAGCATCAACCCATAGCGACCCACTGCTGGGCACGGGTCTTCGCTCAGGAGAGGATTAAGGCCATCCATCCCGACGCTGGTTTAGTTCGGGTTGCGCACTGGAAAGACACAATGTGGCTATGTAATTTTGCCATTAAGGCAGAATGTTATTAAGGCGCCCGAAGCCCTCCAACTAAGCTTCACGACTTTTATCTTACGATAACAATCATGGAAATGCTCATATCATATGTTCCACAAAAGGTCACCCATCTAGATCTGGCCGCGCCGTCATTGCTTACATTAGGTGATTGTTTCCAATTACCTAAGGCTTTCTATGAGCGCTTGAAGGGATGATTAATATTTTTTAAATTCTTTTTTAAGGGATAGGTTTTCTTCAAGGAATATTATATAGCTAGCTAACTATCTATAGCTCGCTTCGCTTGAGTAGTTATTTCTTCCATTCATCTCTTAATAATGGTGAAATTTCAATAATCTACTTTAATTTCAAGCTCCAGTTGTTTAGGCTGCGTTGATGAATCAGTGAGTTACTCAGGGTAAATATTTTTATACAAGTATGTAGATTTCTAGATTCATACTTAGTAAAAGATAAGATTGTATTTGGTTAAAAACACTAGCTTTGCCTGCGGCCTTGGCTTCGCGTATATCGGATATCGCGGTAAAAAGTGGTCTATGTATTATTAATAAGTATTAGCTGAGTCCCGCGATTTTAAACGCGGTTATTGTTGTTAATCATTAATAGTAGCTAGGCCCATTACCGTCGGGGTTCGCCAGGGATCAGTACTCAGTTCTTTTAGTTCACTGTCATATTAGACGTACGTCCGCATAAGCGATGACTTGGTCGAGCGCACGGACCAGGTTAAATACCTGGGATCTATATGTCACGCATTCGGTTACATCGATTGCGACGTCAAGGCACGTATTTGCTGCCGCGTGGGCCAAATGGTGTGAGATGAATAGTATCATTTGTGACCCCAAAATGCTAGTCAGAATGAAAGGACAGGTCTATAAAACTATCATTAGGCCTGTTCTTTTACATGGCTGTGAGGCGTGGCCTTTACTAGAGCGACACAAGCAGGAGCTGCATGGAAGTGGAGGAAGAACAGTAAAAAAGAAAAATGATAAAAATACACATTTAGAAAAAAAACTGTTAATTTGACATTATACACTCCAATTTTATTTATTTTTATGAATGAGCTATATTATTATTAAATATGAGCTGTATTATTATTATGTATGAGCTATATTATTATTAAATATGAGCTGTATTATTATTATGTATGAGCTATATTATTATTATGTATGACCTATATTACTGTTATGTTAAAAAAACCGTTGTCCAGTTATTGCGCGATTAGTAGAATTGTGTTACATATTGGCAAACTGTGGCATATAGTAGACATAATACCCATCAATGTTTACTACCTGTCTAGATAATTATTGATCTAAAAAGTTTCATAATCTTGTTTTTGAAACATGTTGGCAACATGTTATTAGTTTCAAAACAAACTCGCATAGAGCATTCAGAAACTAGTCAAGTAGCAAGATTCTAAACCATGTCATGCATGATGAGTAACTCATTACATATTCAAGGTGACATGTTTGATTTTGTTGCAGTGTCCTGTATGGTGAATTTCGCTTATGACGCATCTGAGCCTGACGAGCTAACCATCAGGCAAGGTGATGTGATACGGGATGTTGAAAGGTTGCCAGGGGGATGGTGGCGAGGGGAACTCCGTGGACGACGGGGCATGTTTCCTGATAATTTCGTATCGGTGCTTGAACATGCTAATTCTAGGTAAGTTCATATCTACCTTTTATCAAGATAACCAATTAGATTGTAACTGGATTTAATCCACTGTCATTATTGAGTCTGTTCTTTGTATTTAGTAATATAGCGGAAATATATGTACGGTGCGGTACTCGCCATCAGGGCTCGTGTCTGATAGCCTTTTTATGATACGCAGTGCTCAAATAATTGCGATTAATAGACTATTGTCTGAATTAGTCCAAACAAATAGATTTCTTACATAGTAGACCACATGCTTCAAGTCAACTCGTACCAAATCTGATAATGGATTCAAAACAAATTAGTAGGTTAATATTTATTTTCTTAATAACATTAATTTAAACGTAAATATAAAGAATGTAAATTATGTTTATTCAAATTTGTTTAAAAATAAAATATACCAAGGGCCAAGAAAGAATTATTGATGTTAATATCTCATAACAAAAAAGTTTTCTGAACGATATCGAATTCGGAATGCCCGCGAAATGAATTCTTGTGTATTATGTAAATTTATTCTATCTGAATTAGGTTTATGTATCTATTCATTTTAATGTGTATCTTAAATGTAGAACAGAGAAATTATGATTTTAATTAATAAGTCTCATACTGTTCGTCTTTATATTTTACTACCTACACCCCGCGGTGTTACATTGGTAGCTTTACAATAACAACCGCCCGTAATACCTCAGTGCGAATCTTGCCTAAAATAAAAGAAGCATAAGTTACTTACCCCTTACATCATTCATCACCCACCTGCCGTCCCGAGTCCCATTCCCAAGTCCCGTCAAAAACGGTCCATCCGTTTCAGAGATTAGTCAGAACAAACAGAGAGACAGATATTTTTTTTTTTCATAATTCGTATATTCTTTCATGTATATTTAGTTAAAAGCTCTTAGTTTGATACTACAGACACTTCATATTTATTTAAATAAATGATATAAATGATAGATAAAGCCGTCACTGTTCCGGATGACGGCGTTGTCCCTTTTGGACCAAATCTTCGGATATCATCAAAATTACCCAAGAAGTACTTAATTTTTAAATTTTACTTTTAGCTCTAATAAGTACGAAAGTTGAATGTTTTATAACTTGGTATTTACGAACACATGAGTGCTCAGCAAAAAACAGGGGTCCCATAGTTAATAGCCGCTAAATTTTTAAATCGGCTCTACCGATAGACCCGGTAGTATTCAGCTTCGGTTAGAATTTGACCGATACTCAGGCAACACTATGGATGTGTGATTCTATTCTATTTCTATTCATTATTTAAATGTGTATCATATCATATACCTTTAAATATTTATTACTTACGTGTGTCACAGTTTATTTTTGTACAAAACCTGACACCCGTGTTACAAAATATCCACGTCTTGTTGATGTAATGTTCATATCAGTTTACAAGTCTTTGCAGTGATAATAAATCGCTTTGTCAATTTTTGTATTCCAAAACATCATATTAAATCAATTTATATAATATATTGAGTGTTACGAAGTGACTTATGGTCATCTAAAAAATAGCCCAAGTTACTCTAATGTTATCAGCACCAGTGAAAGTTACGTCAAAATCTTTCTAGCCGTTCCAGAGATTAGCCGGAACAAAGAGACAGACAGATAGACAGACAAAAAATAAATAAATTATTTTGTAATTTTTCAGTTTTTCTGATTTGATTTAAGAACTCAGTCAAGTAAATGCGTGCATCGTGATCAGTTCGCAAAAAACTTTTGTTTGTATTTAGAAATAGCTTTTTTGATTACATACTTTCATAAACATTTAGAGTAGCCGAGCATCGAACTTAGTAGCGTAAATAGCTGAAGATGATGATGACATATATATTTGAAAAACTGTTCATTTCAGTTTACACTTCAATTTTATTTGTCTGTAGATGTTTAGAGTTTTTTATACTAAACTTGATTGTATAGACTACTCTATTATTCATGTTTTTACTGTAAACGGGACTTATTCGCGATAATATTATAAAGTTTACGATACCTTCTATTTTCAGTTTGAAAATAGAAGGTATCGTAAATTTTCAGTTTGAAAATAGAAGGTATCGTAAACTTTATAATATTATCGCGAATAAGTCCCGTTTACAGTAAAAACATGAGTATGTGTAAAAGTCGCGAAAGTCTAAAAACAGTTACTCTATTATTGTATTTGTCGTCTTTATTGAA
Organism: Phragmatobia fuliginosa; assembly: GCA_932526445.1. Lineage (NCBI taxonomy): Eukaryota > Metazoa > Arthropoda > Insecta > Lepidoptera > Erebidae > Phragmatobia > Phragmatobia fuliginosa. Next base: position 16,084,350 of record OW052065.1, on the reverse strand, counting down.
CTAGAAATATGCATGTCAAAGTTCAATACCGGCAGGAGAGATTTATGCTAAGGTCGCCAGTTTACTGTTAGGTTGTATCTAATCGCTAGTTCGCAGTTCATATGGAACTGGTTTCTCTACTGATTTACAGTTACTGTGTTATGTTATTAACAAAGTTTATCTTGAACTGGTATATAAGGGTTTATTTTTTTTTAAAGTTTTTATGATTCATTACCACATTACAGGGGAAAAATAAATAAATCAAATATTGCAATAACGTCGTGTTACATAAGGATCTAAATCATTTTTGGCTATTTGTGTAATAATTTCAAGAAGATTATTTTATGAATTTTGGCTGAATACAAACTTGCTATCACATAAAAAGTACAGACGGTTTGCATTTATTGACGGTTTCTTATCATTGGTAAGATTGCTATTACAAGTATGATATGAAAATAGGAATTGATAGTCAGATTATTATTGACAAAAGGAAGTTGAGAACGTTAAGAAAGTATTTAAATATTATTACTACTTCATACATCAAATCAACACAGCCTTTACATGTCCAAAGATGGACAAAGGCCTCTCCTTAGAAAGGAGGTTTTTGCCTACTATGCCACCCTGGCCAGACGGGAGGTAAAGGGTTTGTTTCAAGTTTTCCTTCTCTTGGGAGTGATGTTCGCTGCTTATTTTATTCCTTTAGTCGCCTCTTACGAAGCCCATGGAATGAATGTGGTGACACTTTGTTGAGGTTCCTAATCCGTCACTACTCGGAATTATAAAGTAACGTTTTTTATATATACATATTTACGCATGAGTAGAATCTAGGTGTAAGGGTCACCATTCTTATTGTAAGTGCAGACAATGCAGCTTTGTTGGTACAAAGTGTTAACCACATACGGATATTGCTAACAAATATTTTTGTTTCAAAGTACGAGGAACAGCAAAATGCGTCATTTTACCTACTCTTTTGATACTACTTGGGCAAATAAAACTATAGTATAAGTATAAATTATAGTTTAATTTCCCCAGGCGAGACTTATATGTTTTATGGTTATTAAAGTATGAGCGCTGTTGTTGAGTAATATTCAATGTTATTAGCTGCGAATACATGTGGCTAGGCGAATGATGCGGAAGCGATTGAGCGTTCTATTATCGATAAGTATAAGATATATTTTATGACACTTTTAAAATTTTATAATATTTAAGTACTAGCTGAGTCCGCGGAATAAAGCTAGTTTTAAAAAATAGGTAACATCGCATTACTCCTTATGTCATCAGCTATATCCCAATGAAAAGTCCCGTGAAATCGGTCCAGCCGTTCCAGAAATTTGACTGAATAAACAGACAGACCGATAAAAAATTGAATTTAAAACTTGCTTATTTGATGTAAGTATCGTACATATATATCTTCATATGATTCATATTATTAGAAAACCGACTGTATGTAAAATAATCCTAAAAATAATTCAAAAAAAATCTTTTTGTCGTTTTCACGCTCGCGTGCTTATATACCATATATTTTATGTGCTTCGTTGTCGCAAGTTATAAAGTGCAGACGACATACTTCCAAATTTCATATTAAACTACCTACATATAAATTTACAGAAACACACAGTCTTTTTAGGGATCCGTTGCTAAATGGCAAAAAACGGAACCCTTATAGATTCGTCATGTCTGTCTGTCTGTCCGTCCGTCCGTATGTCACAGCCACTTTTTTCCGAAACTATAAGAGTTATACTGGTGAAACTTGGTCAGTAGATGTATTCTGTGAACCGCTTTAATATTTTTACATAAAAATAGAAAAAAATCAATAAATTTTGGGGGTCCCCATACTTAGAACTGAAACTTAAAAATTTTCTTTCCATCACAACCTTACGTGAGGGGTATCTATGGATAGGTCTTCAAAAATGATATTGAGGTTTCTAATATATTTTTTTCTAAACTGAATAGTTTGCGCGAGAGACACTTCGAAAGTAGTAAAATGTTGGTCACCCCCCCTGTAACTTCTAAATTAAGAGAGTGATAAAACTAAAAAAAATATATGATGTACATTACCATGCAAACTTCCAACGAAAATTGGTTTGAACTAGATCTAGTAAGTAGTTTTTTTTAATACGTCATAAATCACAAACCGCAATTTACATTTCTTTCAATCAAAACACTATTATTAAAACATTGATGAAAGTTACAACGAACTACAAAATTTTATATGATGCTACGGAACCCTTCATGGGCGAGCCCGACTCGCACTTGGCCGCTTTTTTTTTCTATAAATATAAAATTTAAGTCAGTTATAAGTTTGCGGCAGTATGTGGTTCTCATAGGTATCTGTCTAAATTAATGTGTAATTTATCATCAATCATCAACAGCCTCTAACAGTCCACTGCTGGACATAGGCCTCTCCTTAGTAGGGCATCGAAACTCGGTTCAATTTTGAAAACCCGGGTTTTCGGGTCTAAGAGTAATCAAAACCCGGGTAGACCGGTTTTTTCGAGCGTTTCGATCTTTTTATTGTAATTTTTTTAAATACACTAATATATCGATTTCCTACAATGAGTACAAAATATAAAGGATGAGTAAGAATTTAAATAAATGAAACAGTACTTTACAAACTACGAAAACAGTTTTAATGTTTAAAAAAAGTGATAATGATTTATTTTTTCTTCAGAATATCTTAAAACTTTGTATTTTAGTATTTTTAAATCACAGACTTGCAGAGACTAGTTTTATTTAAAAGCTAATGAAAATAATATCTTCAAAAGACATTTTTGTAGTATCACAAATAATTTTAACATCAATAAAACTCTTCTTTGCATTAACAATTAGGTAACGAATAGTTCTAGTTTTCTATTCTACTATTCCAATAAAATTTAAATTGCAATCGTTTGGTTAATAATTGAAGAAAAAAAAAAGAACTGCTTTATCTAAATAACAACATAGTAAAGACATACCCTCTGACCATCTGACCACTTTAGAAAAAAAAAGATATTCATTTAAAATAATAACTAATACCATTTTGGATATTTCGTAACGTAACAAAAATAACAGAAATCAGAATTGAATGATTAGAATTTCTTCTTACTTATGTAAAATGAACGTAATAAAATTAGGGCATCCAAAATTTTGTCACTCAAAGACGAACGCAATCTATTGCAGACAATTCCAGCCGAAGAAAATATACGCTTCGGCTCGGCTCTAGTAGGTGGGATAGTTTTTAAATGTTCAGATACCAGCGATAGGTAACACCCTCGTTGTCGCGTACCGCCATTCTAGAAGAATGCCATTTCTACCCTCACAGTAGTAAGCAAATCGTCTGGACAAAGCTGATCCAGTTTCAGGAGCAGTATTATCAATAGCAACAGCTTGACTTAACTGTTTGTTCAGTTCCTCTTCATTTTTCAAAGTACAGACATTTAAATGTCAATTTCTCGCAGGGCTTGGTCCGGCGCTGGCAAATTTTAAAGAGGTATAATTATACAATTTTCTTTTTGGTTGCGCGTTTAATCAGATTAACAATTTCGAGCATTTCATTACCTGTAGGCCGATAAAAAACAGTTTTATCTTCATTTCGAATGTTCTTAAACTATTTACCCGGATTAGTCAAGTACTGTAGTGTTGCTGTTGCTTGAGTTAGTCTTCTTTTTGCGTATCGTTTGCTCAATGCAGTTTCCATTTTGTTACCTAGTGGTGTCTTCATTTCATCTATTTCCTTCAATGCAAATTTTAGGAAAACATCAGCTGTAGGTTATGTTGCATCGGGTCGACATAGCGCCTCGACGACAGTTTTGTTAACATCCAATATTTTATGGATCTCATCTATATTTCATCAGTAATCATCAGTAAATGAAAAAAAATATTTTCAATTTCAGAAACCGACCTAACATGGCAGAAATGATACTCCAACGCGTTTTCCCCTCTTAAAGCAGGGGAGTACTCCTGTCCAAAATCAGCTCTGACATGTTTTTGAATGATGTCATCGTTTTAGTTCTTGAAGATTTTTAACACTCTTGTACTTTCGTACTCTTGATAGCAGATCGTTGTATCTAAAAGACTGTGAACTGAAATACTCCATAAACGCAATTCATTACTTAATTCAACACCATCCTCTTCATTGTCTGTAGAGTTCGTGTCGTCGTAAATTCTACAGTTCGCAATACCGATACCGACCGACCAATACCGATAAAGGCAAATATTCATTCTCGTCAAGTTCAGCAAGCTGAGCGACGTTTTCCTCGAAGCCGGCATTGCGTTTGTGCATTACGTCCACAATTGCCAGCTGAACGGCATGAGCGATACATAGCTGATGGTATGACTTAAGGGACTTCCCTAATGCAACCATTAGGCTGCAACCGTCTGTGGTTTGAGCGACGATGACATTTGTCAGAGATACCCCATATTCGTTCAAGTTGGCCTCAATCAATAGTACGCATGAGGTGCAGCCTCATGCGTACAATTTTTTCATGGATCCGTGAATCTACTATCCCTTGTAAAATTTGGTGAATGTAAAGTGAGCCCTTTATATCTTCTATTTTTATTGGATGTCCATTCGTCGAATTATATCAAAAACTTCTTTTCATTTGACAGTATAATTTTATCTTGTTGATTATTTCTTCCTCGCTACACCCTCCCCTCTCCACTGCTCCACACTTCACCCAATTCATGTCCTAAGATGGACGCGCGCGTTCCATTTAACTTGCATGGCTTGTGTTATTGGTAGGAACGTAGCAACGAAGCTACTTTTTACGTAATAAATAATAATTTATCAAAGCGTGTTTTTATTCCATTTACTTATACCATTTGCATTCGAAGTGGCTTAAACTTAATAAATAACACAAACAAAAGTATTAAAGAAACCCGAAAAACCCGAGTTTTAAAAATCAAACCCGGGTTTTTTTGTAACCCTCGGAACCGGGAAAACCCGGGCTCGATGCCCTACTACTTAGAAAGGAGGTTTTGGCCTACTATACCACGCTGGCCAGACGGGTTGGTATAGGGTTGGTTTCAAGTTTTCCTTCTCATTGCATTGATGTTGTCTTGCGTAGTTTATCGCCTTTCACGACAACCGCGGATGAATAGGGGTGGTGACACTCTGTATTCTTAATCCGTCACCACACTGTCAGTAAGAGTAATTTATCAAAATTCTCTAATTCGGACATAATGGGTGTCAACTGAACCTTATTCTATGCGGGGCCTGACACGCACTTGGCCCATTTTTTGGTTCATGCTAAATTCCACATAAATGTTATGTTAGTAGGAATTAAGTTATGTGCAATAGTCATATTACATAATCAATGATGTCATTCCGTACAGCACGATTATACTACAAAATCAAACCAATTACTTGCTTAACGTGTTTAATAAATAAGGATTTTATATCTTGTAAGTTTTTCCTTTGGTTCCGCACAGTTGTCAGTTGTCTAGTCCCATAGTACAAACTCTGCTTAGTTTGGGACTAGATGATGTTGTGCATCAGATGTCCGTTATATTTATTCATATACACTCATTTGCAAAAAAAACGGGCGGTTTCAATTTTCTTCCTGGCTGAAAAAAATAAAATACCAAAAAGGTTTTAATCATTTGAATATGTTACTGGACAGTCATAAAAGTGCCATAATGTTTATAAGAGTACCTTCCAAATTCAAATTTTTGACTGAGCCTGGTTTTCAAAGAAAACAACTTTTAACTACATTTTGTGGTGCGAATTCCTTATAGTTAATATCGACTTTAATTAACTTTCTGTCAATTTTTATTAAATTATCTGATGTCCTTGACATTTAAAAGTATTGTTATTGCTTTTAGCAATCTCGAAAATGGTAGATAAAGTGATAAAAGCGAGCAAAATTATTGCGCTGCTTGAAGAAGTTTGCAGCCAATGCTTCGTGGCTCAGAGGCTAAATGTGAGTCGGTCGACAGTTCAAAGGACCTGGCAGCACTATCAAGAGACCGGTTCCGTCAAGAGAAGGCCTGGTTCTGGCAGAAAGACATGTACCGAACCACGGGATGATCGTTTTCTAGTTAGTCAAGCGTTGAGAAATCGCAAATCTTCTTATGTGGACCTCAAGAACAGACTCGAAGAAGTAAGAAATGTGCGAATTAGTCTATGGATGGTCAGGAGGAGGCTTCTCGCTGCTAATATACACAGTCATCACCCGGCACGTGGCCCTAATTTACTCCGTGGACATCGAGTTGCCAGGCTTAGCTTCGATTGAAATTGTGTGTCATGGACTCATGAAGACTTTGATAGGGTATTGTTCTCCGATGAAGCCAGGATATCTCTGCATGGTCAAGACCGACGTCGGCGAGTGCTACGTAGACGAGGAGAACGCTTTGCAGAGGCATGTTTTGAAGAAATTACACCTTATGGAGGGGGCTCTGTTATGTTTTGGGCAGGAATAAATTCTATAGATCGTACGGAGTTAGTCTTCATCGAAAACGGTACACTGACTGGACACCGATACATAACGGAAGTTCTAATTCCTTATGCACAACTCGCTTTAACCGCTCTTGGCGAAAACTCAATTTTTATGGACGACAACGCTCGCGCCCACCGGTCTGGCGATGTGGAAGCGTATATGCCAGAAGTCGGAATTCGTCGTTTGGACTGGCCAGCTAGAAGTTCGGACCTCAATCCCATAGAGCATGTCTGGGACGTTCTGAAGCGACGAGTGAGATCAGTGCAGCTGGCTCCGCAGACCAGCAGGGAGCTAAAGAATGTGATTACCGCGGAGTGGGAACTTATTCCCCAAGAAACCATAAAAGATATACTCGCTAGCATGCCCAGACGAATGCAAGCCGTGATTTCAGCAAGAGGGGGTCACACTCAATACTAAAGTTTTATCTGCTTTAATGTATTCAGTAAAAACAAAGAAATTAACGCGTTTCATTTTTATTTAGCGAGCAGGTACAATAATAGTGTTTTGAGACTAAACATTATTTCTCAATAATTTAACCAAAATCTTATGATAAAACTGATGAAAACTATTCCTTCCTAATTAGTTTATAAAATTCTGATAATAACAATACCTAAAATTGTCAAACAAACCAATAGTAACTATAAAATAGTTCTTTGCTCAAGTGCCCGTTTTTTTTTGCAAAAGAGTTTATTTATTATCATCTTAACCGAAAAACAGTGCTGGAATTAGATCTCCCCTTCGCCTAGTCCTACACAAATAGTGAAGGTCTTGGCAGGCAGTTGCCAAGACCTTTACTATTTGAGAGCAGCAAGTTGTTTGCTACACCTATCCTGAAAAGATAAAGTACTACTAACAGACTAATCGAAAATACAAGTTAAAATTATTTTAAAAAGTACTTTTGATTAGTTTGATAATAATGACTGTGCACGGTATCTAATCAGTACCGATAAAGCGATAAGACGCGCGATCCGCTAGTCGGTGTTTGTTGTTCAGCCCTGTTCGATATATTATTTTTTTCTTAAAGTTATTCAAAGTTATACGTTTAAAATTTAGCAACATTGGTAACAAGATTAGTTATAAAAGGTACGTGCGTGATATTTTCTGTTTAATTTACATTTTGAACAACCATTATTTGCAAGAGGATGGAATAATGATAATCGTGTTATTTTTTTTCTTGGAAACGTATTGTGTAGTTTTTCATGTACAGTCAGCGTCATAATGATATTGGCGTTCAAAGTGGTCAAAATGATGTGAAAAACATTAATTCAATTTTATGTTGGCTCGCAAGGTGCTCAAATTGTTGTACGCATTCAAAGTGGTCAAAAGATCTTAGCAATCAGTTGTCAATAATATGTTGGCTAACAGAGTGTTCATATTGATGTTATCAAATAGGTTGTTCATTGGTTTCTAAGCATGCAAACTAGTCAAAAATATCTTAGCAATAAACAGAAACCAACGTTATCGCCCACAGATAGAGTATACTTTGCAGTTTCATTATTACTTTTAAATGTTTGTCCTTTTTTGTCTTCAATACCTTTCTCATTCATTTCTTGCATGACGTAATTGACATGTCTTTTGTTTCGAATGTTATTAAAAAATATAGTCCAATATTCTATTAAATCATAGGTAATCTACAATATTATACTGAGAAAAGGAGTTTGGATGTAGGTATTTAAATGAGATAAAACCTATTGAATTTTTTTTGATAAAAAGTGGAATTAATGATACGATTATTTATTTTCGAGTAAAAATTCTCATTTGATTCGTCTTCTTGACGCGTACTTTGACACTCTAATATGGTAACCAGGGTTTGAAGATGGAGCTGGAAGGTGGCCATAGGAACTCCGTAATTCGACACAACCCCGTCGAGTTTGGGCTTATTTTATTCGGCTTGACGAGTACTTTGACACCATATGGTAACCAGGGTCTGAAGATGGAGCTGGAAGGTGGCCATAGGAACTTCAGCAAATGAGTCGATGTGGTTGCGTTTTTAGTTTTTTGTATAAGTTACATATTAATCAACTGTTCGGCTTTGTAGAACGTATTTTAATATCCTACAATGTACGTAATGTATCTTGTCATATCGTAAAGCTCGTAGGATTCATTCAAGCTACACGCCGGGTACAGAAAGTACCTATTATAATCGAACGGTCAAATATTATTAAATTTTTACGCAGTTCAATAAAAAGCATTGTCAGTCCGCTCTGATCATTTAAATTACGCAAGGTATTTAAAAGCGGTTTTCATCATTATTAAAGTTATCTTTTAGGGAAGATTTATTAATGTGATTATAATATTGTACTAGATGCGCCCCGCGGTGTTACTCGAGTATCATTATGGTTGCTATGCAAATGTGTTATGCCTAGCAACCTGTGAAATTTGACAGGAAATAAACAGTGATACATTTTGACATCTACGATTTAATGTATTTTTATAATCACCTAGCTTTCGCCCGTTTATCTCGATTATTGCAGTAAAAAGTAGCATAAGTGTTATTCTGATATTAGGTCTTTACTTATGAAATTGCCGTTTTGTATGCAATAAGTGAAAGTACTTATTTTATAAAACTTTTTTATTTCTGTTATTCGAAGTAATCACCCATGCAATCGACGCATCTTTGCCAACGCATTGGCAGTTTATTGATGCCATTTTTGTAAAAAATCAGCTGGACGGGAGGCAACAAACTCTTCAAAGGCATTTTGTACTGCCTCTCGGGAATTGAATTTTTTACCCACTAAAAAGTTGTCTAAAACTAAAAAGTAGTTTTTGCGTGAAAGAGCAACAAACATACACACATACATACATACATACTCACAAAATTTCACGTTTATAATATTAATAGGATTATTTTACTGGAACACATATAAAGTCAATGTTTCTTAAAAACATAATATTTTTATATTATAGCCGATACTGACAAAATTTTACGAGTAACATAAACTACAAATAACCTACAGTAATAATTTAGAAATTTTTAATATAATTTTTTTTATAATTTATTTGTGGATTATACCAACACATATTTTGAATAGGTGACTCATTTCTGCATTCTAATTCCAACTATAAGCTTCTCAAGTAAATGGCTTATTTACTTGCCTTACAAATATTATGGTCATATATTCAGCTTCTGTGCTAGATTAAGCCAATATTGGTTGTATTTTACACTTAAAAGACATGACACTACCACACATCTTAAATATGTATCCAGTACAAGACTTACGGTCCACACAATATGATGCCCATTCAGCATTGACATAACCCATAAACCAAAAAACCAAAATGCTTGATTTTTTTCAAGTATTTTAAAATATGTTTTACATGTTTCCAATGTGTTTCATTATAATTATAATTAAACTGGCTCTAGTAACAAACAGCATACAATGTATCTGGGCGGGTTAACATAGATAAATAAACTAAAGTTCCTAATAATTGCTGGTAAGGATACTGAGTACAATGAGTGTCTCCGTTCTCTAGCTTCAAATTTACTTCCATTGGTGTACTGACTGGGTTACAATTTTTCATGATAAGCCTAGCTAATAAATGATCTACAAATTGTTTCTGATCTACAAAAATCTCATTATTGTTTCATCTGACTCTCATTCCTAAGCATTGTCTAATATTTCCCAAGGCTTTTAATTTAAATTTAGATTTTAACTTAGTCTTATGGTATTCAGTTTACAATTACAAAAAATAAATAAAATTGTCCACATACAAGTCTATATATCATCCTAAAATTATCAATATGTTTAAAAAATAAACAAGGTTCATTGATAGACTTTCTATACCCCAAGGTTTGCAAAAAATCATCCACACGCTTATACCATGACCTAACTGATTCTTCCAATCCGTAGATGACCTTTTAGGGCTCCGAAGTTTATGACTCGGAACCCATAAAGATTCGTCATGTCCGTCTGTCCGTCCGTCCGTCCGTCTGTCCTCGACTTACCGTCCAAACGATAAGTGCTAGAAAGATGAAACTTAGTATGAATATGTGTTGTAATTACGAAAAAAAAGTGCTACAATAAAATTATGAAAAATATTTTTACTTGGGGTACCTCCCCTACACGTAAAGTGGAGATGTTTTTTTTTCACGCGGCTACCCCATCGTGTGGGGTATTATTAGATAGGTCTTTTGAAAACAATAATGGATTTTTAAGAGGATTTTTTGATTGAGGTGTCCGTTTGCGAGAAACTCCACTTAAAAGGGCACTTTTTTGTAAAAACAGGGCGTCCCCCCCACCCCTGTAAAAGCTAAACGGCGCAAAAAATCTGGAAAAATTCGTGATGGTGGTCTATATAATGAACTTTAAAGGAAAACTGCAGCAGATTAGATGACTTTGTTAGTTCAGGAGTTATAGAGGCTTAAGTTGTAAAAGGCGCTTCCTTGGAAAACGTCATAAATTAACACATTAATACGTAAAAGTAGCAGTTATCTATTGGATACGATTTCAAATCCACGTATCATTATGGGTGACTGAGGAACCCTTTTATGTGCGTGGGGGATTTTATTATTTAACATATTTATTTAATCAAAATATCTACCATTATTATATATACACTGCTGCCATCTAATAGGAAGGTCATTTATGTCTTTGCGATAGAACTCTAGTGATCTAGATTCTACAAACTGTGTGAAAGCATTTTGTACTGCCTCCTGGGAAGAAAATTTTTATCATGTAGAAAATTGTCCAAATTACGAAAAAAATGGTAGTCCGTTGAAGCAAGGTCTGGCGAATACGGAGGGTGACGTACATATGTTTTCTAATTGCAATTCCTCTAGAGTTGAAATGGTTTCTGTCTGACACGCACTTGGCCGATTTTTTTAGTTTTAATACTTTCTGTTTATGACATTCCAAATTGTATAGTGAACTCATATATACACATCTTCAAATGCTCATTCAAAAAAGCTGTGGTTACATCAAGGTGAGTTATTTCTAGATTATATTTAACACTGAATACAAGCAATAGTCTTATTGTAGTAACGGTCCACTGGTGAGAATGTTTCTGTATAGTCTGTGCCTGGTCTTTGTGTAAAACCCTTGTCGACTAACCGACCATAATATCGCACAGTATCACAACTGTCCACTTTTTTCTTGAACACCCACTTACACTTAACCTCTGTTGTTTGTTTTGGCTTGTCCACTACTTTCCAACCTTCGTTTTCTTCAAATGATTTTCCGATTCCTCCTGTAAAGCTTTACACCATTCTCTTGATTCTAGGCCATTTAAAGCCTCTTTATATGTTATATTGGCTGGTCTACACATGGATTTGTACCGGTTTCAACACCCATATTACTATAACTAAACCTCTTTCTTCCTCTAACATCTTTAGCGGGCTTAGTACTCTGTATTTTTTTAACTCTCAAACACTGCCAAGTGTTTCACCTGAAAGACTAATGTCTATGTTTGGTTCTTCCTATGTACTGTCCTCATTGTTGCTTTTCTTAGTTGATTGTTCAGAGTCCGAATTATCAGAAGATGACTTATGTTCTATGCTAATCACTATAATCAGAAGATGAGTTATTGTTATCATTTATTACAGCTTGCATATTATCCCGTAACGATTCCCAAATCGCATTTACGTTAGGATATACGTAATAGGATTTACGTTAGACTTTTTAAGGTGTACAATACTGTAGTACATTATTTTGATCTATCTCGTAGGGTAAAGCCAGCGTTTACAACGTAAGCGTAAAAAATGGGTTTATTTACGACATCACATTAGAAACCTCTAAAATTATCAATGCTTCTCTACTACATTAAGCATGGATTATACATATAAACCTTCCCCTTAAACTTTATCTATTAAAGAAAACGGCATTAAAATCCGTTGTGTACTTTCAAAGATCTAAGTATTCATAGGGACAGACACAGAGCGGAAGCGACTTTGTTTTATACTATGTAGTGAAACTGCAAAGTATACTCTATGTGTTGGTGATAACGTTGCTTTCTCTTTATTGCTAAGATATTTTTGACTAGTTTGCATGCTTAGATACCAATGAACAACCTATTTGTTAACATAAATTTGAACACTCTGTCAGCTAACATATTATTGACAACTGATTGCTAAGATCTTTTGACCACTCTGAATGCGTACAACAATTTGAGCACCTTGCGAGCCAACATAAAATTGAATTATTGTTTTTCACATCATTTTGACCACTTTGAACGCCAATATCATTATGACGCTGACTGTACCTAGTTACAATAACTACGTCAAATGAAACATACTGAAAGTGATTAATAAGTTGAGTAAGTAAAAAATATTCACATTTTTATTTTTGTTCGAATCTGCTTATCGCTGATATTGTATTATTTTTATTTTTGAACCAGCATAAGGCAATCAAAACCTTAAATTATGCGTGACCTAAGTGACTTTTAAGCGAAGCGCTCATAGCCGAGTGGCCTTAGGTGATTGGAAACAATCACCAAGGGTAAGCAACGACGGCGGGGTCGGACCTAGATGGGTGACCGTTTGTGGCATTATATGTAATGAGCGTTTCCGTGATTCGGAGGTCACGTTAAGCAGTCGGTCCCGGTTGTTATCATAAGATAGCAGTCGTGAAGCTTAGTTGGAGGCCTTTGGGCGGCTTAAAAACATCCAACAGCAAGATTACGTAGCCACAACGTGTCTGGTGTGTCCCCAACCCGCACTCGGCCAGCGTGGGGACGTATGGCCTTAACCCTCTCTTGAGAGGAGACCTGAGCCCAGCAGTGGGACGTTATGGGTTGTTGATGATGAAGTGACTTTTAAGGTAGATGATTACTTCTCGCAGCTCAAATGTTTTTCCTAGATTTTCATCTATACAAATAAATAAAGTGTCTGTGTGTAATATCAAATTAACAGCTTTTTACTAAATGCATATAAAAGTATATACGGCACCTACATCTGAACAGCAATTTTTAAAATTTTGGCTGACTCTCTGTCTGTTTGTTCCGGGTTTCCGTCGTGTATCTCTGGAACAGCCGGACCGATTTGGACGTGACTTTCATTTGCAGAAAGCTGATGACACAAGGAGTAACTTAGGCTTTTTATTAGACAAGCTTCACTTTGTGGTGTTACTCGCGATTAACAACATTAACCGCGGGTAACACCGAGGGACTCAGTCAGACGGACTGTATAATAAAGTGCTATTTCTTCCTCTCGAGTGCATATACCATTACTCATTAAGTCATTACTTTAGACATTTTTAATTCATTTATTTTTAATTTATAGTTATTTTCAACAGTACAGCAATTTTCAACTCTCGTTCATAATTGCTTAACAAATGTAGTCATATATTTTATTTTATAAGGGTAGTTGCGTATTCGACAACTGCATACGTAAAATTCAATAATCAGAACTGAAATTAAATCCGTTAGATCTAATCTTACCTTAAATAAAGGTATTTTCTTAATATTTATTTAATCAAAATATATGTCCTAAATATTTAATCAATTTTTCAAACGTCATATTGCATAGCTCACTCAGTCATAGTTTAATCGCACGAAACAAATCAAATTTTCGTGTCTTATGATAAGCAGTGTCTTTAGAATGTATTTTTTATGTTTTTGTATAAAAACCAACGTGGCTTTCAAGTGAATATCACATTTTACTGTCTGCTTCACTTGCATTGAAGATTAGATGCAAAAACTATATAGCCGTAGTATGTATTTAACGCTAAACTGGAACATTTAGGAACGGAGTAAAGAAACAATGGGGATGTTTCTCTGTCCCTGAAGATATAAGCCATGTTTTCTTACGAGCAGACGCACGCAACGTTTCTCGCTACTAAAAAGGAATAATTTTTCCCCGTTTTTGCGCTTGTTGGAGGAAGCCTGATGATATCTAATACTATATTAACTTCGAATTATATAAACCTTTCAGAAGGAAGCGCGTTAAACCAAACAGACGGACAAACTCCCTAGACTTATTACATTATGATATGTTACCTACAATGCAAACTTTTACACTTATTTGTAACTTTCTTAGTTATATTTGTAACATTCTCTTATTGTATAACTTCATCAAATTATTCTATTTCAGTATTTTAATGCAAGTGTAATTACATAATTAAAATAAAAAAGTATATTTTGATTCGTAATTTCAATAATGTGTTGCTATAATGTAATTGGCCAAAAACGTTAATGTTTAGCAAACATTTTATACGTATTTAAAAGAAAAAGAGACTTAGGTAGTGTATGTCGTCGAAAAATGCCTATTGTCTAGATCGACAGTAATAAAATACCCCGATTTCTAGTTTTAAATAATATCGCTAATTTAAGTTTTAATGGTTTAAAGTTGTCTGTGACGACTATAAATATTCAGTTTAAATAATATTTTATGATATCCATACTTTCAAAAGTAACTCTGTCAGTTGTATTTATTACGCTTTCACGACTAAACCGCTATACAGATTCGGATGAATTTCAGTATTGAGGTAGATTGAACTTTAGAGAACTTCTTTATGTCTGGAACGAAAAAATATTCAGAGGTTTAATAGAAATGTCTCTTCAAATGATTGTTCTCGTTACAAACATTAGTGGAATTAAAACATTGATTCTAAGTGGAGACTCACGTTTTAGGTCGTCTGGCGTGCAGGGCCGATGCCGGGCCGTGTTCAGCTACCAGCCAGCCAACCCGGACGAGCTGCCACTCTGCGTCGGTGACGTCCTCGAAGTACTTGGAGAGGTAAATGAACTTATATTTACATATTGGATTAGGTCACCAAACCCAACCACCACGCAAAATTCTGTTTCAACTATTCAGTTAACTATTTTTTATGAGTCATAAGCATTAAAGCATTATGTTTTTAAAAACTTTTCTTGAGTTTGACTAAACTTAGGTCACTGATTATTCTTATCTCTTTTATATTCCAGTTTCAGAGAAGTTTCAGTAATCATAAACTCTTGTAAATTTTTTTGATGTGAGCCTGCCGTAGTGACTTTGCTCTTCCTGACGGAAAGCATGAGCAGTATCCAAGAATGTTGGTCACCATCTTCATTCGGCCTTGCACTCACTGACGAAATACAACAGCACGAATGGTGTCATTTTTAGGTTGGTCTTCTATGCGAGGGTAGTACTGCCCCGTCGAGCCGGCCCATTCGTGCTCAAACCTTCAAATATTACGTGTATTTCGGAAGCCGCACATAAATTTGTGTTTTATTTTCTCTATTCTTTGAATTATTTTTCAATGTTCTATGATAGTTTGCCATAAAGTACATGGAAAAATTGTGAATCACATATCCAACCAAGCTTGAGGACGGTTTATGAGTAGGTAGTTATAATTACTTGTCGAAAGTAGGTAAAAGTACTTCATTACAATCTCTATTTCACAATACTCACAAGATTCCCCCTTTTTACTGTCGACAGATAATGAGTAAACTTTGTTTTATTTCTGATAAATGATTAAACAACATTGTTTCAAAGACTACAAGTAACAGTTTATTATAACCGAATGAAACCCCTTTTTTGAATACTTTGTAGTCTTTTAAGTTACTTATCGCCGCCTTTATAATGATAGCCTATATTCGAATCATCAAAAGAGATAGACGGGGCAAAAGGGTCATCGTCTTATGTTTCTGTATAATTTGTAGAATAGAATAAATTATGTATATTAAACGAATGTCCATATAAATTATATCTTTGACGATTAGTGTCTAAATACAAGTATTAACAAGAATGCACATATTAAGTAGAAGTTGTATCGTTCTATCTAGATTTGGTATTAAAATGTATTTAAAAATAGGATTGGTTGGTTTTTGTGATTCACAAGTTGTTTTTCTAAGGCGTGAGTGTTTCTTGTATTTATATTCTTTTCATAAATATTTGTATTAAATGTTTGTCGCTTCGACTCAGGATAGGTATTGCTAAAGTTGTATATTTGTAAAAAAGTGAGCAATACATTTTGTGATATTCTTTGACTTATACATATGTATATTAATAAGGCTTATATTATAACAAAAATAATAATACTTTATGCAGGTTGAAGAGGGTTGGTGGCAGGGCCGCCGACAAGGGCGAGTCGGTGTATTCCCCTCCAATTTCGTCGTGATGTTAGAACCACCGCAGGCAGCACCTCCCTACGAGCCTGCGCCAGCGCTCCCACCGAAACCTGGTAATACTTTTTACTTCAACTTTTACAATACGATACATTACCATTTATTTAGTTTTTAGGGTTCCGGTCCATCTGTTCGTCCGTTCTCGACCTACTGCCCAAACGGTTAGTGCTAGAAGGATGAAACTTTCCATGAATATGTGTTGTAATTACGTCGACAAAGTGCTACAATAAAATGATGTAAAATATTTTTCATAATTTAATTATAGCAAACGGCTAGCTCAAAAAAACTAAAAAATGTCCATGTATTGAACTTTGAAGTACAACTATAGCAGTTTTGATAACCTTTTTATTTCAGGAGTTATAGGGCCTAACTTGTTCAATGCACTCACTTGGAAAACTTCGTACAAAAATAAAGAAATATTAAGTAAACTTTACAATAAAATTCATTGAACATCTATTGGACACGATTTTAAATCTACCTACCATAATGAGTGACTACGGAACCCTATTCCATCCGGGTCCTGACACTCACTTGGCCATTTTTATTAAATAATTTGCAACTAAATATCTTGATTTAATGGATGGAGGATTTCAACAGAAGGTTCTCAACTCTTTTAAATAATTTTGTGTGTATTTTCGCGATGAATATGATTATAATTTACTGAAGTAAATAGTAGGTATATCCGTTCAATTAATCTATCCTTGATATGTATATCCTGTTATATCCAAGTTTATTTATAAAATTTAAGTCGGTTCGTGGAAACTAATCAAGAATTTAAATGTATTCTTGCGTCTTCCAAAGGTGCAAGAAAACAACTCATAAACACACCTGTACAAAGAATACTTTGCATCATTGATTTACGGGTGTTGTGTTTATTAGGTAAAAATTCTGACAGGCCTTAAGCCAACACTGGACTAGCAATGAATACTTTATATCCAACGCCGGCCTTAGCTTTAGATTAAACACCTTATTTTTACAAGTACTCGCTTTAATGATATAATTTGGATAGAACAAGCATTTGGATAGAATGCTAATGCTGGAGATCGTGGGCTCAATTCCATAGAGAGCAACACTATATGGAGTAACATACGCAGCCGCTCCCGTCTGTCAAAAGCATAAGCCGGGTTCAAACGGGAATTTGGCCACTCGGCTCCGATTTGCGGGCCTGTGTGTTGCTCCATGGTTCAATTTCTCTCCAGGACACATATTTGTGATGAGCAGTATCAGTAATTCTATGTATTTATGTGTAAATTAATACAATACATATTTAAACATATTTCGGACATCTTACACACAACGTCATCTAGTCCCAAACTAAGCAGAGCTTGTATTATGGGTACTAAACAACTGATATAAATACATAAACATACTTTTTTTTGTAAATACATACATATTATACATAGAAAAACACCCAGACTCCGAAACAAATATTTATGGATCACTCAAATATTTGGTCTGACCCGGGAATCGAACCCGAGACTTCTTGATCAGCAGCCGCATACGCTAACCACTAGACCAACAAGGCAGTCGATTATCTAAAGTACCTATGTAATATGTGTTTTGTTGTCATCATGAACATCTGTTGCAATCGTTATTGGGAAGTCAGTGCTTTCAGAGCACTGACTACAGCTAGTTCAACCTTCGTATTCAGTTCTCCCTAAAAAAAAACCGATGGACTACATAAATATTGGGACAAATAAAGGCCTGCTTATCAGCAGTCTGGTTACTATATACATAGACTCCCTAATTTGGGATAAGGCAGCCATGTGATGTATGAATTGATTGCTTCTTATTATTATTAATAAATCAGTTTATGATCATGCAATGTATCGAAGAATCACGTACGACATGTAATACATTTATTACCAACATTTTCTCACAGATGCGTGAATCATATCAATCAAGTTCATAAGAGACGGCATAAGGAACAATTTAGTGAGTAAACTGTTCGTCATGCAGTCTCGTTGATGTATTGTAACCGCAATTTGCGTTAATTGAATCAATGAGATTGGACAGTAGGGGACGAACCGCTTATCATTTTAGTGAACAGCTTCCGTTGATGTTAAGCTTCTCGATTTTAATTTTTGCATGTAAATGGGTTTTTCCATTCCTATTCATCCGGTGCGTGTCGTAAGAGCCAACTAAGGTAAATTGAAACTTTAGACAGCTGCTATGCTTAGAAATTTAACACTTGAGGCAAACCGGTCTGTCCATGGTATAGTAGGCCAAAATATATTTATAAGGAGACAACTATAGCAAACAGGTGACAACTAAAGCTATTTGGGAATGATAGTGTAAATCTTTAGGTTCCAAATATTCTTTAGGTTCAACAATGCGAGTCTTATAGAGACCTTTAAAGTGGAAAGTTCTGATCCTATAGTTTTAAAATATAATTTGATCTCTGCGACAGTTGTCACTGGTGTCATTTTAAAACTTACTAAAGTACGGCCAACGAAAAGCGATACTAAATGCAAACAAAACAGCAGGAGTGCGTAAACTTTGGACGTTTCTTTTTTGGAAAAGTAAATACTGTTGATTTGTCACTCGACGTACTTGTTTGTGGCTCCATCATTAACCACTCCTAATAAAAAATAATGAACAAAAAAACCAAAATAACAATGATTAAATAAACAACAAACACTAACAAAATTTTGACAAACAACTTGTATCCCCACGAGCGCGTTCCGACAGGGAATGAATCATTATTGTTACTAAACTGACGGTCCGAATGTTGGCGACAAGGTCTTGATCAGTCCGTCTTAGCCGGGAGAACGAGACATTCGGACAAATACAAAAGATGGAAGGAAATAAATATAATATAAATAGATTGTCAACTCCACAGTAGCTTGTTAGGTAAATTTACTTTTGTATCGCTTCTCGTTGACCGTACTTTAGGTATTACTTTTTACTTGTGAAATTTTATTTTTCAAAAAAGCAATTCATTGGTGATAAAACTGGCACGCAAATAATGAAAGTATAGTGAAAAATAAAATAGCTTGCATACCTAAAGGTACTTCGTGGGTTTCGTAGCCTTTTTTCACATAGATCTAGCTATAGTTTAAAAATTTCGTGGTCGTATTACTTAAAATCATTAAAAAATGAATTTATTTAATTTAAATTGATTTTTTTTTATGAAATTACACCTACGCTGCATTGAGTAATTTGGTACGACTAAATTAGATAAACAACATACGTAATTCTAAAACTTGTTTAACCCAAATTTAGACGAAACTCTAACCTAAGTCTAAACAACGCTGTTCTTGTTTCTCTTGATAATATTGTTCCCGTCTAACACAATGTCTTTCTTATAAACGATTACACTAGGGAATGAAACAAAGAACAAAGGGATACGTTAAACTGCATACGTAAAAGTAGCACTTATATATAATTTAGTAAATTGAAAACATTCACAGATATCAGTCCTATTTATTGAATGAAAAATGTGTGACGGATAATCACCTCTATACGTTATTTCATCCTTATTGGTCCGTTGGGAGTAGCATGAGTCCGACTACGCAGGACAACAGCACTGCAAACAGTTGAAATACTTTATTTTTTATTTTTTTCAAACCATTTTTATTTCAAACAAACCATACAACGGCACTTTTGAAACGTCAAGTAGTGAGTCAGTAGTCAGTAGTGAAGCTAATTGTCTATTCCAATAGACGGCGCCCCTGTGTGCCGGACGCTGCCCAAGAGAAGCTGCTACAAAAGACGGAGCCCGCAACAGGAGCGGGCAGGCGCTGGGAGGATTCCAGAAGGTTATCTGACCCTGGACTCCTCTCTCTCCTAAAAAGAGAAGCACAGAGAAAGCACACTGTGTGATTTTTAGTCGGTTCGAGTCCGACACACCACCCCGCCGTAACCTCGGTGGGGTGACGGTCCATGATGATTTTCCACTAATAAAAAAAAAGTGGGTACTAGATAACTGATATAGTTACTTCTTTTTTTTTGTAAATACATACATGGAAAACACCTAAACTCCGAAGAAAACATTTGCAATTCATACAAACATTTGGTCCGACCCGGAATCTAACCTGCGACCTCAAGCACAGCATTCGCATACGTTGCCACTACGCCGCAGAGGCAGTCCCAAGTCCCAATAAAATAGTGTCTTTAAAAAGAAAAGAAAGAAAAGTAATAGTAATATTTATTCCAATACAGTGAAGGAGTACTGCCGAGTGCTGTTCCCGTACACGGCGGTGAACGAGGATGAGTTGACATTGTCTGAAGGTGACATCGTGACGATAGTGTCTAAGGACGCTCCTGACCGCGGTTGGTGGCGTGGGGAACTCCATGGCAAAGTGGGACTATTTCCTGATAATTTCGTGCACTTGCTACCTGGTAAGTGTTTGTTTTTCTTAACACGCTATTCTGTAAAGGGATTGGTTGTTTACGAGTAGTTTCATTTTGAAAATTGATCTGAACTTTATACACACTCGCGTCTTGTCCGTTTATTCTGTCTTATACTTATATGAATAACAGTAAATTTGACGGTTCTATTAGCCCGGGGTTGGTCTTTGCAACTCCTCGGTTTTTTTAATTTATAACTTTTTTGTTATACTGCTGTTCATCTTTGGAACAGCTTTACCTATTTTGTCGGAACTTTCATGGGCATATAGCTGATGATATAAGAGTAACTCAGACTATTTTTTTAGATTAGCTTCATCCTTATTTGCGGGTGCATAACAACCGCGGGTAACACCGCGGTGCTCGGCTATTATATGTATTATTTAGAAATATAATTACACAAGTATGTATATATCAGCAGTCTTGTTCCCATAGTTGCTAATTAGTGAGGTATCTTCTGAGGTTATCATTATTACACACTTTCTGCGTCTGACAATCTCGCCTAGTAATCATAAACAACTGTACTTCTCGCGGTTTTGCATGCATTGAATCTCTAGATTTAAATTTTATAGCTAGAAGAGCCACGCTGATTTCAGCACGAATGGAGAGGCTCGACTAGGGCAGCACTACCCTCACACCAGACCAACCTAAAAATGATGGCATTCGTGTTATCTTCATCAACAGCCTTTAACAGTCCACTGCTGGACATAAGCCTCTCCTCTGAAAGGAGATTTTGGCCTACTATACCACGCTGGCCAGACGGGTTGGTAAAGGGTTTGTTTCAAGTTTTCCTTCTCTTGGCAGTGATGTTAGCTGCTTATTTTGTTCCTTTAGTCGCCTCTTACGACACCCATGGAATGAATAGGGGTGGTGACATTCTTAATCCGTCACCACACGGACTTGTCGTGTTGTCCTATGGAGGCCCAATAAAGCAGAAGCATCTCACTAAGCCGCCATAGTATGGATCACCATGCTGCATTGACTGTACTCACAATGAGAATGGTGACCTCTACTCTTGGATACTACTCCCGCTTTTCATGAGGCAGGGTACACTCACTTTGGTAGCCCATAAATAAAAAAAATGACAATACCATTTATTAATTTCGACATGGTTCGATGTGGTTTATGATTCATTCTGATAACTTTGATGCGATACGATTGTAGTAAATTAGTTACAGTCCTTTAATTTAGTTTGCTCGAATATTCCATATGTAGGGGAACCGGTATAGTTATTGGCCACTTAAGCGACCCGAAGACTGACGGATTGAATTAAAAATAAATTATATAGTAAAACATGAGTAACTGTATGTATGTATGCTATTTTATTAATGTATTTATTTATTCATATTGTATACATACACTTTTATAATATATTATCTGGATAAAATGAACACAAAAATACAAACGTAAAATTAACAGTAATTGGCCGTATTAATACAGTTATTGGCCATGAGATCATACAGTTATTAGCCATATTAAAAAATATCAATGCTGTTATGACATAATATTATCTTCATGACGATTTTCATTTTCGGAAGGTTCAGAATCATCATTTAACAATAAACATTTATGGCATATGAAGTCAAAAACTTCATAATCATCTGGAATATGCTCTTGATGCTTAATGGGATCGCACTGACGATGATAATATTTATTACAAGTACTGCATAATAAAGACTCATTTTTCAGAGCTAGACGCCGGCATGTATCACAGTTAACCACCAAGTTTGATAATACTTTTATAGCTATCGTTTTTGTTTTCAGTCTTAAATTCTTTTTCACTTCCCTCTATAACATCATTTAAATTTTCAGTTTCAGTCTCAACGTTAGGATTTACTTTTATGTTTATGTTTTTTGACTTCTTTCCTATGTCTTTACCTTTTCTTGTCTTCTTATGGGCAATTTCTTTCGGTTGCTTGTTCGTTTCTTTTCCACGGCATAAACATTTTAACACCTTTAGTGGCAAGCACCCGACCAGTAGAAGGACAAAGCTGAAATCCTGTCTCATCAGCGCTAAAAACACGTTGCAGATCACGAATTGCCTCTAACAGGTTTTCACTGCTTAAGTAATTCCTGATTTCAAGAAACCATTTCTTTAAGTCACTTTCAGAAACACAAGTGCTGCCTTTAGTGACTCCCTTGCTGGTTCTTTGAGCTAAATTGGGGTGACGTTTTAAAAAAGCTTTCAGCCACCCCTGACCAGGTCTATTATTGACAAAAGGAGTATCGCGTGGATTATCAGACAAAAACTTTTGTACAGTGTCGAGGACATCATCTGAATTCTTGGAAACCCTTTGCGAGCCATTCTAACTAACGAGTCTTCGATAGTATCTTCTTCTTCATCTGTTAAATATGGTGTCGGCCCAAATTGAGATCTAGAAGTATGATTTTTGAGTTTGAACTGTAAAGTTGCCCTTGGGATACTATTATTTTTTTGCGACCGCTCGCAAAGGCATTGTTTTACCATTTACTTTTTCTAGTGCCTCATCAATGGCGTCTTTTGTATACTGGGGTATTTTAATCATTTTTTGGCATGAACCTGATAGAAAAGAAAGAAACGTTACTGTGACCTTGTTCAAAATAAATTAAAAAGTATTACAGTTATTGACCTAGTTTTGTAATACCTATTATTACGAATAACACAGTAATTGGCCTAGGCTAATAACTATCTACGAAGTTCTAAAACACATGGTAATTGAATAGACCGTTTAGTAATAGGTATTTTATTCGAAGACATTTATTAAAAAAGCTGCCTTTTAAGAATATGATAAATATAGTAACTGGCCTACGGGGCCCGTAACTATATTTTTTTGAAATAATCGTGACAGTTACTGGCCACAATAGTTTTTTTAGATTAGACGAAGTTATCATCATGTTATGCCTCAAATCCGATTATAATGCTTAGCTGCTGTATATTTGACAGGATTCTAGGGACTTTACTATGTTAATTACTTTTCAAAAAATCTTATGAAAAAAAATTGTAGTCTTAATATTTTTTTATCAAACTTACCGGTTTTTCTTCCAGCGTCAAGAAATCACAAATTACAAAAGAACTAAATCGCCTAGCGGCATTTTGTTGAACCTTTTTGAGAAGTAATAAAATTGTTACCATTATATATTTTTAAAATCTACTCTTCAATCAAAGAGTCGCTAGTTTTTTAAAATCAAAGTCGAAATGGCCAGTAACTGTATAGAGGCCAGTAACTATAACGTTTCCCCTATTTAATGTTATAGTCGATTAGTACAAGAATGGGTACGTAAATAGTATGTTACATCATCTCCGTTGAGATGAAACTGCGCGTTAGATTTCATGGTATTGTTCGAAGCCGTTACCGTTCTTATATTTCGTGTCAAATACATTTGTAATATACATTGTTTGTTTCAAGTTAGTATTTGTAAAGTACTACTAGACACTTTCTGCTAATGTACTTATGTAAGTACATTAGCACAAAGTGTCTACTAAAATTTCTTCTGTTAAATCGTGCATCCCTACTATCCCTACTAATATTTTAAATGTGAATGTAAGTTTGTTTGTTATGCTTTCACGCGAAATCTCCTCAAACGATCATAATGAAACTTTGTACACATATTCTTGGAGGTATTAGAAGATATGATACTTTTACCGCGATAACTGAAATAGACGCGGTCATAGCTCGTAGATTATAAAGTACTGATTATTAGTTTTTTTTCAAACCGGTAGCCTGTGAGATCTTCTTTCTAACTAATGTTGAGGTATTTAATACCGACTTCAAAAAAGGAGGTCTTCATTTCACTGTAATTTTTAGTTAAGGTTTCACACTCAAAAAATAACTCATAATAATGTTTTTAAACATTGAAAACTCCAATCAGAAATCTCTTACTTTAATTGTTGTTGATACTTCAAGGTTCTTAATAGATAGGGCATTTCCTTTTCCATGAATCATTGTAAGTCATTTTTTTTTGCGATTATAACGAAAATTTGCAATTTCTATTATTGCAAGAATTAATAATACAACGCTTTATAGTCATGATAATTCGCACTAGATTGTGCAACTTCTTAATCCATACAATTAAACGAAATTGAAGTGTTTGTTTTCACTAAATACCTATGATAATACCTATGAAAGTATATACGGTACTTACATAAAAAAAAAACAATTTCCCGACTGTCTTATTGTACCGGCAAATCTCTTGAAGGTTTGGTGCGATATTGACGTAACTTTAAAATAGCTGATGATATAACTTAGTAACAATAGTAACTTAGGCTACTTTTTACAAGCTTTTTATTAGCTTCACCTGTATGTTTCTATGTTTGAAACAGACTCCTTTGGGTGCGATTTTGACCCACTTGAAACGGTCAGATGTCGTTTAAACTTTGTAGATTTATCGAGGACCGATGACGAAACAAATTAAACTTTTGTAGTCTTTCTAAAAAAAATTAACAAAGCGCGGTTGCTATCCGAAAATATTTCAATAACGTCGCCCCACGCTTTGTGATTTAAAATTATTTTCTACTTTTTAGTTTAAAAGCGTGTTTGTTTAGTTTTTTAAAACTATTTTTTTAGACTAACGTCGTCCCGCGATGTTACTCGTTGTTGTTATTGTAATGAGACTGCCTTGTTGGTCTAGTGGTTAGCGTATGCGGCTGCTGATCAAGAGGTCTCGGGTTCGGTTCCCGGGTCGGACCAATGTTTGTGTGATCCACTAATATTTGTTTCGGAGTTCCGGTGTTTTCTATGAATAATATTATTAAAAAAGTATGTTTATGTATTTATTATATCAGTTGCCTAGTATCCATAATACAAGCTCTGCTTACTTTCGAACTAGATGGCGTTGTGTAAGATGTGCGAAATATTTATTTATTTATTATTATTTATTTATTTATTATTTATTTACACAACAACTGCGGGTAACACAAGTAAATATTAAGACATAATTTTCTAGTTAGTTACAAATGTTACAATTAACATTACTATATTCTAGTGGGTATAATTTATTTACTAAAGTATTATGAAATTTGCTTACAAACTTAATTAATATCAGGTTTTATTTGCTAATTCGAAATGCATTTTACCGATGTTGTTATATAATATAATATTTTCATTAAGGTCATTACGTAAATTTCAATTTATTTTGATTCTAGTTAATGGTTAATGATTGCATTAACTGTAACATTACTTTGTATTGACAAACCAATGCTTGATGCTGAATGAAGAATATGGGATTTCACCCACCCTATCATCCCGCGGGTATCGCAAGAATCAACTGAGGGAGCAAACTGAAGAAGAGAACAGCGTCCCTATCCAAATTGCAAATGTATTTCGTTTTATATTCTATTTCTCTATTCACTTGTTTCATTGGCTAATGTCACTCAGTCACGTGATCAAAACAAAATAGAGAATAGAATAGAAAATAAAAAACGTTTTGCAACTTGACTAGGGGGGCTGTTCTCTTCTTTAGTTTGCTCCCTCAGTTAGTTCCTACGATGGGTGGGTGAAATTATAGGGGGGCAACACTGCAAATAGTGCAATCTATACAAACCTGTTAGGCCACCAAGGTACAGTAGATGAAAACCTCATTTCGAAGAAGACGCTTATGCCCAGTGAATTATTAAAGATGATGATTGGTTATTGCGATTCTCCAATTAGTCTTAAATCGTCTCCTCGACGAATATAGTGTAATACATTATTAAACTCACTCGAGCCTGTTTCCTTTCTAACTATTCGAACTCAAGGTAAAAGGAGTTCTAAATATATTGTCACGTTCTTAATCTTTTACTGCCTATTTTATTTCATTGCATGCATTGTTTAGTGACTTCACTCTGGTCCATATTTATTTATTACATAATTAGCCTTTTGCCCTCGTGTAGGTTATCGCGGTAAATAGAGGCCTTGGTGTTATTTTATTATGTAAGCTCTATTATTGTTAAGTTTCATCAAAATAGATTCAGTAGTTTTTGCTTGAAAGAGCAATAAAGGCTACTCGCCTTGGGTCAGTGGGCATGTTTTGCTTTATGCTTTTATCCATAAAAAAACTTCAATAGTCAAAATTGCACGTTTGTAGCCACAGCAGTATAGGCTAGACGTATATATCAATCAGTCTGGGCAATTCTGTGCTGGGCAATATAAATATCTACAGATTTTAACAGACACTTCAAATGATTTGATGTAATAGTTTAACATATTGCAAAGTTAAATCCTATCAAGGTCAGTGTATGAAGCACCACACACATACACTGACACCCTCCTTGTCTTCGAGACCACTCGATCCCAATCTTAGTACGGTAGTTCGATCCCAGTCTTTCAATACAAATTCAATATCGCCAAGTATTTGGGTGGTAGGGGTCTGATGACAGTCGATCCACGTAAAAAAGTTCGTCGAAGTCGATGTTTATTATGAATACTAAAAAAAAGCCAACTCAAAACCTTGTTCGTAAGTTAATATGTACTTAAATTCGGGATTGAAAATACATTCAAATGCATCTAATCATCAAAAACCAGTATTCTGGTAGTATAAACGCAATAAATTCATCAATATTCATCATTTTGACTTTCTAATTAACCGATGTTGATATTCAGTTTCGTCTATGTTACATTCCCTAACATTTACAAGGTTGCAAGGTTATATCAATAATGCCTGTTATATATTCAAACAAGTATGACAGCCTCGGTGACGTAATTTAAATGATTAGGTCAAATGCGCGCAGTTCTTGCAATATACACATTTTTTTAAATATACTGTGCGTTTTACAAACTGTGTGAGATATTATAATAAAAATGTGATATTTTGTCACGCATTTTAGGTGCACAATGCGTTTTAATTAATTATTGCATAGTAAAATGAACAGTTTATATTACAAAATAACGCTAGATGTCTATCTGTAACACCAAATTAGTAACAGTTTTTTATTAAATGCATATGAAAGAATATATATATGTATATACACGTCACTTACACAAAAATGTAATATTTAAAATTGTTGTTTGTCCGTCTGGAACGGCTGAACCTATTTTGTTATGCACTGGCTGAAAGCTGATGACCTAAGGAGTAACTTAGGCATTTTTTAGACTAGGTTCGCTCCGCGGCTTTCCTCGCTATTTACAATAATAACCGCAGTAATTACAAAAGTTACTAAACAATGTTTATTCCTACAACACATAGTTTTCTTAACCCAGAAATAGTTTTTCTTTCTGCTGAATTTTCATATTTGTCATTTGAATAAAATGTGATCATCTCTGCCGTTCTATTTATAACTAAAATTAGACGACAAAGTAAGCGAAATACAGTTTTTATCCGACGTTATGTACTCTCCATTTGGCGCGTAAATTTTATACAGCATAGTTTTTCACACAATTTTATAACGGTGTTTATAGTTTGCGCGCGAAAACGCGCGAGAAATGCACAGAATATCACTACACAGTCTGTTGGTAAACAGTCCACCCACTCTAGTTAGATACTCGATGTGCTGCTATTGACATTTCTCATGAAGGTTGCGAGCTAAGTCGTGATTTTGCGTAACTGACCTCACAACGTTTGTCTCAACTCTACACTGTCTTTTTACGACTAGTTGTCTCACAATTCGCGTTGGTGTAACACCAATGCTGTTTGTTGCTCTATACATTTCCTCAACTTTGTGATTTTCTAAAATGGTTTTTGAAAGTGAGTTCAATGTTAAGAATGTCGTGTATTTTATATTTATTTTTCCATAATTGTTTGAATTTTTAATTTTAACTTTAATGTTAATGTATGAAACTAATGAAGTATTACGTATATATTAATTATTATGACATCATGCATTAAAAAACTATTATCGAAGACATAAAAGTGTTTAAATGTGTAAAGAACTGATCGAAGAAAGATAATGACAAGTGATAAAATAGTTATTGGCTGATTGGATGTTCAGGAAAGTGTTCCGAGTTATTATTTACATACAAAGTGCAAATTACATGGAAACCAATATAAATACAACAAACGATTTTATTGTGTGTATTTAACACTTTTTATTTTTACATAAATATTAGCAAATAATATCTAATATTTTCTTCTATAACAATGTATCCCTTGTTTATGAAAATATCATAAAATCACTCTAGTCTTGGACCCCTACACAAAAAAATATTAAATTTTCCAACATCGCAGAAACTTGATGAAGTGTTAAACCTCTAGATTATTTGTCTTCTTTTATTAATGAACTTGCAATAAGATGCTTATTTGTAATATTAGAATAATTTAAAGCTAATAATATCTGGAGTTAGTGGATTTTGTATGTATAGGAAAAGATACGCGCGCATTAGCCCCCTATTAAAAAGTAGTTGAAGTTTCTTTCCTCCCTTTGTATCCTCTCTTCCATAATTAGGATGTTTGGGCTCCAACCTTACTCACTGAGTTCAAGAATTGCTCGGATGCCAAACGGGAAGACATTTGTCTCGAGATATGGTTCTCCCACAGTTAACGCAACTTTCGCACTCAACCGGTGCAAAAAAAAGAACTAATGAATTGCTTGACACCAGTTTGGATCAAGTCCGTCCTCTCATTTGTGTCGAGATATGGCTCTCCCAAAAGGCACATTAAAGTACTTCACGCACTAGACGAAAAGCAACAAAAGAATTGCTTAACATCGGTATTTTGAGAGGCCATGACACAACTCCGATCGAGACGACTCATTTTTATCCAGACGTGAGTCTTCTAAAATTAAAGCGTTGAGTAACCTAATCAATCGTTGAAAAGACTGGAATAATTGCTTGCCACCAGCGTTCTGAGAGACCGTAATGTTATTCCGATCTAGTCGGTCCACTTGTGTAGACACATGACTCGAACTAACATGGCAAAAGCATAGAATACCTTGGTACCTTGATTATAATTATCAATCACTCCAAATTTTTGTGGTTTATTACCTAAACTTTATGTATACCTTGAAACACTCAATCCTTAATCTGCTTGATAAGTATTATTGCGTGTATCAAAGTAATATTATAATTGAAGCGTGTTGTGCAGAAATAATCCAATCTTTTGGATTAGATAAGTTGATAGGTGTACAATGACAGTTAAAATATACCGACTTATAATGTATATATATCCCTTTTATAAAAATAGGTGCATATTTACTTAGGTTAGACTAGCTTGAATCATTTCTGTAATACTATATTCTTAACATAGTATAAAATGAAGTCGTTTCAAATTCATGATTAGATCTTTTATACAACGAACTTTAATGCGAATGTCATAATTGCGAGTGATTTTTGAATTTTTCGAGTGTAGAGAGTGATTTTGTTTTACTTTAAAATATACAATTTTTATTAAATCGATGAAATATAATTTTGTAAAAAATTATTAGTCGTCACGAGAAACACCACTTATTTAAGATCACAATCACTTAATAAAACGTAATATGGTAGCATTTTAGTGTTAATATGAACAATCAAGATTGAACTTTAATACTTTGTAATAATAGTTGCCCTATATTTAAATGATTTGTACAAAATAAGCATCTATTAACATTTTAAAGTGTTCAAAAGAATTGGAAAACTGTTTCGTAATGTGTTATTCTGCAGTCCGACTGATGTATGTGTCGGTATTGTAATGTCTAGATGTACACCAGAGTCGACAAATCTGACTGGAAGGTTATGAATCCTTAACAGTATCTAATTTCACCCTAGCAGTAAAAGTGTTTTATATGTTGTTTTTTCACAACTCCCCCAGAAAAAAGCGTTAAGTTAACGTTAGGATACAGTACAACTCTCTGTGGCAAATTTTACGAGTAATTGGTGCCTCTAAACAGTCCGATAACAGTCTCTCTAGAAAACTTCGAGATCGCTAAGTACTTGGGTTGTGTTATAAGCAATCGCCTCACGTCAAAAGTCGAAGTTCAACCTAGTTTTTAAAAAGACTTGCATACTGATGTACTCGGAGCAATACGAACTTCAAATATAAATCCTTCCCCCATATCGGCAAAGTTTCATTTCAATAAAATTTACTTATTAAATATTCGAGCAAAAAAGAATTTTCGTTGATTCTAAATTTTGGTTTACAAAAACAATCTGTACAACTTTAAAAAAAAAAAAAAAAACTTTGAACATCAAAGTGTTCACCTGGGCTTTGAACCAAAAGTGATCGAGAGGATTTATCGATATACAGCTATGATGAGGAGTTTACACAATATCTAATACGGATAACCGTTTTCATAAAAGTTTCACCACTTCACTGACTGAGTCTATGAAGATTAATTGTTTTGCTAAATAAGGTCGCCAGGTCTCTTGTACTTTATGATCCTTAATGAAATCATATCTACTAGGGAGTATTGTTTAAGTTCTATGACTGTAATGTTTATAGTACACCAGAATTCGTATGTACAGTAAACACTAGTCTATTTACTAACATCATTGGTCATATGAACCACAAATGTGATATAATTATGATAACCTCTTATTGTTCCTAGCAGTTGTACTTGTATACTCATCATGAACTCATCGACTTATCGTAAACTGGACCTAAGCTCTATTGTGTTATGATTTATAGTTGTACCTGATGTTGAAGAGAAGAAGCCGGACCGACCACCACCGAAAACTACCAATGCTATCTACCCCGTCTTGAATAAATACTCGGAGAAAACTGCATCAGTTAAGGAACTCACCACATCTAAAATAAGGTATGCTTCCATTCATAATACTGACACATTTAGCAAGCTATAGCAATATCTACTTACAATGAAGAATTTATTTTCGAGTGAATTATATTTAATATTTTTCTTCTGTCTGGCCTAATTTCTTTTTTACAAAATAGTTTTTATATTTATTAAAGCGAAAACTTACAGCACCAAGCTTTTCTAATAAATTAATCAATTTTTTCTTTATGTTGCGTAAAAATCTCTAATGCCCGTTTTCACCTATAATTACAACGCCTCCTCATTAGGAACCTCTTGGCGTATACCTATAGCTCTTGAAATTTTCAAATGTGAAAATAAAAACATCACTTAAGGTTACGATTCTATGGATATTAACTATTATTGTGCAATGGTAAACAATTAAGTAAACTAAAAAAAGTTAAAGATTCAGACCATTAGTAAACCATTTTCTAGTCATTTGTAAAATTACCTAAACGATAACAGTTCTAGCTGTAGAAGCTTATCTTTTACATGTTCATAGTATTTCACAACAGAAACATTGTTGTTTTATTGAATTCCCGTTAACTTATTTTTCGTGTGGTAACGGATTATAAATACACAGTATCACCATACATACTCAACAATAATAAAAGTAAAACTATAATGACCAATTCCAAATGGTGCCTGTAGAACCATGATGAGCAAAAGTAACATGAGCCCTCCAATACCTTTTAAATTTATTATGAAAACTAAAAAATTATACCTACCTCTTAACCAAAACCTTTATAAGGATATACCCATGTATAGCGGTAGATTACTAAAGGCTATTGAATACCGTTAATGTTGTTAAATACTTCATATTTACTTCATATAAAACTGTTAAACTCACACTCATAAAAATTGAGATCATATAAATGATATTAATCATTGTTATCGTATAATACTTATCGTTTTCGATAAGATTTTGTTCGAAGGTAAAAAATTACTTTGTGTATAAAATTCAAGTATTAATTTCAACGAAAATGAACGTTCTAAAGAACTTTCGACACTAATAAATTGGTTTGTTATTTTAACGACCTTGTTTTTTTGTTGTATTATTTCAGCGTTCCCAAAGAAAACGTTACAAATAAGGAAACGAATGCACAGAATATAATCACACACACAAATAAGAGCGAATCGGAAAAACTAATACACAATGAGACGATCAACGACGGATCATTGGACCAAGTGAGTGTTGAACATACATCAACAGTCGGCCTAGTGTGAGTTGTTCCGACTAAAGTCCTCCACAACCGTAACCACCTTCTTCCTAGCCTTATTTCCAATATAATTTGGGGTCGTAAAAATTAATCATGAATCGTATTTATAGATAAAGAAACCACCGGTGCCATTGAAGAAGAGTCCCACACCAAACACGGGCGTCGGCAGCCTTTTCAGTGGACTCAAAAACAAAATGATATCTTCGAATGAAAAGTGAGATTAAAATCAAATTATTTACAATCACTACTTAATTTTATCGGTTAAGTGTCTATCGTTAAAATGACTTCTACCTTAATTTGTATCAATTTTTCTTCGTTTCATAGTTTGTTTTTTACATATAAGTTAAATAATATTAGTAAGGATAACTTTATTTAGTAAAGTTATCCTTGATAATATTATTTAACTTCGAAAGCAATTGTCTGTTTGTCGCGCATTCCTGGAAAAATTAAAGATTTAAATGAAATTTGGAACACAGTCTAGATAATCGACATACACGAGGGCGGAGCCCCAGGCGATAGTTAGTATCCTAATGTATTACATACAAGCTAACCTGTGTAACTTCGTCTCTGAAAAAGAATACATTTCCAAACCTTTTTAATGATTCTCACCTCCTATTGATCTAAGCGTAAAGTTTTATAGCTAAGAAGCGAAATTGGTCCAATAGTGTAAGCGTGATGTCGTGACCAACGGAAATAGGGTTTTATTCATATATTATATACACGGCTAGTTTTTAATTACCAGAGAAAAACTAGGGGTAGATACAGAACTTATATACTAACATAAAACACCATAGAACAAATACCCAAAAAACAAAAATAACTGAGTTATAAAGGTTTTTAAAATGTTAAAATACGCCCATAATTTATTGTCACCCAAATATTTTACACACGCGTATTTTAATTATCAATGAATAACATTTTCTGTTTCAATGTGTACGACGCATCGCCCAATACTGTCAAATCAGTTCAAAGTTCAAAGCATGCCGCCATTAGGCGCACGCGTCGCATCGTAGGTATTAGGTACCCCGCTCGCACCCGCAACCCGCAGGCTAGGACATTGACACTTTCTTGTTACGTAATATCATGTCGTGAATTATATCATGCGTTATGAACAAAAATTTGGTAGTTTTCAGGAAAATATTAACATGTATTTTTTTTTGTTTTAATTATATAAATTAGTTAAGTATCGAAAGCTGAATACCACATATTTTTTTCTCTGGACATTAAAAGTTAGTCGTGTATATATAATTTATACTAAAATAAAATAACACTAGTCTTTAAGAATATTCATACAATTTGAACAATATCATCAGCAGTGGGATAACGAATATTGAAAACTTATTTCCAGAGAAAAGTCATCGTCTAACACGGTATCGAGTAGTGGCAGCAGTAGCGGTGGTGAGTGGGACCGGCCCGATGGTGGCGCCTCCAGCAAACCCGCAGCCCCCACCACTACCAACACTACCACCACCACGAACACAAACACCTTCGACCACATAGAACGGAACTCCATACTTAATGATCCTAGAGCTGGCAGGTACGTCACACACAACGTACACACTTCTTCTTCCTAGCCTTTATTCCCAAGTTTATTTGGGGTCGGCTACTAGTTCAAGCGGTTTTATCTGAATTTCAGTTTTTCCTCTCTGACCTCCGCAACCCTAAGGCAGAACTGAAATTCGAAGATTGAACTAGTTGTCAGTATATTTGAGGGTATTAACTTCCCAATAACGATTGCTATAGATGTTCATGACAACCGGGACCGACGGCTTTACGTGCTCTCCGAGGCACGGGCAAACAACAAAATACGTACACATTTACAGTGTGATTAAAGATTAAGAATTCGGCGTTTCACTACTCCTATTGATCTCACAGGTGTCGTAAGAGCCGGCTAAGGGAGCAAACTAGACAGGAGAATATCACTGTAAAGAGAAGAAAAATATGACACTGACACAAATCCTATCGCTCGAAGCGATAGGAACTTGGAAGCGCTCATAGCCGAGTGCCTTAGGTGATTGGAAACAATCACCAAGGGTAAGGAACGACGGCGCGGTCGGACCTAGATGGGTGACCGTTTATGACATTATATGTAATGACTGTTTTCGTGATTCGGCGATCACGTTAAGCAGTCGGTCCCGGTTGTAATCATAAGATAGCAGTCGTGAAGCTTAGTTGGACGCCTTCGGGCGGCTTAATAACATCCAACAGCAAGATTACGTAGCCACAACATGTCTTGCCAGTCCCCAACCCGCACTCGGCCAGCGTGGGGACGTGTGGCCTTAACCCTCTCTAGAGAGGAGACCTGTGCCCAGCAGTGGGACGTAATGGGTTGTTGATGACAAATCCTATATGTAACAGCCAGTGTGGCCAGTGTGATATAGTAGGCCAAAACCTCCTTTTAATATAGAGGTTTAAAAGCTGTCGATGATAGTGTGTGGTGATCTGCGTTACTAAGTTAAATGTTAAGTGCTTTTCCTATTAAGATCATTTGCTTTGTGATGTGTAATTTTGCTGTCTGTGATCTGTGCAGTCTGCAATCTACCTTGTTGGTCTAGTTGGTTAGCGTATGCGGCTGCTGATGAAGAGTCTCGGGTTCGATTC
Organism: Phragmatobia fuliginosa; assembly: GCA_932526445.1. Lineage (NCBI taxonomy): Eukaryota > Metazoa > Arthropoda > Insecta > Lepidoptera > Erebidae > Phragmatobia > Phragmatobia fuliginosa. The sequence goes on along the minus strand of OW052065.1, from coordinate 16,049,125 downwards.
CCGGGTCGGACCAAATATTTGATTCGGAGTCTGGGTGTTTTCTATGTATAATAATATATGTATGTATTTACAAAAAAACTTAAGTTTATATATCTTAAATACCAAGAGTTGCCTGGTATTTAATGGGGACAACACAATTGCACTGGAGGAGTAACTAAGTCGCGTGAATAAAACTAAAACTTGTCACTTGTTCTAAAATATTGTATTGTCGCCCCGGGCTGGTTCTCCTTCAAACATAATACACTGGAGTCTTATAGTACAACACTGAGTACAACAATATCGCGATTCACAAAAAGGCACAACGCCCTCTCTCGAGATCAAAACAAAACTATAATATATTTCGTTTGCGGTTCAACAATATATTTATATAAGTTGTTTAGTGTCTTTAATACAAGCTCTGCTTAGTTTGGGACTAGATGATGTTGTGTGTAAGATGTCCGAAATTTTTATTTATTTATTTATAATCTGTGATTGCGTGAAAAGGGACGAAATTGTGTAACAGTAACAGCTTGGTCAAAACTTTGACGAATGATATCATATCATCTTATATGGGTTCAAGGCTCACTTTATACTAAAATGTTGCACTGGAAATCATTCCTTTAAATTTTTTTATTTACAATTTTTATAACTATTGATCTATAAGAATCGACCACTGAGCGAGGTCGCAGTGTTAAAGCGTTTATTTTCAGTGTCATTCGTGCTGTCGAAATAAAGTTTTTGCTATGATGAGTTTCCTAACGTTGCCTAAAAATTTCAGGGTGAAAGCACCTCGACGTCGACCTCCCAGTCAAGTGTTCCGTGAAGATGTGACTCCACAAGTAGGATTAAGCAATGGCCATGATGGTAAGATTATGACAGTATCAAATTTTATGAAGACATGAAAATACTGCCTCGTTGGTCTAGTGGATAGCTAATGCGACTGCTAATCAAGAGGTCTCTCGGGTTCAAATCCTGAGTCAGGCTAAAAAAGTATTTTTAGGTTTTTCTTTCGAGTTTCCTAATAGCAGCCAATAGTTTGGGGCAGGCTGGGTGCAGTCAGTTTATAATGAAAACTTATGTAACTATAACATTATCATTTATCCATGTGTGCGTGTGTTTTGTAACGTAATGATTACCTAAACGATAATTACTGTTGTATTATAATAGACTAGAAATCGAAATTCATATAGAAAGTTTATATTTGTACATCAATTTTAAAAATGAATCAGGCAATAAACATAATAAACTTTTGGTAGTCATTATTCTGGTTTTTATAGCAATTTATACAAATAAATAAAATTCATATATCTATTTGTAACTTCTTAATAAAAGTTTTTTACATATTGCATTGGAAAGTTATGTAGTATGTATATAAGAAAACATATTACAATTTTCGTCTGTGTCTGTTCCAGTTAATCTCTAAAACGATTGAACCGATTTTGCCGGAACTTTCATTGGCAGATAGCTGATGATATAAGTAACTAAAGCTATTTTTATTTTAGCTTTGCAACTATTATCGCGCTTGTAACGCCGGGTGTTTGATATAAATAACATTTTTTTATATATAAACCAAATTTTAATTTGTATCTGTATTCATACTATAAATTACCATTATAAATGACTGTTATATAAACCACAAAAACTATTTTACGAAACATACTTTCTTTCGCTTATTCTCAAATTTACAAAAGACGATTTGTATTGTATGAGAAACGTCACATAGAGCTTATTCATCATCGTGACCTAGTTTACTGTAACAAAAATTTTTCATATCCTATTGATGCTTTATCTGAGTCACTTCACACTGAGTCACTTAACTTACTTTCACTTTAGCCGAAAAACCGCCAGAAAAGGCAGAGCGGACTGAACGGCCGCCTGAACGGACAGAACGAGCTCTGGAGCGGACGCCCGAACGGACAGACCGGGCGGACGAAATTAAACCGCGTACTCGCGAATGGGAAAAACACAAAGCACCCTGGATGGCAGAACTCAAACTGAACCAAGCGAAGAAAACCAGTTTTATAGCCGACGGGAAGTCTCGTTCTTCGTCTGTCACTTCTGAGGCTGGGGTCGCGAGCAAAGCTGGAAGTGGTAGTACTGACAGGTATGATACATCTTCTAATATATATATATATATATAAGACAATTCGTGTAATTTATAGGGAATCGGCGAAATAAACGTTTGTGTTGCTCTGAAAAAACAAAGTTTTATTAGTATAAATTATTTGTACATTTGTATTTTTCACTTAACTACACCTTACAATAATCACTAAACATACCTGAAAAAACAAAGAAACGACATTAAAAGTTATTACACTTGTTGATTCCCTTTATTAGTTATTTTATTATTATCCGACTGTTTACGTGTTTTACAATTTTAACATTTTACTGACGCCATCTTCGAAACCGTCTGCTTTATCTACAGTCCACTCAAATACTTTGACAGCGTCATCTATCAAGTAGCGAAGTAAATTGTTTCTGCTTTATCAACTAACCATAAAAGAATTTATTAAACAATAACAAAACTTAAAGGAATGTAATTTCTTTACAACTCCTCCCCCAGGGCAGAAAATTTCATCGAAATTTTCGGTAACAATACCTAAACTTACTTATAATTATTATAATAGTTATAACTAAATCATACTCGTTGTACATCATGTTCTTAACTCGGTTCTTTATTTTGGAACTGGAATGAGCTTTGTGACGTGAAAAAGGTTTGACTCGGATTTTCTGTGTCCTGTATCTATTCTATATATTGACGATGATATTTTTTCTTCAATTTTAAAAGGTCCAATCCTTAGCTCATCCAGTTTTTTCCGATTTAATTTATGTCCATTCTCAATATATACCAAATCACCCCTATTAAAACTATAGTCTTTTCTTTTTCTGTCAATCAACATTTTATTATAGTTATGAGATTTTATTGTATTTTGTAACGCTTTTTTCCTATCTTCAATCCATTCCTCTATTCTTTTGCCTTGTTTTAATTCATTTGGCACAATTGTAACATCTGTCCCATCTAGTAGGTATCTCGGTGCGAAGCCGGTGACTGTATGCTCCGTGTCGTTGTATTTACTTACGCAGTTATGAGCAATTGTTGTTCATGCTATGGTGTTAGGTTTTTCATTTATCTGGCATCTTATTTTGTTGACCAGCGTTTGATTTAATCGCTCATTTAAGCCATTTGAAAATGGTGAATTTACTGCGGTGAAAACTAGCGCAATTGATTTGTCATTCAAAAACGTCTTAAGCTCCTTTGAATTTATTCCAGGGTACTGGTCTGCGAGAATAATATCGATATCATTTAAGTTCGTTATATTACTAACTAGTTTTATGAAGTCCTTTGCATTCTGTGTCTTCGAGGTTAGTATATATGCGTAACGAGTAAAGTGATCCACTAAAAGATGTAGATATCTCTTCGTCGACCGCGAGCCTCCGAAGCCTCCAATTGTGTCTATGGAGATAATTTCAAATGGTTTTGTGGCGGGTCCTAAGTGTGACACTAGGCCATATTTTGCTTGTCCTCTTGTTTTATTCTTTATACATATATCGCAAGTTTTACAAATATTATTTATGTTTGCTGTTAATTTTTTTGCTGTATATCTTGTACCAATTGCTTTTTGCATCTGTCTTACACCTATGTGACACATATTTTCATGAATATTTTTTATAAATTTTATACTGAAATCTTCCGAAAGTATTATTTTTTCATGTTTTTTTACTTTTTTATAAAATATGTTGTTTTTGTATGTCAAATTATTCTTGTTATCATGTATATCTTTATTTTTCTCTTGATCTGTGATGATATCTTCTAATTTTACCAAATTTACTATTTTTAATTGTTCATCAATATCTTCATTTTCATTCAGTACCGGGTTTCTGCTTAAACAATCTGCTTCCAAATTTTCTCTACCTGGAGCATATTTTATCTGAAAGTCATACTGCGATAAATAATACACTAGTTCTCCCAATTCTTCATCAGGTCTAGATTTAACATTCATGTTCTCCAACGGTTTGTGATCTGAATATACTGTGAATGGTTTCCCTATTAACCAATATTGCCAATATCGTACTGCTTCTTTAATAGCCAGACATTCTAAGTATATTGCTTTCTTCTTCTTTTGGGATTCATTTAATTTTCTTGAAAAATAGGCTACTGGCTTTTCTTTTCCGTCTGGCTGAATTTGTTTTAGCACTGCTCCAATACCTTCCAATGATGCATCTGTGTATATATTTACTGGCAAGTCTTGATCATAAATTTCCAAGATGGGTTGTGAGCAAAGTAAATCTTTTATTTCTTCAAATGAATTTTTACAGTCCGTTGACCAAATGAATTTTTGATTTTTCCTCAGTAAATTATATAGGGGCTCTAATATAATTGTGCTCTTGGGTATGTAATCATGGTAGAAATTAATTTTCCCCAAAAATTGTCTGACATTTTTCAGAGTTTTTGGCGTAGGGAATTCTCTTATTGAAATTAAATTATCTCTAACTGGTCGAACTGTATTATTTTCTATTATGTGTCCAAGATATTTTACAGAATTCGACGCAAACGTACATTTTGTAAATTTTAGTCGAAATCCTTCTTGTTTTATTGCTTCCAGTAATTGTGATAAATGGTTTATATGTTCATTATAAGACTTTGAAAACACCAGGATATCATCTATATAATTAACTGTAAAATCAGTTAATTGATGTTTTCTTAGTATGTTGCTCAGGATTCTTTGAAATATTGCGGGAGAGGTTTTCAAGCCGAAGGGTAGACACGTCCATTGAAAGTGGCCTTCTTGTGTAACAAAAGCTGTTTTTTTTCTGTCTTCAATTCGCATTGGGATGGACCAAAATGCAGAGTTAATATCTAATGTTGAGAAGTACTTGCAGTTTCTTGTTTTTATTACCAAGTCTTCAATTAACGGGAATGGTTGAGCTTGTGGTGTTACTATTTTGTTGAGATCTCTGAAATCAATACATAATCTGTTTCTTTTATTATCTTCTTTTTTAAAAGCTAAAGTTACAGGTGCTGCAAACGGGCTGTATGATTCTTCTATAAGATTTTTTTGAAGTAATTTTGCCACCTGTTCTTCTATCTCTTTTTTGTCCTCAATTGAACATCTATAGGGCCTTTTACTACAGTATTTGTCCGTTAGGAGGTCGATATGTGCTTCATAGTCTCTTACTGTTCCAATGTCGTATTTATCCTTCGCAAAACTCGATTTATATTTGTCAATCAGTGTATTTACTTCAAATTTTTGTTGAGCATTTAAATTACCCATTTTTATCTCAAAATTTTTTTCATTTACATGTTGATTGAAATTTATAGAGAATTTATTAGAGTCAAATTGTGCATTACTCTTACCTTCCTTAGAAGTCAATTTCTCATTTAGTTCCATATCAGTGTTGTCTTTTGTTTTTTGTGTGATTTCCAGGTTTTCATTCTGAACTAATCTAAACTCTTTTATCATGTCTAGTCCAATAAGGAAATCATATTGAAAATCTTTTCCATCCACAATATACACGTCGCATTTTTTTTCTATGTTTAGTATTTTAATCTTTATTGTTGTCAAACCTCCTGTACTCTTCACACCATTAATTGTTACTAAATTTGCATTACTAAACTCTCTTTTTCCTTCTTCTTGTTTTAGTTTTACTAATTTGGAATTAATCAAGGACACATTAGATCCTGAATCATATATGCCAAAGACGTTTAGTTTTTCATCTAATGTAAGTTTGACTTTGATTAATGATGTGATTGTTAGTTTTTTGGATCTTTATCATTTAATTCAAGATCTAATATAGTATTGTTTATATTCCTGTAGTGATTTCTCTTGTTTTCTTGTTGCTCACTTTTTTTAAACCAGCATTTTTCTTCTGGGTGATAACGAGTTCCCTTGTTCAAATTTTCACAGATTTTGCAGGCTTGATATTTATCATATTTTCCTTTATTTTCAAATGTGTCTCGTTTTGGTTTATAGTAGGTATGTTTATTTGTTGTATGCTCAAATTTACCAATTTCATTGAAAAGACTTGCAGTGGATGTAATAGATTCCTTATCAATTTTGCCCAATATGTAATCTGGTAGGCCAGTTGCGATAAGATTTATCATCGTCTGTGTATCTATGTGTTTATTTACCTCTAATAACAGCCTTTCCTTTTTCGTAGCATATTCCAGTGCTGAACCCGCTTGAAATTTATAGGCAAATGCATATTTAACCTGTGACCAACCTTTATTTCCGTATGTCTCAGTAAAGTTATTTTTCCAAACAGTCCATTCTGAATTTACAGTGAATTTTATCAACATACTAGTGTACCAATCATGGCATTGTTTCTCTAGTAGATGCTTTAAAGTCTCAATTTTCTCTGTATCTTGTAGTATTTCGAATCGTTCACACTCATTCTCAAATTCACCTATCCATTGATTCACATTGGAATTTTTCCCTGAAAATTTCTCAATTAAAAATTTTTCAGATGTTTTTCCTAGGTTTTTATTTCCAGACCCGACGTCGCAGTTTTTGTGAACTAGTGGTCTGGATTCCTCTGCAATTTCATCTAAATATTGATCTCCAAACTGCAAATTTTCGCCTTCATCTAAATAGATTTTTTTCAATTCCGGAGATAATGGAATCCACAATTTACGTATTTGATGTCTTTTTTTTAGAGAATTCTTGACCTTCGTGAATACCTCTGTGCTCACAATACCCGTGTGTTTGCTTGCAGGCTTCATTTCGTCTGGAACATTATAATTACGTCCATCGGGTGTTTCAATTGCGGTTATGCAGATTAAATTTGTTTTGCCATCACTTGCCGCTAATACCGCAAAAGTAAATCTTAACTTCTCCATTTTCTTTAACTAGAAATGTCGTTTTATAAGACAATTCGTGTAATTTATAGGGAATCGGCGAAATAAACGTTTGTGTTGCTCTGAAAAAACAAAGTTTTATTAGTATAAATTATTTGTACATTTGTATTTTTCACTTAACTACACCTTACAATAATCACTAAACATACCTGAAAAAACAAAGAAACGACATTAAAAGTTATTACACTTGTTGATTCCCTTTATTAGTTATTTTATTATTATCCGACTGTTTACGTGTTTTACAATTTTAACATTTTACTGACGCCATCTTCGAAACCGTCTGCTTTATCTACAGTCCACTCAAATACTTTGACAGCGTCATCTATCAAGTAGCGAAGTAAATTGTTTCTGCTTTATCAACTAACCATAAAAGAATTTATTAAACAATAACAAAACTTAAAGGAATGTAATTTCTTTACATATATCCTACTAATATTATAAACGCGAAAGTTTGTGTGTATGTATGTTTGTTGCTCTTTCACGCAAAAACTACTAAACGGATTTGGATGAAATTTTTCAGTAATATAGCTTATATATCAGAATAACATATAGGCTACTTTTTACTGCAATAATCGAGATACACGGGCGAAACTAGGTGATTATAAAAATACATAAATCGTAGATGTCAAAAGGTATCACTGTTTATCTCCTGTCAAAATTTCACAGGTTGCTATGCATAACACACTTGCATAGCAACCATAATGATATACGCAAGTAACATCGCGGGGCGCAGCTAGTTTGTATATAAGCTAAATCTGTCTGATGTAAAGCATGAGAAGTCTGAGAGTAGACTTCACCATAATCGCGAATACAGAAATGACAGCACAAATGCTATCATTTCAGGATTATCTTCTGTTTGGTAGTGCTGAAATCTACATTAGAGGAGTTGATTGTTCATTTTCTTTTAACAGTACTGTTATTTACTTTTATGTACTAAGTAGTAATTGTTCTACAGAGGGGTCTGTTAAATGTCTGGATTGTTAAAGGCTGTTAACGAATTGAATGATTTTTTTGTTTAATGTATGTTTTAAAACATAACAAAAAAACTTTTCTTCGCAATATAGTTACAATGTAAGAAACTTTAATCGGTATAACTTTTTTTAAATATATATTATATTTAAAAAATATAATATATATTTAAAAAAGTATACAGGGTGTAACCAGACGACTTCCGAAAACGAAAGATGCAGCTTCAGCACCCCAAAACTAATTAAAAAAAGCAAACAGTTGTCTTTAAAAAAAATTGTAGCCGGAAAAAACAATGTATCAAGATTTTTATTAATTTCCGAAGCCAGCAATGTATGCGCGCACTGAGTAGCTAGGTCAATGCCTTTCATAACTATTTAATTTAACTACCTACGCGTCGCGGCGTCGGTAAAGTTCCTTAACGAAAATACCTACCTAGTGACTTCACGCTACTTACCTAATTCTGCGAGAGCCTCGGTCGACCAAGAAATGGCACAAACTGAGCATATTTTATTATTGTTTCTTAAAATCTTATGCACTGTTTGATGCGATATTGGGGTTCCATGACCTCTAATTAACTTTGCCGTAGTTCGTTTTCCAACCCGAGGATTTCTCTCAAGACCTGTTCGTCCACTCGAAGATCTACTTCTAGGCCTTCTCCATGCCTTTGGGATGTAATCCTCTCATTATTCAAACCTCTCTGATAGGCAGCCGTGATGACTAACCTATCACGGTAAATACGCAAAGCCCGTGAGGCATTTACGCGGGCTACACCATAGCACATAATCATTTGGCCGTATTCCCTCGCACTAAACATTATAAATAATCACTATCACTGTTAAAATATAAGTACCTATTCTAAAAATAACACAAATTCGGTGATAACTGATAACTTAAGAGAATAAAAAACGAAAAAATAAACAATTAACTTACTATACCTACTTAAAAAAGGAAAATTACAACACAAAACTTTCGTGAAAGTCCCTTAAAAATTCCCATAAAAATCCCTTAAAAAAAATTATAATGCACCACGCAACTGTCCAGACTGTGCGAACATTGAAGACCGACTGGTCTAGTTCGTACCTATTTATAAAATTAGGGAATTAAAGTTCTTTGACACGCCGCCGATCTGACGTATCGATAGGTAAATACCTACGACATGACATCGGAAACCCTTTGTCGCATAAACTCAAAGATCACGCTTCTTTGATATTCGCCGACAAAGGCACACCAAACTTGCCGCTACAGTGCTTCGTCTTCTGTGTTTAGGTAAATTAATAAAAATTTCAAAGTAATTCAAAGTTTTACGGCTAGATGCATCCGTAGGTTTCCTGGACAAATTTCGCGTTTTGTATTGGAAATTTTGTATTTTTTTTCTATGGAATAGGGTTTAAACGAGCTGAAGTATGACCTGATGGTAAGCGATTACCGTCGCCAATGGATAACCGCAATACTATAGGCGGCACAAACAGCGCCAGCGCTGTTTCACACCGATTTTCTGTGAGGCCATGGTATCACTCTGGTCGAACTGACTCATTCATGCCGAAGCGTGGCTCTCCCACGGTATGTAAGAAGAGCGAATGTGAATAGATTGCCGAATCAGCATTGCTATTCAGAAAACCGTAGGCGTAGGCTCACGTCTAGGCTTAAGACTTCAGACGCACGGTGCTATGGGTTCGATTCCCGGCGCAAAATAAACTTGAATTTCATTGAAGACGATGAATGATTTCATTATACGAAAAAAAAATAACAAGTGCACAGGATACCATTATTATTTAAGCGTTGGTTGATAACCCATCAGAAAGTCAGATTAGAGAGTGATTTCGTTTAAAGTTTTAGTTAGTGTTAGGTACCTACTGCGGGCGGGACGCGCCTGCGCTCCCTAGCCGCGGTCATCGAACCGCGTGCGGTGCTGTGTAATGACCCCCGGTCAACTGATTTTATTTAAAAATACATTGCAGTTTTATTGTTTTTATTTATTTTTTGGTTTTCTAAATGAGATAATTAGGTTGTTAGTGTCCTATTATGTTGTACTATGTGTATGTAACCAGAAAAATACAAAAAAGAACTTAGATAAATTAACATATATTTTGCGTTTTTTTTTCGCTAAACCTATTCAGTATCATGGTCTGAATGCAACCATTAAGTTTTCGATTTTAGTCTTTTTACACCCTGTATATTCTGCTAGAGTTGACTGCACGGTTGGCGTAGTGGCTTAGGCGGTCTACACGCCGATTCCTACTACGCTAAGTTTCGTGGGTTCAAATCAGACGTGGGATAACACTTTGTGTAATTCACAATTTGTTGTTCTGAGTCTGGGTGTTCTTTGTGTCCGTTTCATGTATGTTTGTAAAAGTCCCCCGCGATACAGTAATTTATATTCCTAATGCGGAAGTTGTCTTTTATAAGAGAGAGAAAAAAGTGACTCCACTTTGCTTGATGGAAAGCATGAATAGAATCCAGAACCTTTTTACCATACTGTCGTATCGGCTAATCTTCATAATATGTCTATCTATAATTTTAAAAATATAGTGAACAAGCTGACCCGGTGAACTTCGTACCGCCTAAGAATATTAATTCTTATTAAAGTATTGTGTTTAGTTATTAACTGATACGGACAAATCGACAGCAGCGTCAACTGACGGGCCTCGGCCGGTACCGACACAATCGCTTTGTTTCTGACTTTTAAATCTGTAATATCTTCAAAAATAATAATTTAAATTACATACTGTAAAGAGCCATATTAATCTATATTAAATGCACAATGTATTTAAGGTACTTCATTAGATAAGGATTAATACAGTATTGCTTTAAATCGCTTCGAAAATAAACCATTATTTCTCGTAAAAGAAAGAAATAGAAAATGGTTATTGTGGGTTATCCCTAAGACATGACTTTTTTGTAAACATTTTTAAGTTGTACAATACTGTAGTACATTATTTTGATGTATCTCGTAGGGTTCAGCCAGCGTTTGCAATGTGAGCGTAAAAATGGGTTTATTTACGACATCACATTAGAAAGCTCTAAAATTATCAATGTTCTCTACTATATTATGCATGTATTATACATGTACACCTTCCTCTTGAATCAGTTAATCTAAAGAAAACGGCCTCCAAATTGTTGCGTTTTTGTTTTAAAGATCTACGCATTTATAATGACAGACAGAGAGCGGAGGCGACTTTGTTATATACTATGTAGTGATAAATTCACAGATAATAATGAGGTATCATTAGATTCTCCTTACTTATGGGAATGATGGAGATATGGGTATCTATATTCCTTATTTTTCGTTAAAAGTCTGAATTGTTTTTATATAATTTGGGTTTGTTTGTGTTGTGTTTATATAAATTGTGGTTATATAACTTTCTCTGTTTAGAATCCTAGATTGCGGTCTGGAAGATAAAAGATCATCTCATTCTATGGAAATGTCAAGAAGTACATCGTCTATCAGCAATCGGATGTCTATTTTGGATAGCTTTGAAGAGGTAACTGTTTTTCATTTCACTGTTATGTCAGTTTTAGTGTAAAATAGCCTGAAGCAGTTTCTTTTTTGTCTATTTTAATAATAATGAAATCTTAAGTTTGTTAATGATGGGTAATGACTCTTTGACTGTAATAATGATATTTTGATTATTATTTGAAGTGGTCAAACTAACGAATAAAATTAAAAAATTGGCCAAATGCGTGTCAGGCCACGCACAGGAAAGGGTTCCTCAGTCACCCATAATTGTATGTAGATTAGAAATCGTATCCAATGGATAATTGTTATGTTTACGTATTAAATGCGTTTATTTTGTATGACATTTTGCCAAGTAAGCGCATTGTAAAAGTTAAGGCTCTATAACTCCTGAACTAATAAATTCATTTAATCCGTTATAGTTTTCCTATAAAGTTCATTATAAGGACCACTATCACGAATTTTTCCAGATTTTTTGAGCCAGGTTTTTTTTATTTAAAGGTCACTTTTAAAAGATATCTATTTAAAAGATAGATATCTATCTAATGATACCCCACATGATGGGGTAGCCGCGAGAAAAAAAAAAACATCCAAGTAAGTACCCACTACTTAAATCAAAAAATCTATTTTTAAAATGATTGGCTATATGTCTGTCTGTTTGTTTCAACTAATCTTCGTACCGAATATGATGGGATTTTCACCGGTAGAAGGTGCATGACATATGGAGTAACTTAGCTATTTTTTAGGGTTCCGTAATTCATGACTGGGAACTCTTATAGTTCGTTCGTCATGTATTACGACGACCCCCTCCCCCCCAAAGCTAAACGGTTGTCTAAAAAAAGCTGAAAACATTAATAATAGTAGTCCATATGATGAACTTTAATGGAAGACTGTAACGGCTTATATGATTAGTTCAGGAGGTATAGAGGCCTTACTTGTAAAATACGCTTACTTGGAAAACTTCATACAAAATTAACTCATTAAATAAGTAAACAACAATTATTATCCATTGAAGACGATATTAAATCCACCTACCATTATGGGTGACTACGGAACCCTATTCTATGTTTGGCATGATACGCACTTGGTCAATTTTTTTAGACTAGCTACGCTATTTAGCTTTACTCGTAACTTACAACAATAAGCGCGGGTATCACCGCGGGCAGTCCTAGATGGGTGACCGTTTGTGGCATGATATGAGCGTATCCGTGATTCGGAGGCCACGTTAAGCAGTCGGTCCCGGTGGTTATCTTAAGATAACAGTCGTGAAGCTTAGTTGGAGGCCTTTGGGCGGCTTAAAAACATCCAACGACAAGATTTACGTAGTCACAATATTGTCTTGCCAGTTCCCAACCCGCACTCGGCCAGCGTGGGGACGTATGACCTTAACCTTCTCTTGAGAGGAGACCCGAGCCCAGCCGTGGGACGTTTATGGGTTGTTGATTGATTGATTGTACACCGCGAGACTATGGTAGTCGTTAAATAAATACTTTCGAATATCTGCCACACAAAGCCATCTTATTTCATACCGATCAGAGCTTGTACTACTAAAGCTAGATTTTGTATAATATATGTACAGCCGAAGGTGCGTCACTCGCTGGACTCGAAGAAAGACGCCACGGCTGCCCCTCGAGACCCAGACCTGATCAAACCAGTGCAGTCGCCAACCGCCGCTGGTACGTATTTAAAATATAAATAAATAAATATTTATGGACATCAAACACACAACATCATCTAGTCCCAAACTAATCAGAGCTTGTACTATAGGTACTAGACAACTAATATAAATACATGAACATATTTTTTTTTTGGAAATAAATACCACCCAAACTCCGAAACAAATATTTGCAGATTATAAAAACATTTGGTCCGACCTGGGAATTGAACCCGAGACAGTCAAAGGCAGTCAATTATATAATAATATTTACTTACAGTATAGTACTATACCCTCGTGTACTGCTTTATAAAGTACACTTACCGTACTTTGTATGGAAATCAAATCAAAGTAAAATATACTACTACTTGCGACCTCTTTTCACGGAAATCTTTTTAAAATTTTCTTGAATCACTCTCTGTGTTGGTGAAATCCGTTGTAGTTTGACAGATCTAAGCATACAAGGACGGAAAACTACTTCGTTATTTAGTAGACAATTACTCGAAACATTTCTTAAATAAATTCACTAAAACAAATAATGACTAAAAACTTGTCAAAGTAAATGAGGAACCTAAATTAATTATCCCCTTGTTTTTTCTTGCGAAATGCGAATGTAACTCTGTCAGTCTGTTACGCTTTAAACGGCACGAAAACCGCTATCAATTTCAATAAAATTTGGCAAGATACTTGAATTCTTGAGGAAGGACATAACTCTTCACCTTGATAATCGACACACACGCCGGGCGGCACCGCGGACAAAAGCTAGTATATTGATATTATTGGTAGTGACGGATTAAGAATACAGTGTTCCCACCTCTATTCATTCCCGCGGATGTCGTAAAAGGCGACTAAGGGATAAACTTCGCAAGACAACATCGATGCAAAGAGAAGGAAAACCTGAAACCAACCACCAACCCGTCTGGCCAGCGTGGTATAGTAGGCAAAAACCTCCTTTCTAAGGAGAGGCCAATGTCCAGAAGTGGACTGTTAAAGGCTGTTCATGATGATGATGATATTATTACAATATATTGACAGATCTACAGTTCTGTTCTTTGTTGTACATAATGTGATAAAATAATATTGATTATTTTATCTCTTTGCCGAATCGTGCTTGCTTGTGATTGTGCAGGCATATACTGTGATTACAGAACCTTGTGATTGTTTCGATTGTTATATATTTAATTTCTCTACTAAAAGCATTGGTTTATAATATAATCTATTTTTCATTCCTCATCGGTTGACGAGGAAAAATAATCAGGATAAGGAATTCTTACCCAAAGTGAGTTGAAAGAAAGGGAATAGAACATAGTGGCCTTATCTTCTTATCTGACCTTTTTTTTCAATTGGATGTAAGATTTTTTTGGATATCCTTCGCCCTTTGGGGGGAGTGAAGGAGTCAGTAGTCGAACTCTTACCGGCTAAAAACCACCCCGGTCCTATTGGCAAGCAGTTCCCTGCTTCCCAATAGCCGGAGTAACGGGAATTGCAATTACATTCTTCCGCCATCCCTTTCTATCTGACTAATGCTTTCTATTGTATTTTAAAACTATTCTTCTATTTCAGTATTATATATTAACTATCTTTAAACTTATAAAATTATAAAAACTCACAAAAAATATATCAGTATTAAAATTGATTTACAGGTCGAACAATGCTGTCGACACTTGAAGAAGTAAAGAAACCCCAGGCACCTCCACCTCCCGTTTCTAGTCCCCCACCAATGGCACAATCGTCCTCGCTCAACGCGACTGTACCGACAGCTTTCAGTGCGACCGTACCGACCGCCTTTAGTGCGACCGTACCGACCGCCTTTAGTGCGACCGTACCGACCGCCTTTAGTGCGACCGTACCGACCGCCTTAAGTGCGACCGTACCGACCGCCTTTAGTGCGACTGTACCTACCACTTTGAACTCAACTATTGAAAAATCACCCAACTCTAAAGTAGAAAAACCGACCACAACACCCGACAAACCGTCGGAAATTTATTCGGGTAAACTGTCAAGTAGTCTGTTTGAAAAGACGAGCACCATTGAAAGAATAGAAAAATCTTTCGAGAAACATTCCTCATCGAATTCTATAGAGAAACCCAGCTCGGGGACCTTGGAGAGGCGACTGCATGTCAAAACTGAGAAGATGGACAACAACGACGTGCTGATCACACAGCTCAATAGTAGGGTGAGTATACTTTGTATTTATTTACGTATGTAAATATTTATAGTTGGCTTAAAAATGAAATAAAAAATGGCTAAACAATGCCTTATTTGTTAACTAAGTGTAGTTCTCAGAACAGGTCACATAAAATGGGTAGTTTTTACGTAGTAATATTGAGTCACCACGACCAATTTAGTTTCGTTATAGTAGTGAAAATATAATATCTCAACACCTTTCCTTCAAATAACCCGATCACTGTATATTTAGATATCGAACCTGGAGAAACTGATAGAAGTTCAGAACTCCGTGTTCAAAGCGACAATTGAAGACTTGACTTCGAAGCTGAAGCAGGAGGCTGACAAGCGGCAGGCACTACAAGCCGAGGTGGAGCGGCTCGCGCAGTGCGTAGCGCACGTGTAGCACCGCGCCCGCCGCACCGCCCGACAGTACTCCAGCTACGTGCACTACTGACACTGTCGGCGAATGTGCTGCTACGAACTGCTACAACTGTACTTGTTACTAATTACGGTGAGTCCGAGAGAGTCGCGTTCCTCGACTACGGTGTCCTTCGCGACTGTGCTGCTATGAAGTGCTACGACAGTGCTTGGTACTAACTACGGTGAGTCCGTGAGAGTCGTGTTTGTCGACTACGGTGTCCCTCACGACTGTGCTGCTACGAACTGTTACGACTGTGCTTGTTGCTAATTACGGTGAGTCTGAGCTCTAGAAGAGCAGTTTCTTCTAATTGTAAACGAACCGGCTTTGTTAAGTGAAACAATCAATCGACACCCGAAAACTCCCGTAATATTAAACTAATTGTATATTATAAAAAAATATTATTTAAGAGAACTACTATTTCGTTTCTAATTAAAAAGAATTTCATAGTAACTGATGCAGTTAAAAGCAATTTATATGCATTTAAAGATATGTAAACGATATAGCATTCCCTTTTGTATTCAGTCAGAAAAAAAGATAGTTTGAATCTAGAAGTTGAATTATCGAGTGTATTGTGGGTACTTATACAGTAATATGGTAGTTATGATAATTCAAAGGCAGTAAATACGTGTTGGCAGTTGATTTGTAAATGAATAAAATATGCATAGGTACTTTTATTCGTGCTTTTTACGATGTATTTTTTAGTGCTGTACAGAAATCTTTCCACTCACATACTGGTCGAATAAATATTGTTGCCAACAAGAACAAATATACCAAATCGTATCGAGTGCGTAAAAACTTAAAAAAAATAGTATAACCTATGTCACTCGGGTTATTACGATTCTGTCGAAAACTGGAACATTGAATTCGGTTCGAAGTATAAATAGACTGTCAAAAGTATAGCTCTTGCTTTTGGCTATAGTCAGAGAAAAAAAAAATTACCGGGATGAAAAAAATTTTAGTCAATAAATATATACTTCGTAATAATAAATTGATCAATTTGAGGGTAGAATCGTTTCTGCAGAACACTACAAGTCTACAAATCAAAGACTATTAATGTTAAATACATGTTGTTTGTATTTAATCAGCTTTATCATGAAAACTTTTATTTTTGTAAGTTTATATGCCTTTTTACTGTATTTATTCAAAGCGGTGTATAAATTTCAGTGAAAACTTGAATGTCTGGCGACGTTTGTTTGCTCTATGTGATAGTGGAGGTACTTAAGAGTCAGTTTTGTTTGTATTTTTATTTGTTTTTATTGTAACATTCCAGTTGTGGGAAATAATATTCATATCGTGTTTAGGAGGGTAACTACTTGTACCTTAATTGTTCAATATCTGTTTTTTTTATTCTTCTGTAAGGTTTTATAGGACGATAATTGGGGGAAAATAAAGAGAAAATGTTTTAAATGAGTCGCATTGAGAGTAAAGAGTTGATAGCCAAATGCCTCTGCTTTAGGTACCACTTACACTTTGTCTCTGGAATAAGGTTTTATTTCTTTAGAGGATCAAAGATTATGGAATTTATGCTTGTATCCTGTTAACAGAAAAATTGTGGGTAGTTTGAAATTATCATACCCCGATGATGATGTACATATTAATTATGTTTGATGTTATTATGGTTTTCAGACTAGTTTTTAGATCTCCTTGTCTAGATGGAGAAAACAATGTTAAGAGTTATAAGTTTCTGCTGATAATTCCTTTTACCAGTTAACCACTTCGTGATTTAACGACATTTATTCAAGATCTTACCCGCAGTCTCCACCAAATAAATAAAATAGACTCGCTTTATATATCTTTTCTTTATTTTTCTCTATAGCAACATCGTTCTAAAGTGTAATTATAATAATAATTTTCGTTATTTTAATGTTACAAATGTGTACTCCTGATGTGCTTACGATGAATGGATGTTAGTTATAAAAGCGTTGAATACGCTAACAAAATTTTGTGCCATTTTATTTGAAAGACGCTCATTTGTGGGGCAATTTATTTTATACGTGTAATACAAATTTGAGTAATTTTATGTAATGCAAGAAGATAACGGCAGCCTAACATTTGTGATTAACACATTCCATTTATGCATACACGAAGTATGTATATCCATAATATAGGGTATATAGTATAACCAAAGCTTCATTTAAAACAGCATCTAACTAACGTACGTATTATATTTTATCGAGATCAATATTTTTGTGTAACAGTCAATATATTTTTGTACTTGTACAGAGAATGTTTACTTTTGTTTATATACCGAATGTACCTTTTTGTAAAACATATCTAGAGATTTAATTCGGCTTATACAAAGTTTTAAATCGTTTAAACTATTGGTATATTCGAATATTGAACATGCTTTAGTAACATTAAAAAACCTGGTTGTGTTTCGCCATCCATTGTGTACCTACCCCCTTTTGACAAATAAATTAATATACATAACACAAATTAAAAACTGTAACTAATAAATAATAATACTTATAAATAATAAGTCAATGCTTAGTATTAGCCTAGAGGTTGTAGATTTAGGTTACTATGTGATAGATATTGCCTAACAAACAGTATGTTTCAAATTAACTTGTAATATGTTCCAATGGCTTTAATCATGCACAAATTATGTCACACAATCGTTTCGATAGATAATTAGATTATTAAATATTCGATGTTCAGTGAGTGTCATAAGTTAATACAAAAATACATACGTCTTATAGCAATTAGTCGTTATACTGCAAGCTGCAGTTTCAAATACAAAATTATATGGAAATATGATATCATAATGACACCATTTCGGTCTCCATCTAGCAGAAACAAGTACCTACTACCAAAGGTGTTTAAAACACTATCTTGATACATCATTCATAGTTTTCATTCCACTGGTACTACAATGTCACATAATATTGAGTAATAAAATTGGCGTTTGTCTTCCAACTCACTTAATGGAGAGTGATGTTGAAGACCAAGATGATACGCGCCTATCTGAGATAAACGCATTCACTCTACTCTTAAAAGCTCCAGGATTTAAATTGTCTAGAAAATGGGTGCAGACAATTATTTCCAGACTTAGGCAACTACAACCAAAAGACAACTGTCAAAAACTAGATTTTAGTAGATTTTTTAAATATTTCTATAATTAAAAGACAATGAAGGAGAAAACAAGAGAAATGAGATTGTAGATCCCTATTCGTAGTCTTTAAGTCGCATAGGCTTTTAGTTTATGGAGTCTAGGCCCATAGGAAAAGAAAACTTGTAGTCATACAGTACTTAATCAAAGCTGGAATATCTGAAGCTGAAGTAGTAGAAGTGAGTGAGGTAATCGGATTTTAACCCCACTTTAATCCTTGCACTTAAAATACAGCAAGACTTGAGTTGTAAGTGTCGTCGATATTTATATCAGATAACCCACCTGTTTATTTGCAATATAATTCATACAATTAATATATTGAAAATGTTTGTATTAATTGATGTATATTTAGACCAATGTTAGTGCAATAAAATAATGATGTGGAGTATTTCGGTATTGCAGCTTAAGACTGTTTGTAGTGCATGCATTATGATCATCAAGAAATTATAAATTACGGCTTGATGATCATGTAATCTTCACAAACAATAGCCGTCAATTTTACTATAATTATGTGATTTTGTTTAACTTATTATGCTGTGACACTACTGTTTAACTTCTTCATCGGAGATCTAAAAATGTATGTAAATAACATGTATTACGTAATCATTGTACGTATACATACACAACAAATATGTGTTTTTTTATCTCACCTGTACATGTATATGACATAACCCAATATTGTTTTCTAGCAGCTGTCCATATGTTACCTATTTAAAAAAATATAGATACTTAGGCATCTAGGGGCTTAGTGTGAGTTAAAGTCGCATCAATTTGAATATCAGGGTGATCATGTTCTTTGTTGCAATTGGCCCGCACTGAATTTATTACAAAAGTAACGCCGAATGCGTCGTCAAGAGCAAGTTGGTGTGTAATATACTCACACTAGGTCTTCTTGGTTACCTCGTATGGAGTTACATGAAGTGATATTCTAAGGACAATTGTAATATTCCATACTTAAGTGATACCATTGAATGTTGGCTAGAGTCGATACGTAAATAATCTTCTTTTATTTTTGTTGAAAAAAATACACGTTTTATATTCAGCTTTACTTACAATTGTCACAAAACGTAACTTTCTTCAACTATGCTGCTTATTAAAAGTCACCAAGCTAATATTTATTTTAATTTGGCAATTATCTATCGTGCCAATAGATATTGCATTTAACTTCGTGTAAATAAATATAAATACATTAATTACTTAATACTTTAACATATTGTATATAAAGCTTGGTGAAAAGTACATAAATTCGAAGGTTTATATGATAAACCGTAGGTAACATTGTATGATATAGGACGATTTTTTGATGTAATTTTTAGTACTTAATTTATTTGTATGCTGTACTTCCGACGATGCATTCCTACGATTTAAACAATTCAAAATATTCATATTATTAATGAAATTAAATAATAAACTATGTTCATGAATAAACCATTTAGTTGTTTGATTTAATTTTCCCTTTTATAATTTAGTGAAGACAGAAGAATTGCTCATTTAGAGATATTAGATATTCTCGTCTGCACGGTTGGCCTAGTTGTTGAAGCGGTCACCACACCGGTCGCCCACATGGGACAACACTTTGCATACAAAGTGTTGTCCAAATGATCCACGAATTGTTGTTCTGAGTTTGAGTGTTCTCTATGTCGTTATATGAATGTTTGTAGACATATATTCCAATGCGAGAGTTGTATTTTTTGAAAGAAATAATTTTGATAGTAGTTTTTTTATATATTTAAGCCTACCAAAGTGGCTCTACTCTGCCTGATAGAAAGCACGAGCTAAATCCAATAGCAGGTGTCATCCTCATCGTGAGGGTAGGCAATGCAGCATGGTGACGCACACCATGGCGGCCTGGTCAGTTGTTTCTGCACTTGATTTGTTCGGCCTCCGGAGGCCGGGAGAATGATGCAGAATGATTAGACATTCGGTCTCACACTCACCAACGAAATACGACAGCAAGAATGATGTCAGCCCTAACTTCAGGAAGGTAATAAATAATTAAATGCAACATTTTTTATTTAACGAAATTGTATTACAAAAACATATTATAGAATAACAAAAAAGTAATAATGGCAGTTTTTTAAACATAATATGACACACACGGGAACACAATCACCAAACGTGCCTAATTAACAGTGACTATAAAAATAGCTTTATTATTTGACTTGATCGAAACCCATATAAAGTGGCTGAGATCATAACATGTATTGTTATTAGATAATTAATGATAAAGATTGCAATTCTCCTGGATTATATGACTGAATTACTTATCTCTTACAAAGCACCTCTGTTTAATAACAAAATAAGAAAAAATATGTATACAAATCAAAGTATATTATAATTTACTATCAATTAAAAAAATAAAACATTTCTACAAAGAAATACTATATGTTTGCCTACCTATTTGGGGGTAAAGGCGTATGAGGGCCTGCATGTGGAAATTTTGATGGGTCATTAATTCCTCCCACGCCCACTACTGGACTCCTGTATACCAGTATCAACAGTAATGACCCACAATAAACGATATCGCATTTGAGAAGTCGTTGGAAAAATTATCTATCTTGGAACATACAAAGCAGGTAAACAGAAAAATAATTGTCAGAATATGTAATATTCTTAATTGATCGTTGCGTAAGAATACATCAGAATGTAATTTGTTAATTTCAAAATTTATAATTCAACTAAAAAAAATGAGTTATTATTATTTAAGGGGAATGTAAACTTATAACAGGCGGGACTTATATGTATAATCGGTCATAAATCGCTGTTTACAATAAATCTGTTGCCCTCTGAATGTTTGCCAGTGTACTTGTAGCTGCATTTACCGTAGGCACCTAAAACAATACATGTATGCACTTTCAAATATATTCTGACAAATCTAAAACAATAGCTGCGCTTATATGTTGATATGATATGCCTTGATGATACTGCCTTGTTGGTCTAATCTAGTGGTCAGCGTATGTGGCTGCTGATCAATAGGTCTCGGATTGGATTCCCGGGTCCGACTAAATATTTGTGTGCTCCACACAACATTTAAAAACAATAAAGTATGTTTATGTATTTCTATCAGTTGTTTAGTACCCATAATAAAAGCTCTGCTCAGTTTGGGACTAGATGATGTTGTGTGTAAGATGTCCCAAATATTTATTTATTTATATGAAGTTCTCATAGCCAAGTGGGTTTAGGTGATAGGAAACAATCACCGTGTATCAATAATAACGCGTGTATGTCGGTTAAAGCGGTAAAGAGTAGCCTATGTCTTTCTTCCAAAACTAAAGCATATCTACATCATATCAGCAATCGGTACAGCGCGAAACGGTTTAGCTGTTAAAGCGTAACAGTCAAAGTTACTTTTGAATTTATAATATAAAAATTCCGTGTGGTGACGGATTAAGAATACAAAGTGTCACCACCCCTATTAATTCCATGGGTGTCGTAAGAGGCGACTAAAGGAACAAAATAAGCAGCTAACATCACTGCCAAGAGAAGGAAAACTTGAAACAAACCCTATACCAACCCGTCTGGCCAGAGTGGTATAGTAGGCCAATACTTCCTTTCTAAGGAGAGGCCTATGTCCAGCAGTGGTCTGTTAAAGGCTTTTGATGATGATGATGATGATGAATATAAATAGTATGGATTAATGTATTTATACCTTTATGTTTGCCCAACGCGCCGAAGTCCACAGGCAGTGGTCGCGCTGTCGGTCCCTTCGCCTGTAAAGTGCGAGGCGGCGGTGAGTCCGTGACGTCAGAGGGCGGGCGACGTACGCGCATGAACTCGCCGCGTACAGACGCCTCGCGACGTTCCTCGCCCGACACACGACGAGAGTCCAGGAAAATCAACTTTGGTAGAACATATATTACAAAATATCTGAAAATGTTTACAACTTGAGAGTAACCGTAAACTATCCGTGTGGTGACTGATCCCTGAAGAGTGTCCCTGTTGATCCCGTGCGTGTCTTAAAAGCTGACTTATAGGGCAAACTTCACTGGACAACTTCTTACTTGTACATGTTAAATCAACACGTTTGACCTGTGTGGTATATAGTATGCATATAGTCGCAATCATGGAATTCCTTGTACGTTTTTCGCCATGAATGACTGCATTTGGGAACTTGTGGCAGTTTTTCTTACTTTTTACAACTACCCACGATTGCATACGTCAATAAATAAAATTTCACTTTTATTTAACGATACGACGAGAAGACAGTCTTGCGGGACTTTACAAACAAACATGAAACGGACACAAAGAACACCCAGACTTGAACAACAATTTGTGGATCACACAGTGTTGTCCCATGTGGGATTTGAACCCACAATACTTGGCGAAGTAGGGGCGGCATTTTAAACCAACCGTGCAGCCGTGGTCCGTGACGGAGAGAAAATAAGTAAGGCTAAGCGCCATACTCACCTGTATCTCTGGTAATCGGAGTCATCTTTATCGATATCCGAAAGTTCGTTAGGGCAGGCCTTGTTGCTCAGTAAGCTCAAATAGGTCAGAGAAGGGAAATTTTTGCTGATTTTCTCCATTAGACCATCCAAATCACTTATCTACAAGTATGAATAAATATATATCATTATATACTATTAAATCGGTTTTGATCCATCGCACTGTTAAGTTACACGTAGTGTTTGCATCGATTACAGACGATGATACACGAAACATTTTCCCTTCTACAGTGCTGGTTAATAGTGTAGAAAGGAAAAATATTTCCCATGACACTACTGGTAGTATGAGTTAGCTGTGCGATAGGTCATAAGCGCCATATTTCTTTTTAGCACACTTCTGTTTCAACAGCATTCTCGTAGACTATTTAGAGTATCTCATTCTGAAATAATTCAATAATCAATGAAGTTCAAAATTCCACAGTCTATAAATAAAGACGAATGAAAGTTAGCCTACCTGATTGTTGTTCAGAGAAAGTGTCCTTAACTTGGCCAGCCGTGGGAATGTAATAGTATCACTCAGCTTGTTGTTATCCAAAACAAGTTCTTCTAATTTTGTGAACTGTTCCAATCCTTTCAACGTCTCGATACTGTTATAGCTGTGAACATATCGATGTGATTACGTAAGGGATAAACTACGCAAGACAACATCGATGCAAAGAGAAGGAAAACTTGAAACCAACACTATACCAACCCGTCTGGCCAGCGTGGTTTAGTAGGCCAATACCTCCTTTCTGAGGAGAGGCCTATGTCCAGCAGTGGACTGTTGAAGGCTTTTGATGATGATGATGATGACCATTACGTAACTATATTATTATCACCATTAACGATTGTCCCATTAGTCATAGTCATAGGACCTTTAGTCATAGTGCAGTAGTAGTAATGTGTGGATTAAAAGAACACGGAGTCTCACCACCTTACCTTATGTATCCCGGAAGAGCCGGCAAAACTAAGCAAGACTACTACATAGAGAAGTAAAACTTTATTTTTTACATTTAAATAATTATTTATTTAAAGTACTTAATCAGACGGTTTAATACCCGTAAATAATGGTCCAATACAAAGTTTTTATATTCATAACTGATGTAAAGAAAGCAATCTACAAAAGATATTTATGAGGCTTTGTCCCGGTCCTATGGTCTAGACTCTAGACGGTCTTAAACAATTTAACGCATGATTTGTTTTTGTCTAAATGGAGATTTATTGCGGTCACAATTTTTTATACTTTCTTTTACAGGAAATAAATATAGTTTGAATGTTTTATATTCTCATTTTAAGCTCCTTAAATCTCAGCTCTTGTGTATGACTGCACGGTTGGCCTAGTGATTTCAGCGGTCGCTATGTCGATTTCTACTGCGTCAAGTGTTGTGGGTTCAAATTCTACACGGGATAAAACTTTTTGTGATCCACAAATTGTTATTATGAGTCTGGGTGTTGTGTTTGTCAAGTCGGACGCAGGATATAAATTTCTATTGTGGAATTAGTCTTCTTAAAAAAATCAAGAAAAAGGCAAACATATATAGTGCACTTCATTCAATACTTAATGTAATAATAGTTTTGTCATTTCGAAACACGACTTAGCAATATTGTTTAGAATAAATATTATTACAATAGTGGAGACGTAACGTGTCTTACCTTAAGTCTAGACACTTCACTTTAGCGCCATACATTTTCTGTAGTGCTGGAGGTATCCGCTGGCACTCTTGTCCACAGTAGCTTAACTAGAACAAAACAGAGTTTCAATTAAATCTATAAGAATTACTACAACCTTAGGAATACCACGGTCTTAAGCAAGCGGTTTTAATCAAGCAATTATTTGGTTGCTTTTTGCCGAGTAAGTGAGGTTGCCCTATTTACTCTTTTAAGTTCTTTTTAATTTAATCATAACCATTTACTCTACGTGTGGTGACGGATTAAGAATACAAAGTGTCACCACCCCTATTCATTCCATGGGAGTCGTAAGTGGCGACTAAAGGAACAAAATAAGCAGCTAACATCACTGCCAAGAGAAGGAAAACTTGAAACAAACCCTTTACCAACTCGTCTGGCCAGCGTGGTACGGTAGGTCAAAACCTCCTTTCTAAGGAGAGGCGTATGTCCAGCAGTGGACTGTTAAAGGCTGTTGATGATGAATTACTCTACTCCGCCTGATAGAAAGCATGAGTAGAATCCAGGAGTAGGAGTCACTATCCTCATTGTTAGTGCAGACAAAGCATCATAGTGCAGACCATGGCCTTCGATGGGTTTCAGAAACATTTCAATGATTGGGCCTACGGTCTCACATTCACCAACAAAATACGACAGTACGAATGCTGTCATTTTAGCTTGGTCTTCTGTGTGAGGGTAGTACTGCCTCGGACGAACCCGCTTTGTGTTGAAATCAGCGTGGTTTTACTATTATTATTAACTAGGGAGGAAGTAGGCAAAAAGTGGCAACATACGTGTCTCTAAAGTTGAAGATGACACTTATGATCAAGTATTAGATGAGTAGACTTATTTTTTCCCTTGTCGATTAAAAAAGGTTCAAAATAATGTTGACAACACTCAATAAGTGTTTCATTTATATAAACCGTTAGTTGATCTTCAGCATTCAGTTCTATGTCACATAGTTCTAATTGACTTTCATAAACTTTAGAAATAAACATATAAGATGTTTATTATGGACATTACTACAATTGTAGCATGAAACTAACCGTAATGGAAACGAGTAGTTCTTTATACTTGTAATAAGAAATTGTTTTATATAAAACTCATATAAACCGGGATATATAACTTTATACGAAGAGTGATAAAAAATAAACATAAACGGATATATTTTAGTACAGATAAAGATAATGTAGGGCCATTCATTTATTACGCAAAATGATTTTTGCTAGTTTTTGACCCCCTCCCCCCTAAACAAGAAATAATGAGAATAGGCCAACTCTCAGGTAACAACCTAAATGAAAAAATGAATATACGTTTCTTTGGTTTGATGTGGATTTTTAAAATTATCAATTTTCAGGTACATACAATCATGTTGATGGGTATAATGTCATTTTAAATCATTTGGATATAATCACTCCCCTAAACTTAGCATATTTTTGTGATTTTACGTAGGAACCATCAAGACTCCCTTCCACCCCCTTTGTAAGAAAAAATAAGACATGGTCAACATTGTACTTCGTAAAAAGTCTTGCGTAATAAATGAATGGCCTCTACATTATTTTTACTCACAGAATAGAGACATAGGTGATAAGTGATGGAAAAGTGCGGATGGTAGAAAAAATAAATAATATGTATAAACCTTAAGACTGGGACCAGTTAGAATACTAGATAATTGCCTCAACGGTGCAGTGGTAGCATATGCGACTGCTGTGCTTGAGGTCTCGGGTTGAATTCCTGTGTATGACCTAATGTTTGTATGATCTGCAAATATTTAGGAGTTTGGGTGTTTTCTATGTATAATATGTATTTATTTGAAAAAAAAAAAATTAAAAAGATATTCTATCAGTCAATCTAGCTTTTATGGTACAAGCTCTGCTTAGTTTCAAACTAGTTGTCGATGTGTGTTAGATATTCGAAATATTTACTATTGATTAATAAATCTAGTTTACAAATTATATTGATTATTTCGAATACGGAAAGCCTAGACGAGAACAATTTAAATTTATAATAAGCATCTTGATATATTTTATTATTAGATAAATATGTGTCATAATGTTAAGCAACAATTATATTTTTGTGTATGGTAACACAATGTCGTCGTTGGTACAAGATGGTGGAGACAGAAAACTGCGCTGTAATTCTGTAATGTGTTTCATCCAATAAATATTGAACAATATATACCACGACTTATTTAATCTCCGCCTGCCGACTGCACCTATAAATAATAGGTTATGGGCCCAGGCCCAGGCGTTGTAGATTAAGAAGAGAAGTAAAATAACTACAGTGAAGCGAAACTACCTACGACGCAATTTGTTCGTGTAAAAAAAAAAAAAACGAGGAAGATCATCTTGTGAAGTTGTATAGAAAATCAGAACAAAATATAAAATTTAATATTGTTGCTGGTCGAGGTAATATCAAACAAATTAAAAACTACAGCAACAAGTCGAGAGATTGTAAGGTTATTTTGTCGTTCACTGGTCGTCGTCTACAAAATGGATTCCATACAAACTGTACAAAGGTTAAATGGTAAGAATTATCAAACGTGGAAATTTCAATTGCGAGTAATATTGAAATCAAAAAAACTATGGGAAATAGTCGAAGGAAAGGTCGAATTACCAGTCGGCAGTAGTGAGGAAAAACGAAAGTCGTGGGAAGAGTCGGACAATAGGGCGCAAGAAATCATAACAAGTAGGTTAGAAGAAAATATAATTTCTCATATTATTACTTGCACTACTAGCACACAAATTTGGAACAAGTTAAGTACATTGTATGAGCCCTCATCAAAACTAAGTGCACATTTATTACAACAAAAGTTTTTTAACATAAGTTATGAAGAGCCAATGACTTCTTTCTTCTCTACAATGGAAAATATAATTCATCAATTAAGAGCAGTCGGAGAAACAGTTTCAGAAAAAATGGTCATGACAAGAATCATCATGACT
Source organism: Phragmatobia fuliginosa (assembly GCA_932526445.1). Classification (NCBI taxonomy): domain Eukaryota; kingdom Metazoa; phylum Arthropoda; class Insecta; order Lepidoptera; family Erebidae; genus Phragmatobia; species Phragmatobia fuliginosa. The sequence continues at coordinate 16,021,483 of OW052065.1, read as the reverse complement.
CTTCCAGAAAAGTATAAGTACTTTATTTCAGCATGGGAAAGTGTCCCCGAAGATAAACAAACATTAGGAGAATTGCAGACCAGATTGTTACTGGAAGAACAGAGGTCAAACTCAAAGGAAGAGGAAGAAAGCAAAGCGTTTGTGACAAAAACATTTAGAGGAAGAAATAGCAGTAGAGGAAGAGGAAATTTCACATTCAGAGGTAATCACAATAATATGCAGGTAAATAGCAGCAGATTTCAGCAGCAGACAGATCAAGAAAATAGAATGAAAAATGATTTAAAGTGTTTTGAATGTGGAAAAATAGGACATTTTAGAAAGGACTGTCGCAGCAAGAAGTGTCACTATTGCAAACGTATAGGTCATGTCATCAAAGACTGTAGAGTGCGTCTGCAAAAGGAAGATGTTGCCAACCAGATAAAGAGGAACAGCCAACCAAATAACAGTAGAGCGAGCGCCTTCACGATGATGAGCACATGTGAGGAGCAGGATGTTTGGTTCATGGACAGCGGTTCGACAAATCATGTAACAGGTATAAAGAGTAATTTTATAGAGTTTAAATATTGTACAGAAGATAAATTTGTTATAGTTGGGGATGGCAGAAAATTAAAAGTAGAAGGAATAGGTAAAATTGAATTATTAGCTAAAGTTGACTCAAACTATAGTCCTGTAATACTAAATGATGTTTATTATGTACCAGAGATAAAAGTAAACCTATTTTCAGTCAGTAATGCGTTAGATAAAGGTTATATAATGATGTCCACTAGTAGTAAATGTAAATTTTTGCAAAACGGGGAAGTCAAAGCCACAGCAGATAGATGGGAGAATTTATATGTAATGAATTTCTATTTGAAGAGAGATAGTATGGTTTTTAGTTTAATGTCATGGCATCAAAAGCTAGGTCATCAAAACTTTGAGTATGTTAAACAGATTTTGAGAGAAAATGATATAAAGTATATAAGTAAGTTAGAACAGTGTGAGGATTGTATTAGAGGAAAACAACACAGACTACCTTTTAAACAGAGTGAAAGTAAAGCAAGTGTGCCTGGAGAACTTTTGCATATGGATTTGTGTGGCCCTATGGAGGCAGAGTCATTAGGAGGTTCTAATTATTTTTTATTAATTAAAGATGATTTTAGCAGTTACCGTTATGTATATTTCTTTAAGAGTAAGTGGGAAACAAGAGAAAAAATTGAAGAGTTTATTTTTTATTTTGAAAATGAAACAGGATGTCGTGTAAAGACAATCAGATCAGATAATGGGACGGAATTCACAAACAGAGGACTTCAACATTTTTTCAGAAAAAAGGGAATAACACATCAGACGACAGTAAGCTATACTCCTGAACAAAATGGCAGAATCGAAAGAGAGATGAGAACGGTTGTCGAGTCAGCAAGAACCATGTTAATTCAAGCAGGATTAGAAAAGTCACTATGGGCAGAAGCAGCGGTATATATAATAAACAGAACAGGAAAAAGTAAAGAAAGTCATAAAACACCTTACCAGTTATTATATAAGAAGAACTTTGATATCAGTACATTGGAAATATTTGGAACAGAAGTATACATACATATACCAAAACAAAAAAGAACAAAATGGGATGAAAAAGGAAAGAAGGGAATTTTGGTGGGATATGGAGTGAACACCAAAGGATACAGAGTATGGATACCAAATACTAAAGTAGTAGAAACAGTAAGAGATATAATATTTTTAAAGAAGAATGAAGAAAACATGAAGAGCTATTCACAAGAAGGGAAAGAAGAAAATAGAAATATAGAAGAGAAATGTGAAAACGAAGAAACTCAGTGTAAAATAACTGAACAGATACTGGATATAACACAAGAAGAAAATGAAATACAAAATATTAATTCAGAAAATGAGGATACTGAAGTCACTAATGAAGAAAATGAGTTAGAGAGAGAAGAGATTGAATCTATAAGAGAAGAAACAGTACCAAGAAGTAGAGAAATAAATGAAGAATTGAATGACACAATAGCGCCGGAAAAGAGGAGTCGAAGAGAAAGAAAAAAACCAATTTGGAGCAAGGATTATCAGTTCATTACTTATGAAGAAGCGTTGAAAAATGAAGACAAGGATAAATGGCAAGCAGCTATACAGAAAGAATTGAGAACTTTAAAAGAAAATAACAACTGGACAAAAGTAGAAAAAATACCTGAAGGAAGCGAGGTTATAAGTAGCAAATGGGTATTAAAAATTAAAGAAGGAGGTCAGTACAAAGCAAGATTAGTAGCGAGAGGATTTGAACAATCAGTTGATGATATGGAAGTATATGCTCCAGTAGCTGGACTAACAACATTCAGAACCTTCATGGCCGTAGCAACTCAAAAAAGGAAGCCTGTACATCAGATGGACGTTACCGGAGCCTTCTTGTATGGAGATATAAAAGAGACAGTATATATGAAATTACCAGATGGGATGTTAGTGAAACTTAATAAATCTATATATGGCTTAAAAAAGTCACCGCGTTACTGGAATGAGAAGTTTAACAGAATCTTAGAAAAGGAGAAGTTCATTAAATCTAAAAATGACCCCTGTCTTTACACAATGCAAGAAAATGGTGAAGTGTTATACGTACTACTATTTGTAGATGATATTTTGTTTTTTGGATCTGAAGAGAGTGTATTGAAATTTAAAAAACTTATGAACAAAAATTTTGAAATGAAAGATTTAGGAATTGCAGAAAATTACTTAGGGATCAGTATTAGCCAGGATGTGACAAAGGGGGTGACAATATTAAATCAAGGAAAATATTTAGAGAGAGTGTTAGAGATGTATGGTATGAAAGATTGTAAGGCAGTAAGTACACCGATAGATCAAAATTTTAATTTTAAAATATTAGAGAGAGAGAAGCCTGAATCAGCAGTAATTGAAAAGAAATGTAGGCAGTTGATTGGTAGTTTGCTCTATGCATGCCAAGGAACTCGCCCAGATTTATGTGTAGCTGTGACTTTCTTGAGTAGATACCAACACTGTGCTAGTGAACTATTATTTAAATGTTTAAAGAGATTGTTAAGGTATATTAAAGGAACATTAAACTTGTCAATAGAATATAGATGTGTTGAAAATACAATGTTAACAGGGAATGTAGACTCGGATTGGGCAGGAGATGTGAGAGACCGGAAATCAACAAGTGGTTTTACATTTAAAATATTTAATGGCCTTATAAGCTGGCAAACAAAAAAACAAAATTCTGTAGCTTTATCATCTGCTGAATCCGAATATATGGCGTTAAGTGTAGGGATTGTTGAAGGATGCTGGTTAAAAATGTTGTTAAAGGATTTTGGATATGATGTTGGAATAGTTATTTATGAGGACAATCAGAGTGTGATAAGAATAGCTGAGGATAATAACAGCAATAAAAGACTAAAACATGTAGACATATCATTTTATTATGGAAAAGGTAAAAAGTGGTACAGTGAAATTAAAGTACATAAAGAGCAATGAAAATGTAGCAGATCTGTTTACTAAGCCACTTGGAAAGACATTATTTGTAAAACTTAGAAGTTTAATTTTAATTTAGATTGGAAGCTAGTCTTATATTCTACTGTAGTATTAGTGTTGTATATTAGAAGTTAAAGATGTTGTTGTTAATTTTAGTTTAGGGTTGTTCTCAGAAACATTTGTTAAGGCGATGCTACACCAACTTTTATTAAGGCGATGTGAGGTTTAGTTTTTAATGCTTTAAATGTTGATGTTCTATTTTAAACATAATAAAAAAAACATAATTGTTGAGGGGGTGTATTAGATAAATATGTGTCATAATGTTAAGCAACAATTATATTTTTGTGTATGGTAACACAATGTCGTCGTTGGTACAAGATGGTGGAGACAGAAAACTGCGCTGTAATTCTGTAATGTGTTTCATCCAATAAATATTGAACAATATATACCACGACTTATTTAATCTCCGCCTGCCGACTGCACCTATAAATAATATTTATAATCTTCATAAATTCGAAATGACAATTTAATATGCAGTCAAAATTGGGAACATTTAAAGCTCAAAAAATCCAAAATAAGCTTTCAAAGCCCGTCCAGGTGACGGACGTGTTCGACACAAATATTAGAAGGCAACAAACGTCCATTGCCAAGAGAATAGAAAAGGCTTTTCATTTAATTGCACTAATGTTAACTGACCTGATATCTTTTTGAAGTATTGAAAATTAAGTACCAATGGCAGATTTTTATAATTACTAGTGGCCAAGCCCCGCGGTGTTACCTGCGGCAATTGTTATAAATAAATAAATATTTCGGATATCTTACACACAACATCATCTAGTTCCAAACTAAGCAGAGCTTGTATTATGGGTACTAAACAACTGATATAAATACATAAACATACTTTTTTTTTTGTAAATACATTCTTCTTCTTCTTCTTCTTGTTTCTCTCCAATTACTGGAGGTTGGACATCAGCCCTGAAAACCTCGCTTTGTCCCTGGCGAGGTGAAAGAGTTCCGCGGCGCTCTTGACTCCGGTCCAGTCGCGGATGTTTCGAAGCCACGATTTTTTCTACGGCCTACTCGACGTTTTCTATGTATAATATGTATGTATGTAAATACATACATACATATTATACATAGAAAAACACCCAGACTCCGAAACAAATATTTTGGATCACACAAATATTTGGTCTGACCTGGGAATCGAACCCGAGACCTCTTGATCAGCAGCCGTATACGCTAACCACTAGACCAACAAAGCAGTTATAAATCCTTGTATCGCTGCGGAGCGAAGAAATCCTAAGAAAAAATGCCTAAATTACTCTTTATGTCATTTGCTAGGAAACTCCTGTGAAATTCGGTCCAGCCGTTAAAGAGATTAGCCGGAACAAACAGACAGACGGCCAAAAACTTTCAAAATTGCTTTATTAATGTAAGTACCATAATATATACTTTCATATGAATTGATAAAATTCGAGTCTTGACTATCGTAACGTACATTTTTACTGTAGGTAAAATCCTTAAGACGGGTACGCATTCGTATAGAAGTCTTAGTACACTGGATAAAATATATAAGCCTACTAAAAAGTGTAACATAAAGAAATATTTTCATAGTTACCTATGTAAGAAATATTTTTATATAATACTAGCTGATGCCCGCGGCTCCACTCGCGTCCTAGAGGTGTGAAAAATAGATGTTGACGATTCTCAGACCTACCCGATATGCACACAAAATTTCATACAAATCGGTCCCGGACCAGTTTCGGGAACGAACATTGTGACACGGGAATTTTATATATACATACCTAAGAAGATGTTCAAAATAATACTTTTATTTCTACGTACTTAGCTTATATTCGCAACGGTTCAGTTTAATGTTTACAACTACTACCAACTATTGTGTATTGTACTCAGACTTTACTACCAATTACTTTCTTTACTCCCAAGCTTAGTTTTATCATAGTTTATATGAAAACGTATGTCTATACATACGAAGCTAAAATAGACTTATATGCATAAAGATTATAATCTAACAGGTATTGGAGATATAAATCCGTACAGCCACAGAAATGGACACACATATATACACACGCTCGAAAAACATTAGCTTCCTTCCCTCTAACGCATTTGGTACAAAGTAAGTAAAAATTTAATGGTATAATTATTTTTTAAGTCTACTTAAAAAACTTTAAAAAATAGTACATTGTTCACCGAGGGAGGAAAGGAACCGATTACTAGCGAGGAAGCAGTTTGTGGCCCGAAGGCGCAGCCTAGGGCCACAATACTTCCGAGGTAGGAATGGGACTTTCACCCGAGTGCTACACAGTGCTTTATACTACACCTGTGAGGAACATTTAAAGTATTTATAAAATAAATCAAAACGTAAGACACCATGTAAACACAATTTAACTGAGAATTTGACATATAATATTTATAAATATTTCGCGCTTCTTTTGTTTTTTTTATTCTTCTTAAAAGGATGTCAGTGGCACGGAGATTCCATATTTAAATTATATGAAAACTCCTTGACAGGCACGCGCCATAGATAAGATAACACATGAGAAATGAAAATTCATACAACTTTCTCTCCCGCTAAAACACGTTAGAAATGGATTTTCATACATTTTTTCCTCCCGCTTATTTAGGTCAAGGAAAAGACTAACTTTCTCTTTTCATTTTCAGGGAATATTGACTACTGTTCCGATCAGGTGTAGTATAAATCTACTTTACTTGGCTTGGCTTGGCTCAAGTTAAATAAAATTAAATACATAACATAAAAACAAAAAAAACGTTTCAGTTCAAGACACAAAATGTCCGTCAAATTTTCTTCAACATTGGTTTGTAGACGTCAAGTACGCACTCTGTGCCAAATACTTAATCCGTCCTGCACTGGGATTACATTACTGGGTTGGTTGTGATATAAATATTTCGGACATCTGCCACACAACGCCATCTAGTCCCAAACTAAGCAGAGCTTGTACTATAGGTACTAGAAAACGTATTACACATAGAAAACACCTGTATTGAGCCTTGGATTTTAAGCACACCAATCGCATACGCAACCACTGTGCCACCAAAGCATTCAGATTGTTCACAAACTGTTGTGGACAATCTGTTCTTAGGAATTAGGTCAGCTCCCGTGGACTGATTCAATGCGGAGAAACGGACGGACCGCTAAACAGTTACACCGTTTTGTTCATACAGTTAAAATTGTAAAAATCTTACTTGCGCGATTTAGAAAAACAACATGCACTCTATAAACAACAGAAGGTACTCTGTTGTGATCTATTATATTGTCATCTTTATCAGTATTGGCAATGAGATTTTTTACACAAACTACTGGCAAAAGGTCGATAACTACAACTATGAGGCGATCTGTATAGGAACCGGTGGCGTGTCTCTCCAACACAATCAGGCGAGTTGATCATGCCTGTTGGTCACGGCCCAACGGTTTATGTTGGGCAGTTGTGTATATGCTAATCGGCGCCAGAATTTCGATATTGCGATTTAGGCTTTGTTACTTTGTGGTTAAGTGTTTCTTCGGTAGATGGCGCTGTTGTATATTTTCGCTTGCGATGTACGTGGAAGTCGTTACGCTTTTATACATTATTTTTGCGAAACTTTAATCATTGACGCAGTGCACGCAGTAGAAGCCCTCAAAAGATTTTTTTTTTCTCCGTTTTCTTTTTGGTTTCACATGACAAAATACTAAACTAAAATTACGAAAAATATCTTTATTGGGGTACCTTACGTACGTAAAGTGGGGATGTTTTTTTTGTGTCTACCCTATCGTATGAGGCATCATAAGTCTTATAAATATTCAGAGGTTGCTAAGACCATATTTTAGGGTTCTATAGTTCACGAATCGGAGCCCTTATAGATCTATATATCTGACACCAGGCCGTATCTCAAGAACCGCGATAGCTAGACAGTTGAATATTTTCAAAAATTATGTATTTCTATTGCTGCTATAAGAACAAATACATTTAAAAACAAAATAAAATAAATATTTAAGGGGTCTCCCATACAACAAACGCAATATTTTTGCCCTTTTTATTTGCACTTGAAATATTCACAAAATACTCAGTTGTATTTTACTTTCATCATAAATAATAAAAATAAAATAAATAATTAAGGGGTCTCCCATACAAAATCTAAAAAGAGGTTACAATATGAAATTTGTTTACCTACTCTTGTTTACTCAATGGTATAGAGACCTTAGTGCGCGAGTCTGACTCGCACTTGGCCGGTTTTTTTTAAATCAGGAGTTATAGGTGTCTAACTTATTAAATGCACTTACTTGGATAACTTCGTAAAAAATGAGGAAATAATAAGCAAACATAACATTTATCTATTGGACACGATTTTTAATCTACCTCCTATTACGGAACCCTAATCTATGAATGACCTGACATGCACTTGGCCGATTATTGATTCATATCCCCGTTTAAAGCTTTTCAACAATGGTCTAACTTGTAAAATGCGCTTACTTGGAAAACTTTGTACCAAAATTAACTTAGTTATGAATAAACGTGTAACATCATGCAATTGATTTTATATCTACGTGCCGTTTTGGGTTACTGCGGAATCCTATTGTAAGCGCGGCCTGCACTTGACCGATTTCATTATATATTTTTAATTAATGCTCCGCTAGATGGCAGTAGCTAGATGATAAGAGGACTACCTAACAGTGAAATAATGTTTCAAATCGGACCAGCAGTTCCTGAGATTAGCGCATTCAAAAACAAACTCTTCAGCTCTACAATATTAGTATAGACTGTTTCCAGTGTTACTCGCGGTTATTGCGAGTAGTGCCGCGTAACAAGGCTAGTCTAAAAAAAGTTCCTCCTTATATCATCAGCTACTTGCCAGTGGTAAAATCGGTACAGCAGTTCCAGAGTTTAGGCGGAACAAACAGACAGATGAAAAAATTTAGAATTGCCATTTTTATGTGAGTATCGTATATACTTTCATATATATGCATTTAGTGAAACGTTTTTGTTTAGTTAATTTTAAATTACATACAGATACTTCAGGTTTATTTGAATAGATGTATAGATTTGAATTTTGATTATGAACCAGCAGTCAAAAGAATAAATAAATAAATATTTTAGACATTTTACACACAACGCCATCTAGTCCCAAACTAAGCAGAGCTTGTATTATGGGTAGGTACTAGACAACTGATATACATAAACATACTTTTTATGTAAATAGGTACATATTTTACATAGAAAAACACCCAAAATCCGAAACAAATATTTGAGGATCACACAAACATTTGGTCCGACCCGGGAATCGAACCCGAGACCTCTTGATCAGCAGCCGCATACGCTGACCACTTGACCAACAAGGCAGTCTAAGTATAATAATATACAAGATGCTTGACGTAATTCACCAAACACGCGACATGATTACCAATTAATATTTTTTTATTACCTAATACAGACAATAAAGATACGAGATACGAGTTTTGCTGACCGGTTCCTAATACACATTTGGTAGACGCAAAAAAATCCAACAAGACATTAGAAGTATAGTCCCAATGGTTCTTAATTTTAGAAGGCATTAATAATGATAATGAAATATGACAAAGGCGACCAAAAGGTCTCGGCTTCGATTTTCTGGTCGGGCTAAGCTAAAAGGTGTTACTGAGTTTTTCTGATTGTGGAAATGTTGAATAACTGCCTGAAGTTTGGAAGTTGGGGTTTTTACCACGACCACGCAAGGCCGTCGGCTCTGCAGTTGATTTCTTCCCGAGCGAGTCGGATAGCCGTCCCATTGGATTGTGAGACTGAGGGAACAGAGAGTCCACCTGTGACAGCGCATACATTCGTGTACAGTATTCATTCATGCCGGCTAGCAGCAGTCAGTCCAATCACATTTTACGTGAGTGCCGTGAAGATAGCATGAGAGAGGACGAGGAGGTTGGCAGCATATTAAATAGGAAATTGAGAGTAAAGCAAAAGTGGATATGTCGGAAGTAGAAGCTCGAGCATTTGAAGGAATCGTCCATAAACTTAAAAAAGATAAAATACTCTTACGAGTCCCTTCAGTCATTCTGTTTTTTTTTTATTAACTACAGTGTCTGTAATATTGCAATTGAGTTATACTCGGTTTTATTTCTGTAATTTTTTTATCTTTTCAGCTCGTTTTCTCTACACATAGGAACTAATTGAGATAATATCACTTATTTGGCGTTAATTGAAACCGTTCAAGAATCGTTTCGCACTTAACCTATTCCATATGTATGCAAGTAAGAGAAGTCACAGGTTTAATGTTTAATGGGTTAACTGAGCAGACAGTCAGGGTTGATAGTTCATTGAAAACTCGATAAGACGTAAAGCATTTAAAGTAATTTGTTGGTATACTCAGTATACTGCCGTATAATTAGTACCTAGTATAATGGATAACAAAAGGTATCGGTTCCACCAGGAATATGCAACTACATATATATTACGATAATTTTGATATCATTACAATACTATAGTAGTAAAATTAAACAATTTCGTTTCTTATCTGAGAAATGATATCAATTATTTATGGCATTTATTGGAGTTTTTTGACCTATGACCAAACGTTATCACTGTATGGACTCTTATTTAGAAATCCTTCACAGGTTAATAACCTTTTCAATGATCCAGGTTGCTGTACTGTCAACACAGTGTAGTTTTAATTGATTCGATCCCGCTTTACAACACAAGTGTGTCTTATTGTAGTGAATATCCGAGATATCCTATCAAGAAAGACACCAAGAATTCCCAGATCTAAGCTGCTTCATAAACAGCACATTGGAGTACATAAGTACTCGCAAATCGTAAATCGTAATCGTGATCAAAACAAAATATTTGCCAATGAAACAAGAGAATAGAGAAATAGAATAGAAAACGAAAATCGTTTACAACTTGTCTAGGGTGAGCTGGTCTGATGAAGGGATACGGCCAATCCTACCCGGAGATCGTTCTGCGCTTTTTGGCACCTGGCACTTGTTTTGCGACCATGGACAGAACCATAGCCTCAGGCAAGCCACACAAAGAGCCATCACAATCACCCAACTTCTTAAAGATTTTTGGGAGTGCCAAATAAATGGGAGTAAACATTAATTTTTTTAAACTAATTAGACCAAATCAAACTTATCACGAGAAAGAAAGTGATTATGTAGATAAGACTCGAGAATTCCATTTCGATAGTGTGTTCGCATTAAATTAAAATATGGGATGTATGTTTGTTACTAATATTGACTTTTGGAAATAGACATGTTTGCTGACCATAGATAGGCATTTATAGATCAAAGTTGCAGAGCAAGGTAGTTTTCTCTAAATAATTATCGGTAATTAAATAATGTGTAGAATGACTAAGGTAAACAGAGATAATTTTTAATGAATGTATACTTAGAAAGAGGTAACCCTCAATGATAATTTTTATTTTAATTAACTTTTAGGGGATACTGAAGTGCTTAGATGTCTTTAAAGAAATTTTGAGGCTGCTAATAAGGAGACGACAATTGGTGAAATATGGACACATATAAATAGATGCAGAGAAACAAACTAAAAAAAAAAAACTTTGTAATTGGTATGCATACCTGAATGCTGTCATACTCTATCAATAAACTAACATGCGAGATCTGTTCTTCTAGCATTGTACTTGCTCCTTTCTGATGAATAGTGTTCAATTGCAGTTTATATCTATAACAAGTTCTCAGGGTCTTTTTCACTACTTGTGTTTGAAACTGTGTCACATTCCTTCCACACCTTGATATTATTACAATCCACTTAAGTATTGTAAATGGGAACAAGTGGGTTTCTAACAAAGTAAGCATAGGCATGTTGAATACACTGCCTAAGATTTTGTTAATATTTTTTGATATACTGTGACATTGAATAGGCATTTCGTTCTTGTGTTACTTCTTGCAACAAAGAGAAACGATTGAGTCTTGGTGGAAAACCAAACACACTGTTATACTACGCACTTTTACACTCAGATCAAATCTTTACACATACTAGGTAGAAAATATGGATACTTTTCAAGCCTCCAATCAACAACACTTTTTCATATAATTGTCAACTGTATGCAGTTAAGTTTGCATCAGGCTCTTACACCACATAACTTAATTAGTGAATGCAACAAACTCTATTTATAAAACTATGTCATTTGTCTTCCATATACTTCACAGTATGTTCTTAGTTCTGGACTTACAAATATATAAAATACACTTATTATAATACTTATTTACATATTTATTTAAGTATATATTTGAGAGTAACAGTATTAATATGCCAATGTGGTCAAAATTGCAGTTTGATTTTATTTATGCGATGATATCTATGCACTGGTTTTACAGCACAAAAGTAAGTATTGAAAACATAGTTCAACTTTTTTATTTCTGGGAACCCATATTAAGCTAATTGAATAGACTAATCGCAACAATTTATATTTCTATAAATATTTTAATGATAATTTAAAGTTTCTTTGTTCATTTGGTTGATGTGCAAGTTAGTATGTTACGAAATAAAAAAATAATAATTGTTAGATAGCCTAGTTAACGATAAATATCATCACCCTATGACCAAGAGCAGCACAGCTTCAATAAAAAATGAGGAATAGTGAATTCTTTTGAGAGCTTCAATTGTGTCACTTGGTAAATTGTTAAAGCTTGGTAAATCGTTAAAAAAGTTTGTGCGTTCACAAAAACAATTCTTTCATAAATTGTTTTTGTAAACGCACAGACTTTTTTTAGACCTTAAGGTCTAAAAAAGTCCGCTACAGCATAAAAAAAAGCAAAAAGTCTTTCCTATAACATTGGTTTATTAAAATCATTTCTATGGGAAAAAATTTGTTCAATTGGCAATAAGAGACACAGATTAGGTTAAGCGGCTCAGCTAGTTATTATTATTATTATTATTATTAATCTATAAGTTTACCTACATTTTATACATGTAATGAAAAGCATAAGTATAATTTTCAGAATTACATTTAAAAAAATCCATTCTTGATAGTCAAGGCCCTAAAGAGATTCAATAACTACTTTTAATTAATTATTATGTACCAAATCTTCAAAAATATTAATGTCAAAAAATACGGAATTTTATTATAATACTTTATAGCCCTGAGTGTTTACAATTCATGTTTGGCAATCTTCGAGTTAATTTAATTTATGGAAGTACATAATGGCATAGAAAAATTGCTTTTATTATTATTAATAATACTAGTCAAAATTCTTTAATATTTGTTCATAAAATAAAATTCTTATTAGTTCATGTAATTAATTCACGGATTTTATGACATAGATTACATGTTACTTTAAATTAATCTAATAGAAAAACTTTTAGTATATACTCACTCTATTATTTTCAAAATATAAAGCAGTGTGATTTACTTCCATTGTATAATAAGGTGTCAGAGTAATAGAGTAATAACTTATTATTAAATTAATGTAAATTGTACATGACAACACAACACGGAACAACTCAACTTCAAAACAACATGGTCTTCTAAACTTGTTTTGTTTACCTAAAAATAGATAGATTGATAGATTCCATAAAGTTCAAGTGTTGCACGTTCATTAATTAAATTTACCCCAAAGACTACAAAAACTTTGACAAACAATTAATTTTACTTAGTTTTATACATGGAGCAAATACAAAAAGGAGAGGGCCTAAGCAGATGTGCACAGTAATTAAATATGAGTCCTGACATCGTCGCAGTTGATGCCGCTTGTAATTCTAGACTGTCAACGTTAATTTTCTAGAATAATAACGAAAAATTGAAAATCTCCATGTGAAGATTTAAAGATGTTTTCTTCAAAAAGAAATAAACTAAAGAATGTTGTATTTTATCATCTAGGAACTACTCGGATAGACGTTCTAGTGTCATGAAAAGCATCACATTTCACTTATAAGTAATTTTAAAGTTAATTTATTACTTTTTTTCTGATTATAGGCCTTAAAACATTTAAGATAGAAATTTATGAATAAACCCATATTAAGCATTGTAAAAGTAAATAGATTTCGAATATTATGAACAACATAAGAATGACATCGTAGGTTTTAATGAAGTTCTTAGATAATTTGCTTTCCTTTGCATTATTTAAGCATTCGGATGGATAAGTGAAATTAAATAATTTAATTTAATGTGCACTATGTTTGTTAATTCCTCTCATAACATGGATAATAAATGTAGGTCTGTTAACGTAAAGCGAAATATAAGAAAATTCTGAGTATGGCCCTTACAGCCTACACCCAGTGTTAGATAGTTATAGTACAAAGCAACATCAACATAAAAGAATACAAGTAGTTTTGTTGTTATTTGGCAGATGGAAAAGAGTAAAGTGCAGGGAGCTTATCACCCCCTCACTCCGCAAATTATCACGCATTGTATTATGCCACAATCTCATTAGTATTTTCTCCTTTTTGTATTTGCTTCGTGGAGTTAGATTACCTATTTAAAGTGTGTATACAAACTATATATAATGCGTATTTATTTAGATTTAAAAATGCAATTGACAAATTACGACCAAGAATTTTTTTTCATGGCAATTTTGTTTATTGTTGGTTGTCAAATCTTTAGGGGTGCGTTCCGAACTAAATAAACTTGGAAAGCAATTACACATTTTTTTAAATTGTGTTAATCATTTACTGTGGTGTTAATTAATTTGTACATTTGTATTACTATAATTTGTATATTCATTCATAGATAGTCGTAACCTTACATAATTTGTATTTTTAAAATCATCATCATCATTTAAAATCAATTTAGTGCGCGAGAAGTTTTCTTATGTTTATTAAGTGCTTGTTTGCTTGCTTGCTGTCTTGTTTTTCTTCTTGCAATTAAGCCCTTTGAATGAAGGTTTAGGCCTTTAAATGAACTTAAGTTCCAACTATTGTTACCTAACCATATGTTTTAAATGTGAAAACTGTGCACACGTCTGTGAGGTAATTTATGTCATCCAGCTAAAAACAGCCCTGTGCTCATCTTCGTGACCATAACATATTAAGCTGGGGCCCTTTAGTCACACCACCATACAATTGTACCTGTATTGTGTGTTCATTTTACATATTACTAGCTTTCGAACGCGGATCCGCCCGCGTGTATGTCGGTTATCGCGGTTAAAAGTACCGTGTCCTTTCCCAAGGTTTTATCTATCTCTAAATAAATTAATCAAAATGAATTCAGCGGCTTAGACGTGAAAACGTTAAAGACAGACAGAGTTACTTTGGCATTTATAATATTAGTAGGGATAGCAGGGATTAAGTCGTGTACAATGTTTTTTTGTTTCTTTTATGTTTGAATTATGTGAATAGCTAAATATTTCTTTCTTTCTTTTTTAAATTACAGCATTGTACTTACTGTGGTGTTTCGTTGGTCCAATGTTGGAACACTCAGTAGCGTGGTTGTGTGGCCTTATGTGATATATGATTTTTATTTTCACAAGGAAATCATTTACAGATACATTGCGAGTACGTCGCACACAGGTAGATTTCGCGAATTTAGGCGGCCAAAAATATTTTATTGTGTTAACAGCTTTTAAATGGGGTTTTAGTAATTAAAAGAGGTTACTATAAAATGAAACACTGTTTTGAGTACAAAAAATTTTTTTAAATATATTATTTACTAAAAATATGTATGAATATTAAGATTTTAATAAAAATTTATATGACGACAATGCCCGGTCCTTTGAGAGGCTTGCATGGGGACATGGGTCCAACATGTAGAGGCCCTTTGAGACTTTTAACTGTATAAATATATTTATATATATATATATATATATTTACTTATATAAGTAAATATATATAAAAAATCTAAATAAGTATCTATATGTAAAAAAATTAAAGGCATTTGATATTTACAAAATAATTTTATTCCGATTTCGGCGGGTAACACTCTTGCTTCACTTTCAACAAAAGGTCATAACAAGGGAAATGTCTTTTGTTTGTTGCTCTTATTATTTCATTTTGTCTACGCTTGAGATCAGCTTCAACAAACATCTTAAGTGCTTTGAAGGGGGTCAACGGAGGGATAGCTTCATTAACCTTAGAATAACCCTTTTTGTATTGACTGACTTTTGTTGGCGAATTGGTTATGTCCTTCAGGACTTTGGACGCATTTCTTTTTCCATCCGATTGTAAAAGTACTTGCGCAACATGGACTATTACCTCAGGGTCCACAGAATAACGTTTTTCTTCTGTTTCCTTCTCTTGCTTCGCTCACTCGAATCGGAAAACGATTTACTTGGACGACCCTGGCGATGAGTCGTTTCAATCTGAATCTCAAAGGTTCCACCTAATCAAGACTATTTATTTTTTTCGAAAAACTCTTTAGTTTTATGTGCTTTCAACCATCCTTGTTTCATTTGCGATCTAACGTATGAAAATTTATGCTTAAGAATTTTTTTATTGTCTTCTGTATCACCATAGCATACCAGCAAGTAATTCTCTAAATAATCCAATTTCTCATCAAAGGAAGGTAAGTTTTGTCCCTGCATTACGTCAAATAAATATTTTTTCGTCACTACCTTCACGCCAGAGGTATTTGATGACCCTAAAACAAAGAAAACTTTATTTTAGAAGCGTTAGAAAAAATATTTCATTTTCATGTGTTTTTACAAAAAATCTTTGAATAAGGATTTTTCCGAGATTTGCGGTTTCTAGCGGCAAATTTTTTGTTTACTATAATACTAAGACCCTGTTTATACCGTAAAAGAAAAAAAAACAGGTGGGACGGACCCTGAAGTATAGTTAAAACCCTTGAGAAATCGAAAATCAATGATAAATTTGTACAAAAAACATCTTGTTTTTCAAGTGAAAAATATGTATGATAATCTGTAATAAAACACCATTATTATATATAGTTTTAAAGATTCATACCTGAATTATGCGAATCCATCACTTTCACTAAGGTAATTACCTTCACAAAAAAAATATTGACTTTGTAAGAGAAGTTGCACAGAGAGCGTCGAGAACTGTAACATACACCGGGAACGGAGGTCAAGGTTCGACTACCTGTAAATAATTCATGGCACATGGCCCAAGGGTGGGGATAGTGGGTATAGATTCCTGGAAGTGTCTTCTAACGGTACCGGTCAAAGTTTTACGGCTAAATTTACTTAGAAAAAGTGACTTATGGCCGCCTAAATCTTTGAAATCTACCTATGTGCGTCGGACTTTACAGCTAGAAGGTGCCTTTTTTGTTTTAAATGATTAAATAACAGATTGCGAGAACAGTAGGAATAGGGTCTGGGTTGGATTTTGAAGAAATAACCATAGCTTTAAGTCAGTCTGTCCACACATGCGGCATACGAGCCCCAACCATCATCATACCTAACTGGTATTAGTCCAGACTATTAAATATAAACAAAACCCACCAGAAAGTTACTAAATTTGAACTTATATATCACAAGCCTAGATTATATTCACACTTACAAAAGAATATATATAAATGATGCTACGATTAAAATGAATATCACTTTCAAACACAAAAAAACGTAACTTAGTGTGGTCACCAAACGCATTGTTTGCATTTGCAATGAATATGGTGAACACTTTGATTATAGGGTGAACACTACTCTCGGATTCTGCTCGTATGTAATTTAGTAATACCTACCTAATTAAAAGTTTACCCGGCGCCCATCCAGTTCATCCAACCCCGACAACGCATAAGCCATAGAACAAGAACAAAGAGAACGATATTATCGATTTATTGTGTAAAATACCTAAACATAAATAAATACATAAACAGAAAAAGTTACGTTTCAAGTTATTGCTTTTCTTAAAGCATTCAAACGGACTTTATAATTAAATTTGGAGAACCAGAAAACTTATGTATTCATTCAAAGTATTTATTTAAAATTAATTTCTGAACAAACTGTTTACGCAGCTTCATAACAAGGTTAAGGGTGACGAAAGTTCGTTTGATAAGAGAGAGTAGTACACGTAAATAGGTCTCACAAAATGTCTGCTGACACTGTACAAAGTGTTGTGTAGCAGTGTATTACATCTAAAAATAATAATTTTCATTGCTATTTATGATAAAACAAAAAAAAAATACTGTAGACTTCACTGTTCAGTACAGAACATATATTTAAATGGCAATGATTTGCCACTTTATTTTGTGTGGATTTAATTTGTTACTTGGTAACACTTTTTTACCATGGCGGAGCGACTATGAACTCTGCCGCTTTTTACATTGTTGGAGTAATTAATAAACAGTATTCTATATATTACTGAATTTCAATCATTAATTATTCACAACATAAGTGGTCCTTCGAAGCTTACATAAAGATACTGGTGATCTGTGGAGTTTTGCGCCATAAAATTTATGGTGTGTTCGACCGCGTGCTCGTGGCGGGCCTATGCCTGTTATTACCGGCGGCGGAACTTCACCAGTGGAATTGGTGAAAATATTTCAAAAGGATTGTTCCTGTTATGCAAAGAAGAGGCATCAAATCCGTAAAGTATTTGAATTTGGGGCTATAACCTCAAAAGAACTCGTGGTATGTAACCTTACATTTTCTACCAGTTGGAGTTTGGGAGTTCCGGCGACTAATGTCAATGTCAACGGATTGACAATTATATATTCAATCGTGCATCGATGTAAACAAGGTGCGGAAATTATTAATTGTTTTCGACAAGTGCTAAAAGTGTATAAGAGTGAGCTATATTTTAATTATATAAGCGTGCTACCAGTTCAATCATCGCAATGGGTGATTTAAAGCAGCTGAAACTGTCCCGTTCTTCGTGTAAAGCAACGCTAACTCGTATTCAAAAATATGTTGAGGATTCCTCAAATTTAACTACGGCTACTGTAGACATTTTGGAGGCAAGAAAAGATAAACTTATAAGTTGTTTAAAAAATTTTGAAGCCATTCAGTTAGATATATTGAGTCTGGATCAGGCAGATCCTGAGGATGTAGGTTTGTTTGAGGAAAAATACTTTTCTACTATAGCTAAGCTTAATGAACGAATTAAAATTCTCACTAAGTCGCAGCCTTCGCAGCCTGCCTGTTCCAATGTGTCAAAGTTACCTACTGTAGAAATACCAACCTTTGATGGCAAGGATTTTACCAAGTTTAAGCCTTTTTATGAATTATTTTGTGCTGTAATAGACAGTAATGAGGCATTGAGTGATGTTCAAAAACTATTTTACTTGCGTAAATATTTGCAGGATGAAGCATTGTCCATCATAGTTAGTCTGCCTCTTATAGCTCAGTCTTACAAAGAAGCATTACAATTAATTAGAAAGCGCTATGACAACAAGTCGCGCTTGATTTGCAATCACATAAATATGCTTTTAGACATACCGACTATGCAGAAGGGCACAGCTTCTTCATTAAGAACCTTTGTATCTAATATTAAACAGCAACTATGTGCATTGAAAAATTTACATGAACCAGTTGATAACTGGGACCGTCTCTTGCTGTGTGTACTTTTTAAGAAATTAGATTCATATACCCATCGTGCATTTCAGCTGGACCGTGATCCAGAACAATTGCCAACTATCAATGAATTTTTGGCTTTTTTAGAGAAGCGTGCTATGGCGCTTGAGGATACCATTCCTCCTAAAGGACACTCCTTTGAAAATAAATCCAAACCTACTATGCGGGTTAGTAATTTATCTACACATAACAATGTTATATGTGCTTATTGCAATAAAAAGGATCATGCTCTATATAGCTGTCCTAAATATAAAATGGTCCCTATAGAGACACGTTTAACTTTTGTAAAAGATCATAAATTATGTTCTACTTGTTTGAGGAACCATTCAGACAATGTCTGTAATTACAAATTTAAATGCAAAATTTGCAAGGAACCTCATAACACACTCTTACATACTGATAAGCAGGATAATCCTGTTTCATTGATTTCCAATTCTAACATTTCAGTTTGTAATGTTTTATTACCTACTATAAAGGTGAAGGTCATTGACAAGTATGGCCGTGAAATTATTGTTCGGGCTTTGTTGGATAGTGGAAGCCAGGCATCCTTCATAACAAATTCCTTAGTGCAAAAATTGGCAATAATTCCTATTTCACAGCCAACCAATATAATTGGTATTGGAAACAAGCCCACCAAATTAAATGAGGTTGTACATTTACCTATTTTTTCATGTTTACACAAAAATATAAGTTATAAAATCAATTGCTATGTAGTTGATAGTATTACAAAACCACAGCCACAATGCACTATGGACATTTCAAAGTTAAATATTCCAAAAAATATATTAGCAGATAGTGATTTTAATATACCTACTGAAATCTCAATTTTATTGGGGGCTGATATTTATTTTAATTGTTTACTAAATGGCTGTTTAAGATTGCCTGAGGGTCTTACTTTACAAAATACAGTGTTTGGATATGTGGTTGCTGGGAAGGCTAAGTTTACAGATGACAGCTCATACATTCATTTAGTTTCAAATTTTGTGGTTTGTGATGAAAGAAAATTAGAAAGTGTTATGGAAAAATTCTGGCTTACTGACAAAATACCGGATCAGGTTTCTTCTAAGGTACAGACTGAGTTACAAGAGGCTGAGGATATTTTTAGTAAATCAGTGGGCAAAGTAAATAACACATTTTATGTGGACATGCCTCTGACTTGTCCTATAAGCGAGTTACAATTGGGAGATTCCTTTTCAGTTGCCTTTCAAAGGTTTTTATATTTGGAACGTAAATTCAAACAAAATCCAACTTTATTTTTAGAGTACAAAAGGTTCATTGATCAATATATAGAAATGAATCATGCAAAGGAAGTCGACATTAGTTACTATGATACTAATGACGGTTCTGTTTATTTTTTAGCACATCATGCTGTATTCAATGAGTACAGTAAAACAACCAAGTTACGAGTGGTTTTTGATGGCAGTATGAAGTCTAAAAGTAAGGTATCATTGAATGACATTATGCTGAATGGGCCTGTGGTGCAGGGTGAGCTTTTTGACATCCTTCTTTTGTTTCGAACATACTTGTTCATTTTAATATGCGACATAGAGAAGATGTTTCGCTCTGTTTTCATTAATGAACATTATAGAAGTCTACAAAATATTCTATGGAGGGATGATCCCAGTCAACCTATACGTTGCCTGCAGTTACAAACTGTCACCTACGGTCTAAAATCCTCTACCTTTTTGGCCACTCGATGCTTGACAGAGCTAGCAAATACACACAAGAATAAATATCCACTTGCTGCTCAAGCTATGCTTAATAACACATATGTAGATGATATACTTGCTGGTTGTGATGATGTCAGGCAACTTTTTGCACTTAAAAATGAACTTATTGATTTATTGAAATTAGGTAACTTTAATTTACACAAATGGTGTTCCAACCATCCATCAGTATTGTATGATATTCCTAGCAATCGCAGATATTTTGATGAAATAAATTTAGATAAAGATAATATTATTAAAACCCTTGGCTTGAGGTTTGATGTTGTTTCAGATGATTTCTATTTTGAACCCCCATCACAATGTGATGAGCCAGTTTATACTAAACGCAAAGTTCTTAGCTTTATTGGCAAAATATTTGACCCATTGGGCATTATTGGGCCAATCATAGTAACAGCAAAAATATTTATGCAGAATTTGTGGTCTATGAAACTAGGATGGGACGATGACCTTCCTAGCGATTACTCCCAACAATGGGACAGATTTATCAAACTTTTAAATAAAATGAATAAAATTTCAATACCTAGATTTTTAAACTGTAATGATTTTAAAACTGTTGACTTAATTGGATTTGCAGACGCTTCCTCTAAAGCCTTTGGTTGCTGTCTCTACTTACGTATCGTAAAATCAGATGGAAATGTAGTGGTTAATCTCCTTTGTTCAAAATCACGTATTGCACCTCTATCAAAGATACTAACCATACCCCAGTTAGAGTTAAACGGTGCACTCCTTCTTGCCCAGTTGGCAAACAGGGTAACTAAGGTACTCAATTTTAGATTTCCACATTCTGTGATTCTATACAGTGACTCCCAAATTGTTCTTGCTTGGTTAGAGTCCGGTAGAGCCAAAGGTAATACTTATGTCAATAATAGAGTTCAGCAGATTCTTGACCTAACAGAAAAATCTTCATGGTACTATGTCCGCACTAATGAAAACCCAGCAGATTTGATATCGCGAGGGGTAGAGCCGCAAAGTTTGCAGGCGAATGAATTGTGGTGGCATGGGCCACAATTTTTATTAAATTCAGATTTCATTAAACAACAAAATGAAACTGCCAATTTAGATTCATGCTATATTCATGACCCAGTAGAGGAAATTCCTTGCCTGGTACAAAAAGTAGAGCAGTCTTTATCATTTGATTTGTTAAAAAAGTTTTCTAGTTTAAATAAACTACAAAGAGTTGTAGCCTATATTTACAGATTCTATAATAATGTATCTAAAAAGATTTTAATTAAAGATCCTGACTTGACTCCTATAGAGTTGCAGTCAGCTCTCTTCATAATTATACGCTGTGCACAAGCACTTGAATTTTCAAAAGAAATTGCTTCTATAAATAGCAATGAAAAAATAATAACAGGTATTGCTAGCTTATATCCTTATATCGATAGTAAAGGGTTACTTCGCGTAGGCGGTAGGCTACAAAATGCTAACATTTCGCAAGAAAAAATGCATCCCATAATATTACCTAAAAATAGTTTTATAACTTCTTTGTTAATAGAAAGAGAACACCTTCGATTATTACATGCAGGTCCTAGGCTTGTACTTAGCTCTCTGTCACAGAAATTCTGGATAGTGAATGGCGTACGAGAGGTTAAAAAGGTACTTCATAAATGCATAAAATGTGCCCGACTTAAAGCTAATACTGCTAGGCAACTTATGGGTTCTCTTCCTGTAGAGAGAGTCACTTCTTCTAGGCCCTTTCAGCACGTCGGCATCGACTTTTGTGGTCCATTCAATATTAAAGTAGCGCGGATTCGCAAACCACTTGTAACCAAAGGGTATGTCGCGGTATATGTATGCTTCTCTACCAAAGCTATACATTTGGAGGTGGTATCAGATATGACTACTGCGACTTTCTTAGCATGCTTCGATCGTTTTATCTCAAGACGAGGCATGCCCTCTAAGGTATATTGTGATAATGCTAAGACTTTTAAGGGTGCTGACAACCAGTTAAAGGAATTATACAATTTGCAATCATTGAAGTCTCATAGAGACTCAGTTTATAATTATTGTAAAAATAATTACATAAAATTTACGTTTATTCCTAGTTACTCCCCTGAGTTTGGTGGACTTTGGGAGGCTGGGGTCAAGAGCGTGAAACACCATCTCAAGCGGGTTGTTGGGAATCTTTGCCTGACCTATGAAGAGTTCAATACTGTCATGGTCCAGATAGAAGGTGTTTTGAACTCTCGACCTCTGCTTTCCAACCCCAGTGAAGGTGGATATTTGACGCCAGGACACTTCCTGATTGGCACTGCTTTGACTACCTACCCGGATATTAATTTATTGGAAACTCCAGTACAAAGATTAAAATTATGGAAAATAATTTCACAAGTTAAACAACACTTTTGGAAAGCATGGTCTTCTGACTATCTTACTCAATTGCAAAGCCGTCCCAAGTGGAAGTATGGTAAACCTAACATTAAGGTAGGTGACATTGTGCTTGTTAAAAATGTTAATACTTCTCCTTTAGAATGGCCTTTGGCTATTGTTGTAAAAATATTTCCTGGACCTGACAATAATGTTAGAGTGGTCGAAGTTAAATATAATAACAAGCTTTATATAAGATCTATTCATAAGTTGTGTCCTCTCCCAATGGAGAGTGATCAGTTGTAAATTAAAAGTAATTTGATTGAAGTCTTTGAATACATTTAAAATTAATATAAAATGTTAAAAGTAGTTCCTTTAGTAATTTAAAGAATATGTAAACTTAGATATATGTCATTCTGTATTGTTTAGAATTTCTACTTTTAGATATTCTACATACTTACCATTGTCTTCTTAGTATAATTTAAAAGGTTGTACTTTATTTAGTTCTATAACTTAAACATTTTCATGTATTTGCCAATGTCTATTGTTCTGTAGGGCAATTGTATTAATTATTCTGCCCGCCCAACTATGTTCAGTACAGAACATATATTTAAATGGCAATGATTTGCCACTTTATTTTGTGTGGATTTAATTTGTTACTTGGTAACACTTTTTTTTTCCCATGGCGGAGCGACTATGAACTCTGCCGCTTTTTATATTGTTGGAGTAATTAATAAACAGTTTTCTATATATTACTGAATTTCAATCATTAATTATTCACAACATCCGGCTCGAAGGACCACTTTTGTTATGAATAATTAATGATTGAAATTCAGTAATATATAGAATACTGTTTATTAATTACTCCAACAATATAAAAAGCGGCAGAGTTCATAGTCGCTCCGCCATGGGAAGAAAAAGGTGTTAC